>CM063500.1:50084803-50099803 GCA_032207245.1 Pardosa pseudoannulata
CTATTTTCTTTAATATACATAGGATTACTTATAATTCGCACTGCAAATGCTATTACTCAATAACCTATAACTTAGAAACTAGTTAAATGTAAATCATTATATACCATATGTGTTTAGTATATGGTATTGCAATGTAGTAGAACAAATCTAGAAGACAATTTTTTGGTTTGCTTTAATAGATATTGGGTTACATAAAATGTACACTGCAAATTCTAACACTCAATAACCCATAATTTCGAAGCATGTTTAATGTAAATCTTTATATACCATAGTGATGTGTTAAATATATGCTATTGCAATGTAGTTAAATAAATCTAGAAGTTATTTTTTTGGTTTGCTTTAATAGATATTGGGTTACATAAAATGTACACTGCAAATGCTATTACTCAATAACCCATAATTTAGAAACATATTTAATATAAATCTTTATATACCATAGTGATGTGTTAAATATATGATAATGAGATGTAGTAAAATAAATCTAGAAGTTTTTTTGGTTTGCTTTAATAGATATTAGGTTACATAAAATGTACACTGCAAATGCTAACACTCAATAACCCATAATTTCGAAGCGTGTTTAATGTAAATCTTTATATACCATAGTGATGTGTTAAATATATGATAATGAGATGTAGTAAAATAAATCTAGAAGTTTTTTTGGCTTGCTTTAATAGATATTGGGTTACATAAAATGTACACTGCAAATGCTATTACTCAATAACCCATAATTTAGAAACATGTTTAATGCAAATCTTTATATACCATAGTGATGTGTTAAATATATGCTATTGCAAAGTAGTAAAATAAATCTAGAAAATATTTTTTGGTTTGCTTTAATAGATATTGGGTTACATAAAATGTACACTGCAAATGCTAACACTCAATAACCCATAATTTAGAAGTATGTTTAATATAAATCTTTATATACCATAGTGATGTGTTAAATATATGGTATTGCAATGTAGAAAAATAAATCTATAAGCAATTTTTTTGGTTTGCTTTAATAGATATTGGGGTACATAAAATGTACACTGCAAATGCTAACACTCAATAACCCATAATTTAGAAACTAGTTTAATGTAAATCATTATATACCATAGTGATGTGTTATATATATGGTATTGCAATGTAGTAGAATAAATCTAAATTTATTTTTTTGGTTTGCTTTAATAGATATTGGGTTACATAAAATGTACACTGCAAATGCTATTACTGAATAACCCATAATTTAGAAACATGTTTAATGCAAATCTTTATATACCATAGTAATGTGTTAAATATATGCTATTGCAATGTAGTAAAATATATTTAGAAGTTTTTTGGTTTTCGTTTGCTTTAATAGATATTGGGTTACATAAAATGTACACTGCAAATGCTATTATTTAATAATCCATAATTTAGAAGTATGTTTAATGTAAATATTTATATACCATAGTGATGTGTTAAATATATGGTACTGCAATGTAGAAAATAAATCTAGAAGAAATTTTTTTGGTTTGCTTTAATAGATATTGGATTACACATAATGTACACTACAAATGCTAACACTCAATGACCCATAATTTCGAAGCATGTTTAATGTAAATCTTTATATATTATAGTGATGTGTTAAATATATGCTACTGTAATGTAGTAAAATACATCTAAATGTTATTTTGTTTGGTTTACTTTAATAGATATTGGGTTACATAAAATGTACACTGCAAATGCTATTACTCAATAACCCATAATTTAGAAACATATTTAATATAAATCTTTATATACCATAGTGATGTGTTAAATATATGATATTGCGATGTAGTAAAATAAATCTAGAAGTTTTTTTGGTTTGAATTAATATATATTGGTTACATATAATGTACACTTCAATGCTAACACTCAGTAACCAATAACTTAGAAACATGTTTAAATCAAATCTTTATATACCATAGTGATGTGTTAAATATATGGTATTGCAATGTAGTAGAATAAATCTAGAAGACATTTTTTTTGGTTTGTTTTAATAGATATTGGGTTACATAAAATGTACACTGCAAATGCTAACTCTCAATAACCCATAATTTCAAAGCATGTTTAATGTAAATCTTTATATACCATAGTGGTGTGTTAAATATATGATAATGCGATGTAGTAAAATAAATCTAGAAGTTTTTTTGATTTGAATTAATAGATATTGGGTTACATAAAATGTATACTGCAAATGCTATTATTTAATAACCCATAATTTAGAAGTATGTTTAATGTAAATCTTTATGTACCATAGATATGTGTTAAATATATGGTACTGCAATATAGAAAAAAAATCTAGAAGGTATTTTATTGGTTTGTTTAAGTAGATATTGGATTAAATATATAATGTACACTTCAAATGCTAACACTCAATAACCCATAATTTAAAAGCATGTTTAATTTCAATCTTTATATAACATAGTGTTGTATTAATGAAAGCTAAATTTCTTGTCTTCAAAATTTGTTTGCTTATAAATAAAATAAATTTAACCATCAAAAGCTACAGGGAAACATTAATACATACTATTAGTTGAATTTGTTATGAAAAGGAAGAGAAATGTATATTAAAAAAGTTATCTGACGAACTACATTATGGAACAAAGCTTAAAAGTCTTACAGAAAACCGTTAGTATTGAACACTGTCTAGTCAAGAGTGGCAGATCAAGGTCTACATTAGGGAGGAGAGCAGAAAAGTCTTACAGAAAAGCGTTGGTATTGAACATTCTCTAGTCAAAAGGATGATCAACAAACCAAAGGACCACACTAAATTACGAAATCTCTTCTAATACCATATCTTGTAGATGCTTCATGAGATTTTTCTTTTTATAGTAAGAGAGTAAAATCTTCTAAAATTACCCTACACATAGTATTTTTAAAAAATCGTCAATGATACGAAATCTATTTTGAGATTACCTTCACTTTCCAAGTGCTCTTAACAAATACGATATTTAACATTAAATTAAATACTTACTATTAGTTCAATTCATTACTAAAAGGAAGAGAAATGTGTATTAAAAAGGTATAAGAAGCTCTACATTATGGAGCAAAACAGAAAAAGCTTACTGCCAGAAAAGCTTTGGTATTGAACAATGTCTAGTCAAGAGGCAGATAAACAAACCAAAGAACTATAGTAAATGACAAAGAATCTTCTAAAACCATGCTTTGTAGATGCTTCATGAGGTTTTTTAAAAATTTCGTCAATGCTACTCAACCCCTTTTGGGATTATCTTCACTTTTCAGAAGCTCTTAACAGATACGAGTTTTAACATTAGATTAAATACTTACTATTACTTCAATTCATTACTAAAAAGAAGATAAATGTATATTAAAAAAGGTATAGCACGCTCTACATTAAGGAGAAAAGCAGTAAAGGCTTACTGACAAAAAAGTGTTGGTATTGAACACTGTCTAGTCAAGAGAAAGATAAACAAACCAAAGGACCATACTAAATGACGAAATCTCTTATAAGACCATACATTGTAGATGCTACATGAGGTTTTTCTTTTGAATAAAGGAGAGTAAAATTAGACGTCTTCTTACATTATTCTACACTTAATATTTTAAAAAATGCGTCAATGCTGCAAAATTAATTTTGGGATTGTCTTCAATTCCTAGTGATCTTAAAAATACGAGATTAACATTAAATTAAATACTTACTATTAGTTCAATACATTACTAAAAGGATGAGTAGTGTATATTAAAAAAGGTGTAACAAGCTCTACATTATGGAGGAAAGCAGAAAAATCTTACTGACATACAAGTGCTGGTATTGAACACTGTGTAGTGAAGAGAAACATCAACAAACCAAAGAACCATAGTAAATGACGAAATCTCTTCTAAGACCATACCTTGTAGATGCTACATGAGGTTTTTCTTTTGAATGTAGGAGAGTAAAATTAGTCATCTTCTTACATTATCCTACACATAGTATTTTAAAAAATGCCTCAATGCTGCTCAATTCCTTTTGGGAATGTCTTCAATTCCTGGTGCTCTTAAAAAATACGAGATTAACATTAAATTAAATACTTACTATGAGTTCAATGCATTACTAAAAGGATGAGAAATGTATATTAAGAAAGGTATAACAAGTTCTACTTTATGGAATAAAGCAGAAAAGTTTTACTGACAGAAAAGCGTTGGTATTGAACACTATCTATTCCAGAGAAAGATCAACAAACCAAAGGACCATACTAAATGACGAAATCTCTTCTAAGACCATACCTTGTAGATGCTTCATGAGGTTTTTCTTTTGATAGTGGGAGAGTAAAATCTTCTTAAATTACCCCACACATAGTATTTTTAAAAAATCTCCAATGATACGCCATCACTTTTGGAATTATCTTCACTTTCCAGGTGCTCTTAACAAATATGATATTTAACATTAAATTAAATACTTACTATTACTTCAATTTATTACTAAAAGGATGAGAAATGTGTATTAAAAAGGTATAAGAAGCTCTACATAATGGAGCTTAAGAGAAAAGGCTTACTGCCAGAAAAAAGTCGGCATTGAAGAATGCCTAGTCAAAACGCAGATCAACAAAACAAAGAACCATAGTAAATAACAAAGCCTCTTCTAAGACCATGCCTTGTAGATATGAGGTTTCCTTTTAAAAACAGGAGAGTAAATTAGTCGTCTTCTTACATTATCTTACACATAATATTTTAAAAAGTTTGTCAATGCTATGCAATCCCTTTTGAGAAAGGATTCAATTCTAGGTGCTCTTAAATACGAGATAAACATTAAATTAAATACTTACTATTTGTTCAATGAATTACTAAAAGGATGATAAATGTATATTAAAAAGGGTATAACAAGTTCTACATTATGAAGGAAAGCAGAAAAGTCTTACTGACAGAAAAGCGTTGGTATTGAACACTATCTATTCAAGAGGATGATCAACAAACCGAAGGAGAATACTAAATGACGAATTCTCTTCTAAGATCATGCTTTGTAGATGCTTCATGAGGTTTTTCTTTTGAAAGTAGAGTAAAATCAGTCGTCTTCTTACATTATCATACACATTATATTAAAAAATTCTTCAATGCTACGTAATCCCTTTTGGGAATGTCTTTACTTTCCAGTTGCTCTTAACAAATACAAGTTTTAACATTAGATAAAATACTTACTATTAGTTCAATGTATAACTAAAAGGATCAGAAATGTATATTAAAAAGGTATAACAAGCTCTACATTATGAAGGAAAGCACAAAAGTCTTACTGACAGAAAAGAGTTGGCATTGAACACTATCTATTCAGGAGAAAGATCAACAAACCAAAGGACCGTACTAAATGAGCAATTCTCTTCTAAGACCATGCTTTTTTAGATGCTTCATGAGGTTTTTCTTTTGAAAGAAGGAAAGTGAAATCAGTTGTCTTTATACATTATTCTACACATAGTATTTTAAAAAATGCGTCAATGCTTCGCAATCGCTTTTCGGAATGCCTTCATTTCCTAGGTGCTCTTAAAAATGAGTTTTAAAACGAGTTTTAACATTAAACTTAATACTTATTATTAGTTCAATGCATTACTAAAAGGAAGAGAAATATATATTAAAAAAGGTATAAGACGCTCTACAGTATGAAGCAAAGAAGAAAATTCTTACTGACAGAAAAGCGTTGGTATTGAATATTATCTATTCAAGAGGAAGATCAACAAACCAAAGGACCATACTAAATGACGAATTCTCTTCTAAGACCATGCTTTGTAGATGCTTCATGAGGTTTTTCTTTTGAAAGAAGAAGAGTAAAATCAGTCGTCTTTGTACATTATCCTACACATAGTATTTTAAAAATTGCATCATTGCTACTCAATCGCTTTTGGGAATGTCTTCACTTTCCAGGTGATCTTAACAAATAAGTGTTTTTATATTAGTTTGAACACTTACTATTAGTTCAATGCATTACGAAAAAGATGAGAAATGTATATTAAAAAAAGTCATAAGACTCACAACATGACACCATGTCAAATACTTCTACATATAATAATAAGTCTAGAGATTTGAATTGTTTTAATTTAATTATGTTAAAATAGTAGAACAAAATTATATAGGACAGTTTTAAAGCCCGATTAATAGGGAAAATTACATTTTAATATTTACATCACGTAAAGAATATATGTTATATATAAATAATAATTTTAATGAAGATTTCAAAGATCTTAATATTAAACATTTAAATGAAAGAATGTGCTTAGAATTTATAAAATCCCAATGTACACTCTCTAAATTCTATATACAAGCTTCGCTCTTTTAATATTATTATTAATTCAAATAGATATTCATTCAAACATTTACAGAAACATTCTGAAATTACTTTGTATTTGTCTAAATCCTACTTAGGGTTATTAACTGTAATGAATTGCGATTTTAAGTTGAAGTTAATAGTTGTCTGAAAATATTTTCAAAGGAATTCTAAAGATTTTATCAAGAGACTGAATAATTTACAACTCTTCTCGATGTCTTGCGAGCTTTCCATTGTATTCTGAAGACAGCCATACAATTACACATTTGTCCGTATTTTACAAATTAACTGTAAATAGATGGCATTTAACACTATTCACTTAGAATAGTTTACGGAGAAAACTTTCGGCTATCAGCAATAATTGTGTGTATAAATAGTTTTGATTAAGGAAAATGTTAGAATAACTTTAAAGAATGTTTCCCAGCTCTATATATTAAGCATACAGCTAGAACAATATGCTTAAAATCTTTAAAGTTCTTCAACGTAATATTTAAATTGGATGTTACACTTCTTAACCTATTAGCTTATTATTATTCAAATTTTCAAATCAATGTAATATTATATAGCTGGGAAGGATTTAGATTAGATATTTTTCAATTGTCTTTTCTAATTTATTATTTTTTATTTTTATATATAAATTAGAGTTTATTATCTAAAATAAACTGCAGTTTAAAGTTAAAGCAAACTGTTGGGGAAAAATAGTTTCAAGGGAATTCAAAGTATTTTGTTATGGGTCTCAATAAATCCCAACCATTCTTGACGTCTTGAGAACTTTCCATTGTACTCCATAGAAAGTAAGATAAGTACACATTTTGTCTGTACACTGTATGTTAGAAAGGAGTAGTTTTATGTTAAACTAAGGGCAGATCTCACCGAAGTCGTATAACACATAACCGGGATTAATCTATGTTCAAACGGAGAACTTCGTCCCATCATTGGTTAAACGCTGTTAGCAGTTAAACGACTTTTGGGAGACTGGCACTTCCCCCTACACCATTGTTAACTACAGTTAAACACCGATTAGCTGTAGTTAAAAGCTGATTAACTGCAGTTAAACCCAGATTAAGTAATCAGCAGAGACATTTATATTTAATATTCGACAAAGGGCCTGTCTATTAACGGGCAATCGCTATTAATATCAGTTTAAACGGAGAATTGGTTGGTTGGTTGGTTGTTTGGAGCACTACGGTTTACTTTTTTGCAACACGAGGGCTAAGGTGACAGGGACCTACTGCTTAAAGTAGATTGAGAACGGCTACCAACAACCATGTCACAGTGGAACTCGAACCCAGGAACTCTGGTTCCGAAGGTCAGTGCCCTAACCATTCGGCCATCGTTCGGTTAGAAGAATTGAATCTTACTATTGGTTGATACCATAAGCTAATCGTGGTTAGTGGTTAAAACGACTTCGGTGAGTCTGGCCCAAATTGATTTTGGTATTTCTAATACAGACTTTGAATGTGTTAGCAAAGTGGAATTCCGAGCTTTGTAATTAAATGCCGATTAAGTAATCGACAGATACATTTATATTAAACGTAAATGAAAAGATTTTACTATTTCTAATACAAACTTTGAATATGTAAGCAAAGTTGAATTCCTAGCTTTATACTTCAACGCCGATGAAGTAATCAACGTAAAAATTTATATTTAACAGTAGACAAAATTATTTTACTATTTCTAATACAAACTTTGAGTATGTTAACAAGGTGGAATTCCGAGCTTTTAATTTAAACTCTGATTAAGTAATCAACATATACATTTATATTAACCGTAGACAGAATGATTTTACTATTGCTAATAGAGCAGTTTGTCACAACGTCACGAACTACTATAATGCCCTTCCCATTCATTTTCATGTTTACAACAGAAAATAAACAAACAATAAACTACCCTTCCGTTTGAAACTAAAGCCAGAACTGTCATAAGTTGAGATGTGCCCTGCTGCATGAAATCGCCTTATACAGACTTTCAATATGTTAGCAAGGTGGAATCCCGAACTTTGTATTTAAACGCCGATTAAGTAATCAACAGCTACAGTTATGTTTAACATTAGACAAATCGATTCTACTATTTCTAATACAAACTTTGAATATGTTAGCAAGGTGGAATTCCGAGCTTATATTTAAACGCCGATTAAGTAATAAAGAGGTACATTTATATTTAACAGTAGACAAAACGAATTTACTATTTCTAATACATGCTATGAATATGTTAGCAAGGTGCAATTCTGATCTTTATATTTATGTTTCTCTCCATGTAAATATGCATTTGCGTTGATTCAGTCCCCAGGAAAATGTGAAATAGTTTGTTTATGCAAATTCTTTGAGTTTTTTTTGCCATATGAAAACGCATGTTGTGTAAATAAGCAAGCAATAGCATGAATGCATTGTAAAGAATATGAGAGTTATGGCAGCTGTAGATGACAGCAGTAGATGAAAACTTGTAAGTTACTGGAAATGTAATTGAGTTTAGCTTAGTGTAATAAATAGTTGTTTTCATTGCATTTTGACTTTCCATATTTTTATATTCCACCAGTCCCTTAAATCAATTCCACAGTTATGATTTGGGTAACTGTACTCTACGTAACCAGTAAAATGGTAACATTATAAAATAACTCTAAAAATGACATTTATCACTCTCTTCTTAGAATAGATTTTGAAGAATATTTTCGGTTCTAAGCAATAAATGTCAACGTAATCATTCTTACGTAAGGAATATTTTAGAATAATTTTATGGAAGCTTTCATAGCTTTTAATGTTAAGCATACAACTATAACAATGCACTTAGAATCTTTTTAATTCTTTAAGGCAGGTCTCATATCAAAGTCATTTAGTAGCTAAACGCGATTAACCCACAACCAATGGTGATACGCAATTCTTCGTTTAAACAGAGATTAATCTCGGTTAGCCGTTAAACAACTTTGGTGAGATAGGCCCTTAATGTAATATTTTCATAGGATGTCACTTATCCTAACATATGGAATATAAAATAACAAAGATTTCAGTGTAATATATCATATTCATGCAAGATTTAGCAGATGTATTTTACAATTATATTTTTAATTTTTAAATATCTCTTAGAGCTGGTATCACAAAAGTCGTTTGATGACTAACCGTGATTAATCTCTGTTTAAAAGGAGAATTGCTTCTCACCGTTAGTTGGTGCCATGGGTTAATCGTGGTTAGGCGTTAAACGTTTTTGGTGAGGCCAGGCTATAATGTCACTGGCTGCGATTCATAGGGACTCTAAACGATCGAATAGTCGATTTCTTCGACTGGATACGTCATTAGAACGAAACCATCCCTAGAGTAGCTAAAGCTCCCACCTTTGACATTACCCAACGTGCCGAAATGCTTTTCTATGGATGTCATTAGATAATCTAGTGGTGTAGATGGTCACTAGAATTTGAGAAGCTGTCACTATTTCAAATGAATTGAAATTTAAAGTCATAGTTGACCCTGTTAAAAATATTTAAAAAAAATTCTGTAGATTTTGCCACAGCTTGGAATGTTTTACATCCATTTTCCACCTCTTGCTAGCTTTCCTTTATTCTCCAAAGACAGCTATATAAATACACACTTTATTTCTTTTTTATACAGAATAACTCTAAGAATTAAGATTCACCACTCCTTCTTTAGAAAAATTTGGAGGAAAAGTTTCGTTTATCATCAATAAATATGTACGCAAGCCTTCTTACATTAAAAAAATGTTTGAGTCATAACTTAAGAAAAAGTTTTCGCTTAAAAGTGTCAGTTTCTCACCAATAAATATGGACGCAAGCATTCTTACATTAGAAAAATGTTAGAGTCATTAAAAAGAATAAGTTTCCGTTTAAAAGTGTCCGTTTATCACCAATATATGTACGCAAGCTTTCTTACATTAGAAAAATGTTAGAGTCATAAATTAAAAAGTTTCCGTTTAAAAGTGTCCGTTTCTTATCAATAAATATGCACGCAAGCATTCTTACATTAGAAAAATGTTAGAATCATTGAAAAGAAAAATTTCCGTTTTAATGTATCCATTTATCATCAATAAATATGTACGCAAACATTCTTACTTTAGAAAAATGTTAGAGTCATAAGAATAAAAAGTTTCCTTTTAAAAGTGTCAGTTTCTCATCAATAGATATGTACGCAAGCATTCTTGCATTAGAAAAATGTTAGAGTCATAAGAATAAAAAGTTTCCGTTTAAAAGTGTCCGTTTATCATGAATAAATACGTACGCAAGCATTCTTACATTAGAAAATGATAGATTCATTAAAAAGAAAAACTTTCAAAGATCTTACTGTTAAGTGTTTAATTTGAACAATTTATTTAGAATATTTCAAACTTCGTAACTTAATATTTCAATAGAATGCCACACATCCTAACCTAAAAGCTCTTATGGAAATTAAAATAACAAACATGTAGAACGATTTCATGCAACGTCATGAACTGCTTTAATGCCCCATTAATTTTCATGTTTACGATAGCCAATAGGCAACCAATAAGCTTCTCTTTCTCTTGACATTTAAACCAGAATCGTCATAAGTTAAGATGTGCACTGCAGCCTGAAATTGCCTTATTGGTGTATTATTTTATAGGCAAGTAGTATTAAACTCTTAACACTAGATTTACGGACCAAGCCAATTTGACTCATTAAAAATTTGATAACTATATATGTGTAATATGGGTGAGACTCATTCAAAATTACAACACAGTTTATTTCTGGCAAGAAACTTGAAATCCATACAACAGGCAAACACTTTTACAACCTCGTGCACCCGGACAATGTGATCCCGCAAATACGCTTTTCAAATAGGGATTCCTCAGGTAAAAAGACTACGAATAATCCCTAAGCACAATTCATCACGTGATAAAAAATACACATGTTTAAAGAGAACTCGCTAACTATTGGATAAAGTAGTACAGACAGAGTCTATAGCGTGTCTGGAGGGAAAAAATCCGAACTACCGCGCAAAACCCGAACGTACTTTATGAACAAAAGTTAAATTAATATTAAAATACGTAAATAAGGGATTTTAAGATTCCATATATATAAAATTTTAATATCACTTTTCAAAAACATACGTTGGTTTTTAATTAAGTGATAAAATGTATGTAAACTTTCATTCCTCTTCCCCTCAGACCAACTTCATTTCTCATTATCAAATGGGGTATACCTATTTTCACGATTGTGAGCCAATTTGACTCATAGAATGTATATGAAAATAAATAAATATAGTATAAAGTAAATATAAAGTATAACATATATAAAGTATATTTTACACTAAATATAGAGAAGAAGTCGAGAACACTTCCATTCCAATGACAAAAATTCATACTACTGACGCAGGGAAGAATTGTCAAGTTCAACAATCATGCAAAAGAAACAAGTGCAGAAACCATTGTGCTAAATGTAATAGAAATGTTTGCGGAAAATGTGTTTCAAAAACAGATTTTGTATGTAAAAAATATTTTCCATAAGAATTTTTCAATCAAACATTTCATTTAAATCAATTTGGAACTATTTTCTTTGCAACAAAATTTCTTGTATGAGTCAAATTGGCTCACTTCAGTAAAAATAGGTATATGATCAACATCCGTAAATCTAGTATTAAATTATCTTTTGCTTTTCCAAATGAATCTATCTAAATTAAAAATAAATTGAAAATTAATGTCTAAATTAACTACCGTCGGAGAACATTTTCAAAAAGATTCTAACAATCTTCTCGCGAGGTTGAATCAATTACAAACATTCTTCACGTCTTGAAAGCTTCCATTATGCTTCGAAAAGAGACATAAAATTACACACCTTGTCACTTTTAAACAAAATAACTTTAAGAATTTACCAGTAACTCTTTAGAAAAGTTTAGAAGGAAAATTTATGTTTGTCAGCAATAAATGTGTACGGAAAGATTCTTACATTATAAAATATTAGAGATATTTATAGAAAGCTTTCAGAATTGTTAGTATTAAGTATTCAACTATAAGAATATAATTAGAATCTTTCAAATTCGTTAATCTAATATTATACTATGTCATTAAATCTAACCTAAAAGTTTCTGTAGGAACTAAAATAAACATTACTTTATTATGTTTTATGGTCAGGTCTAATTTATGTTAACAGTCTAAAATTGCATTTTGTATTTATGAATATAATTTAGGGTGTTTATCTTAAATAAATTGAAATTTAACGTTTCTGTTGGCGAAAAATATTTTCAAATGTCGAATTTATGTTAACAATCTAAAAGTGCCTTTTATATTTATGAATACCAATTACGGTTTTTATCTTAAATAATTTGAAATTTAACGATTCATTTGTTTAACGATGTATTTAAGAATATCAATTAAGATTATTGTCTTAAATAAATTAAAATTTAACGTTTCTGTTGTCGAAAAATATTTTTAATGGTCGGATTTATGTTAACAGTCTAAAAGTGCATTTGTATTTATGAATATCATTTATTATTATTATCTTAAATAAATTGAAATTTAACGTTTCTGTTGTCGAAAAATATTTTCAAAGATCAAATTTATATTAACAGTTTAAAATTGCATTTTGTGTTTATGAATATCATATAGGGATTTTATATTAAATATTTAGAAAATTAACGTTTCTATTGTTGAAAAAATTTTTTGAGAGGTGGATTTTATATTAACACTCTAAAATTGCATAGTGTATTTATGAATATCATTTAGGATTTTTGCCGAAAAATGTTTTTAAAAATGGAATTTATATTAACAGTCAAAAATTGCATTTTGTATTTATGAATATCAATTAGGGTTATTGTCTTAAATAAACTAAAATTTAACGTTTCTGTTATCGAAAAATGTTTTGAAAGGTCGAATTTATGTTAACAGTCTAAAATTGAATTTTGTATCCATGAATACCAATTAGGGTTCTTATCTTAAATAATTTGAAATTTAACGTTTTTGTTATCGAAAAATATTTTTAAAGGCCGAATTTAAATTAACAGTTAAAAATTACATTTTGTATTTATGAATATCAATTAGAGTTACTATCTTAAATAAATTGAAACTTAACGTTTCTGTTGTCGAAAAATATTTTCAAAGGTTAAATTTATAATAAGAGTCTAAAATTGCATTTTGTATTTATGAATATCAATTAGGGTTATTATCATAAATGGATTGAAATTTACCGTTTCTCTTGTCGAAAAATGTTTCCAAAGGTTGAATTTGTATCAATAGTCTAAAATTCCAGTTTGTATTTATGAATACCATTTAGGGATTTTATGTTAAATAATTTGAAATTTAACGTTTCTGTTGTCGAAAAATATTTTGAGATGTCGAATTTATATTAACAGTTTAAAATTGCATTTTGTATTTATGATTTGCATTTTGTATTTATCAATTAGAGTTATTATGTTAAATAAATTGAAATTTACCGTTTCTCGTCTCAAAAAATACTTTGAGAGGTCGATTTTATATTAACAGTCTAAAATTACATTTGGTATTTATCAATATGTATTAGGGTTATTATGTTAAATAATTTGAAATTTAACGTTTCTCTTGTCGAAAAATGTTTCCAAAGGTCGAATTTATATTAACAGTCTGAAATTGAATTTTGTATCTCTTAATATCAATTTCTGTTATTATCTTAAATAAAATGAATTTTAACTTTCCTGTAGTAGAAAAATATTTTGAGAGGTCGAATTTATATTAACAGTGTAAAATTGCATTTTGTATTTATTATTATCAACTAGGGTTATTACCTTATATTGAAATTTAACGTTTCTGTTCTCGAGAAATTCTTTCAAAGATTGAATTTATATTAACAGTCTAAAATTGCATTTTGTATTTATGAATATCAAATAGGGTTATTATCTAAAATAAACTGAAATTTAACGTTTCTGTTGTCGAAATATATTGTGAGAGGTCGAATTTATATTAAGAGTCTAAAATTACATTTTGTATTTATGAATATCAAATAGGGTTAACATCTAAAATGAATTGGCATTTAAAGTTTCTATTGTCGAAAAATTTTCTGAGAAGTCGAATTTATATTAAGAGTATAAAATTGCATACTGTATTTATGAATGTCAATTAGGGTGATTATCTTGAATAATTTGAAATTTAACGTTTCTCTTGTCGAAAAATGTTTTCAAAGGTCGAATTTATATTAACAGTCTAAAATTGCATTTTGTATTTATGAATATCAAATAAGGTTATTATCTAAATAAACTAAAATTTAACGTTTCTGTTGTCGAAAAATGTTTTCAAAGATTTAATTTATATTAACAGTTTAAAATTGCATTTTGTATTTATGAATATCAATTAGTGTTATTATCTTAAATAAATCGAAATTTAACATTTCTGTTGTCGAAAAATGTTTTCAAAGGTCGAATTTATATTAACAGTCTAAAATTGCATTTTGTATTTATGAATATCAAATGGTGTGATTATCTTAAATAAATTGAAATTTAACGTTTCTCTTGTCGAAAAATGTTTTCAAAGGTCGAATTTATATTAACAATGTAAAATTGCATTTTATATTTATGATTATCAATTAGGGTTATTAACTTAAATTGAAATTTAACGTTTCTGTTCTCGAGAAATGCTTTCAAAATTTTAATTTATATTAACAGTCTGAAATTTTATTTTTTATTTCTGAATATCAATTAAGGTTATTATGTTAAATAAATTGATATTGAACATTTCTGTTTTTGAAAAATATTTTCAAATTAATTCTAAGGATTTTCTCCCGAGGCGATTCACTTACAACCAGTGTCTACGTTTTGCGAGCG
>CM063500.1:50104803-50112303 GCA_032207245.1 Pardosa pseudoannulata
TTCACAAAGAAATCCACACACACAAAGTTTACACAAATTGGAAAAGCACTAAATCCATCTTAGAATTTTGTTTAATAGACGTGAAAGGAGGTCATGTTGTACCCACTTAAGGTTTTGAAAGAAGATATGAAAATCTAATTCCCTGCCATGCATAATCGCAGATGAATTTGAAATTATTGGAAGTTTTTCTTTGCGTTTTCACTTTTTATAAAATTAAGTGTTCTTCTTTCCTGGACATGCCTCATAAAGTAAAACGAAAGAATATTTTATGACATGGATCACTTGTATTTTTTTTTCTTTAAATACCTATCATGTTAACAACCTTTTGTGAATGTATATTCGTTCCACTACAATTCGAGTAAGATCTTTACGTCTCACTGATTCTGGAATAAGTCAGCTAAATCGATTTTGTGATATTCACTTTATGATTTCAAATGGATTCATGATTTATATAGGAGTAATTTATAATGTAAGTTAGAGAATAATGGAAGTTCTGTTGCTTTTAGTTGCATTATATTTCTGGAATGGGTATGAGTTTACATATTTTTATAGTTTTTTCTATAATACATGAAAAAAGTTTATAAAACTTAATGTACTATAAAGGGCACTTTACATCCTTACATCCTTAAATTCTTTCACACAATGATTTCAAAATTGGTTTGGAAAAGAGAGAGAAAATCGCATAAAATCAGCATATATATACACACACATATATATATATATATATAATAAATATATATATATATATATATATATTATATATATATATATATAGAGAGAGAGAGAGAGATATATATATATATATATATATATATATATATATATATATATATAGATATAGAATTAGCCATATATATATATATTACTATTTGTCCTCAAACATGTTTTATATTATAAATATAGCCAAATACAGAAGAAATCTATAATGTTTATATAGAATATTATATCTTCCTAAATAAAAAAAGTGAGATAATATAAATATAAGAAGTTACAGCTATATATATATATTTTTAGGACTATATATATATATATATATATCACAATATATATTATACAGAAGTGGTAATATAATCTTTTGATGCCAAAAAGTCAAATAAGTATTTCACTACTTTGACTTAAGATAGACGAATCGCTTCATTTGGTACAAAAACATAAGACCTTGAGTGAACATATCTTTGCGAGTTTAGTAGACTTAGAACAGATCTTTCGTGAAGTATAGTTTTATATGCAATTTTTGACTTGTTTACATTTGTAGATATTCGATAATACGAATATTATTCCTTTAACATCATGGAACGTTATTGTTTCGTTAATGGAGATGGTTAGTATGAAGAAGAATTGTGATAGATGGTCTTACGACTGTACACATTTTCAACATTGGACTTGATGTCAAGTAGAGTTATAAGAGAGGTTTAGAGATGAATATAGATTTTTCATAGATACATATGAATTGCTTTTAATTTATAGCCCGATAATGCTTACATAGAGAAAACCTCATCAATGAATTCCTTAATGTAAAGAAATTGAAGATTTACCATGACCAGCAAAGTGTTCTGATAATAATCCAATAGAAATTAAGAAAACTGGAATAGTAATGTAACTTAGATTTCCTACTCATAAATAGGTAAATGCTCTGAAAGAATTTATGGAATGATGAAGCTTAACTCTAAATCTTTATGTTTATATCTTGTTGCCTGTATGAAAGCATTTTGGGATTTGTGTACATTTTAAGGTTTCATCTATTTTCTGAGTTTATTCTCATTTTTTTATCATTCTTTGTAACTTTTAATTACCTTCTTATGTTTTCATGATGGAATAATATTTTATATCAGTGCTCTCAATTTTTAGCTCTCTATTTAAGTCATATCTTTGCAGAAAATTTCATAAATTTATAATTCTTCCTTTCTAAAGAGTCCATGTAGTCAATGGAAAATATTCTGGACATAAGTGTATATGCATGCATATATATATAATATATAATAACATGATATTGCCACATTTCAAATGAAATTTACCGAGCCCCATGGCACAATGTTTAAAGTCGTCTGTTACGAACTGGTAGGTCTCCGGTTCGGTCTTGAGTCAGGACAAATTTTTTCTGTAATTTTATGTTCGATTTGTTAAGTAGTCAAGAAAACTTCTAAATTATGTAAATTTTCTGTTCTATTAAAATAATTCTAGAATGTTTTGTTACGATATAAAATCCTTTGTTAAAACCGCTAGCTGCAGTTTTTATTTGAGTACGAGCTAGGTAGTTTGGCATTTCATAAACGGTGTTATTTCTTAAACTTGACTTTTCATTGTGTGACAAGTAATTGCATCCACGTGACAATATATTTTATTTTATCTTAGTGCAAAATCAGACATAAGAATTATATATTAAATTATTTTTATTTGAGTTCTATATATTTTGAATATAACAATCAATATAAAATAACAGTTGAAAATGTTTAGTTAAATGTTAAGAAACAGTATGACATAACCAATATTTCTGACTAAAACAAACCTTTAGATAAGAAATTCTTATTTCGATTAACTTTCTGGAACGAACTCGTTCTGACTCTTCGGAGATTTCATTTATCTAGTGTGAATCAAGTTTTCTCGAAGTGTCAAGTAATTTCACCCTAACAGGGCTTAGTTAATTGACTTTATTCCTCTCTCTGCATTATTTCCCTGAAAGAACAATTCTAATCGTAAATGTGGTAGACATATGTAATCAACAATAGAAGTACAGAATTACTGTTATCACTTTTATCGGAATAGAATGTTCTTTTATAGAAACATATTATCACAAGATAGAAATATATATTTTTTTAATCTTTATGAATATTTTGGAATTATTTAACTATTTACTAGAAAATAATAGGAAGACTTGAAATGGAGAAATTTTTATTTATTTATACCTTATTATATAATTTTTAATAATTTTCTTATATACATGGGTTTTTCGAAATTTTTCCTGAAAGAACTATTCCAATTTTAAGTGTGGTAGACATATGTAATCAATAATAGAAGCACAGAATTACTGTTATTGCTTTTATCATGATAGAAAGTTCATTTATAAAAACATATCACATCCGATAAATATATTTTTTTATTATTTTTTATGAATATTTTGGAATTATTTCGCTATTCACTAGAAAATAATATGAAGACATGAAATGGAGAAATTTTTATTCATTTATACCTCATTATATAATGTTTAATAATTTTCTTAAATACATGGATTTTTCGAATTATTTTCCTTTAAGAACAATTCTAATCTTAAATGAGGTAGACATATGTAATCAAGAATAGAATTACAGAATTACTGTTATCGCTTTTAGTGGAATAGAAAGTTCATTTATAAAAACATATTATCACATCCAAGAAATATATATTTCTTATTTTTTTGAATATTTTATAATTTTTAGTAATTTTCTTAAATACAGGGTTTTTTTAAATTATTTTCCTGGAAGAATAATTCTAATCCTAAATGTGGTAGGCATATGTAATCAACAGTAGAAGTATAGAATTACTGTTAACACTTTTATCGGGATATAAAGTTCATTTATAAAAACATATTGTCACATCCAAGAAATATATATTTTTTCTAATTTTTTATGAATATTTTGAAATTATTTAACTTTTCACTACAAAATAATATGAAGATTGGAAATGAAGAACTTGGTATTAATTTATACCTTATTATATTTTTGATAATTTTCTTAAATACATGCATTTTTTGAATTATTTTTATTTCACAACAATTCTAATCTTAAATGAGGTAGACATATGTAATCAACAATAGAAGTACAGAATTACTGTTATCTCTTTTATCGGGATAGAAAGTTCATTTATAAAAATATATTATCACATCCGAGAACTGTATTTTTTATGTATATTTTATAATGATTTAACTATTCACTAGAAAATAATATGAAGACATGAAATGAAGAAATTTTTATTTAATTATATCTTATAATATATTGTTTGATAATTTTCTTAAATAAATAGGTTTTTCTAAACATTTTCATGAAAAAACAATACTAATCATAAATGTGGTAGACATATGTAATCAACAATAGAAGTACAAAATTACTCTTATCGCTTTTATCGGAATAGAAAGTTTATTTATAAAAACATTATCACATACGAGAAATATATTTTTCCTTACTCTTTATGAATATTTTGGAATTATTTAACTACTTACTAGAAAATAATATGAAGACTTGATATGGAGAAATTTTTATTCATTTATGCCTTATTATATAATTTTTAATAATTTTCTTAAAAACATGGGTTTTAAGAATTATTTTCCTGAAAGAAGAAGTCTAATCGTAAATGTGGTAGTCATATGTAATCAATAATAGAAGTTCAGAATTACTGTTATCTCTTTTATCGGAATAGAGAGTTCATGTATAAAAACTTATTATCACATCCGAGAAATATATTTTTTTCCTTAATCTTTATGAATATTTTGGAATTATTTAACTGCTTACTAGAAAATAATATGAAGACATGAAATGGAGAATGTGTTATTAATTTATATCTTATTATATAATTGTTTATAATTTTCTTAAATACATGGGTTTTTCGAATTAATTTCCTGGAAGAACAATTCTGATCGTAAATGTGGTAGACATATGTAATCAACAATAGTAGTACAGAATTACTGTTATCGCTTTTATCGGAATAGTAAGTTCATTTATAAAAACATATTATCACATACAAGAAATATATATTTCTTATTTTTTATGAATATTTTGGAATTATTTCTCTACTCACTAGAAAATAATATGAAGACGTGAAATGGAGAAATTTTTATTAAATTTTATCTTATTATATAATTTTTAATAATATTCTTAAATACATGCGTTTTTCGAACTACTTTCCTTTATGAACAACTCTAATCTTAAATGAGGTAGACATATGTAATCAACAATAGAATTACAGAATTATTGTTATCGTTTTTTTGGAATAGAAAGTTCATTTATAAAAACATATTACATCCAAGAAATATATATTTCTTATTTTTTTGAATATTTTATAATTTTTAGTAATTTTCTTAAATACAAGGTTTTTTTAAAATTATTTTCCTGGAAGAATAATTCTAACCCTAAATGTGGTAGACATATGTAATCAACAGTAGAAGTATAGAATTACTGTTAACACTTTTATCGGGATATAAAGTTCATTTATAAAAATATATTGTCACATTCAAGGAATATATATTTTTTCTAATTTTTTATGAATATTTTGAAATTATTTAACTTTTCACTACAAAATAATATGAAGATTTGAAATGAAGAACTTGGTATTAATTTATACTTTATTATATTTTTTGATAATTTTCTTACATACATGGGTTTTTCCAATTATTTTCCTGGAAGAACAATTCTAATGGTGAATGTGGTAGACATATGTAATCAACAATAGAAGTACAGAGTTACTGTTATCTCTTTTATCGGGATAGAAAGTTCATTTATAAAAACATATTATCACAAGCTAGAAATATATTTTTCTTTAATCTTTATGAATATTTTGGAATTATTTAAGTATTTACTAGAAAATAATAGGAAGACTTAAAATGGAGAAATTTTTATTTATTTATACCTTATTATATAATTTTTAATAATTTTCTTATATACATGGGTTTTTCGAAGTTTTTCCTGAAAGAACTATTCTAATTTTAAGTGTGGTAGACATATGTAATCAACAATAGAAGCACAGAATTACTGTTATTGCTTTTATCATGATAGAAAGTTCATTTATAAAAACATATCACATCCGATAAATATATTTATTATTATTTTTTATGAATATTTTGAAATTATTTCGCTATTCACTAGAAAATAATATGAAGATATGAAATGGAGACATTTTTATTCATTTATACCTCATTATATATTGTTTAATAATTTTCTTAAATACATGGATTTTTCGAATTATTTTCCTGAAAAAACAATTCTAATCGTAAATGTGGTAGACATATGTAATCAACAATAGAAGTACAGAATTACTGTTATCTCTTTTATCGCGATAGATAGTTCATGTATAAAAACATATTATCACATTCGAGAAATATATTTTTCCTTAATCTTTATGAATATTTTGGAATTATTTAACTATTTACTTGAAATTAATATGAAGACTTGAAATGGAGAACTTTTTATTAATTTATACCTTATTATATTTTTTGATAATTTTCTTAAATACATGGGTTTTTTGAATTATTCTCCTGGAAGAACAATTCTAATCGTAAATGTGGTAGACATATGTAATCAACAATAGAAGTAGAGTATTACTGTTACCGGTTTTATCGGAATAGAAAGTTCATTTATAAAAACATGTTATCACACCCAAGAAATATATTTTTTCTTATTTTTATGATTATTTTGGAATTATTTAACTACTTACTAGAAAATAATATGAAGGCATGAATTGGAGAACTTTATATTAATTTATACAATGTATTTGCTATAAAAGATAAAGTAATTTATTAATTAATTTATCTTTTGTAACAATTACATTGTCTTATCTCGTGATGAGACATTGTCTTATCGCTTGATGAGATGGTTGTTAAAAAGTTATAATGAGAACATTGTAATTTTATTGGTGTCAGAGAATGTGTCCGTAAAATTTGGGATATCTACGCGGAACTGTTTGTATAAAAAATAAACACATATAAACTTATCAAATGTGTTCACTTACTGTAATACTATCACAGACTTACTGAGTTAATAGCATTCTACATTTAAAGAATAAAAAGTTGGGTTTTGTATTGAAAAGGAACTGAACTGTATAGTTGGCTAAGTAAAAACAGAAATACTATGTATTTGCAATAAAAAGCATACCTTTTCTTTTTGTGAAAATTTAATTTTCCTTACTTTTTTACACCAGCATATCACAAACAGAACTTAAGATAGTGTCACAGAAAATTTACAATGTTTTCCTTATTTAAATCTTTTATAACTGTGAAAACTTGGTCTTCATTGTTTTTTAACTCTAGCTTATAAATATAACTTAATATATGTTTACGATGAATTTACTATGTTCTCTTTATTTAACCATTTTACAGCTGATGAAAGATAATCTTATACATTTTTATACATTATCTTATCTCAAATAATCTTAAAGTATATTCATCACAAAACTTATGATGTTCTTCTTCTAACTTTTAATAACAAGTGAAAGTTGACTAACTGTAAAAACTATGGAAACTTTGTCTTCATTGAATTTTTAACACTAGATTAACAGAAATAGAACTTGTTGAATGTGTACTATGAAACTACTATGTACTCTTTATATAACCATTTTACATTTGGGGAAAGATAGTCTTGTACCTTTTTATGCATAATCTTAACTTAAATAATTTTAAATTATATTCGTCACGAAACTTATATCCTTCTTCTAACTTATATTAACAAGTGAACGATTTTCTTAATCATACATTTTAGAACATCTTATCGCAAAACGAAATTAAATCATAGACATCATAAAGTTTAGGGTACTAAATAA
>CM063500.1:50124803-50129803 GCA_032207245.1 Pardosa pseudoannulata
TATATATATATATATATATATATATATTATATATATATATATTTTACATTTATGCAAACATATACATATATATATGTACATGTATATTTTTACATATACATACAAACATACATACATATATATATATATGTACATGTATATTTGTAATATATATATATATATATATATATATATATATATATATATATATATATATATATACATGTATATATAACATGAATGTATATATATATATATATATATATATGTATACATATATATGTGTATATACATATATATATATATGCACATATGAATTAGTGTGTTAATGTATACAGTTTGACTGTAGACTTAGAACTTAAAGACAGTTCATTATTATAAAATGTGCGATTAATATTGTGTTAAATTTCTGCTTTTTTCTGTCTCATTTTGGTTGGGAGTTCAACCAATATACATATTTTTTATATCAAAATACAAAAGAAATTATTTTTATCGTAACACAAGGTGATTTTCAAGGTGTTAAGGGATATACTAAAATGATAGTAAAAAAACTCATATTTGTTTCTGTGTAAGATTAATATTGTGTTCCATTTCTGTCTTTCCGATGATTTTAACGGACTGTAACAGCTGAAAAAGAACCTGCAGGTTCTTTGTAAGCTGTCTCTCTTTGCTCTCTGTTCGTCACTCTTCAGTTCTCTTCACGTCATCACTTGTGTTGCATTGAAGTTGCCGCATCTTTTGCATGCGGGCATTGAAAATTGGTATGTGGGCGATTTTGGTTGGAAGTTCAGGCAAAATACAAATTTTTTATGTCACAATGTAAAAGAAATTCTCTTTATCGAAACACAAGGTGGTTTTCAAGGTGTTATTGAATATTTAGTAACAAAAGTCCTGTGTGTTTGTGTGTGCGATTAATATTGTGTTAATTTTTTTACTTTTTTGGTCTGATTTTGGTACTGAGTTCAACTAACCTGCAAATGTTTTATGTCATTATCTAAAAGACTCTTTATCGTAACACAAGGCAGTTTTCAACGTGCTATTGGTGAATATACTAAAATATTAGTATCAACAGTCCTGTGTGTTTGTGTGTACGATTAATATTGTGTTAATTTTTTTTACTTTTTTGGTCTGATTTTGATAGGGAGTTCAACCAACATACAAATTTTTATGTCATTAACTAAAAGACTCTTTATCGTAACACAAGGCAGTTTTCAACGTGCTATTGGTGAATATACTAAAATGTTAGTAACAAAAGTCCTGTGTGTTTGTGTGTACGATTAATATTGTGTTAATTTTTTTACTTTTTTTTGTCTGATTTTGGTAGGGAGTTCAACCAACATACAAATTTTTTATGTCATTATCTAAAAGACTCTTTATCGTAACACAAGGTAGTTTTCAACGTGCTATTGGTGGATATACTAAAATGTTAGTAACAAAAGTCCTGTGCGTTTGTGTGTATGATTAATATTGTGTTAAATTTTTTACTTTTTTTTTGTCTGATTTTGGTAGGAAGTTCAACCAACCTGCAAATTTTTTATGTCATTATCTAAAAAAAAATTCTCTTTATCGTAACACAAGGTAGTTTTCAACGTGTTATTGGTGGATATACTAAAATGTTAGTAACAAAAGTCCTGTGTGTTTGTGTGTACGATTAATATTGTGTTAAATTTTTTACTTTTTTTTTGTCTGATTTTGGTAGGGAGTTCAACAACCTGCAAATTTTTTATGTCATTATCTAAAAGATATTCTCTTTATCGTAACACAAGGTAGTTTTCAACGTGTTATTGGTGGATATGCTAAAATGTTAGTAACAAAAGTCCTGTGTGTTTGTGTGTACGATTAATATTGTGTTAAATTTTTTATTTTTTTTTGGTCTGATTTTGGTACGGAGTTCAATCAACATACAAATTTTTTATGTCATTATCTAAAAGAAATTTTCTTTATCGTAACACAAGGTAATTTTCAACGTGTTATTGGTGAGCATACTAAAATGTTAGTAACAAAAGTCCTGTGTGTTTGTGTGCACGATTAATATTGTGTTACATTTCTGTCTTTTCGAAAGTTTTAACGGAGTATCAGTAACCGCTGAAAAAGAACCGGCAGGTTATTTTTAAGCGGTCTCTCTTCGCTTTCTCTTCAGCTCTCTTCACGTTAACACCATATATTTATATGTATATTGTATATATATATATATATATATATATATATATATATATATATATATATATATATATATATATATATATATATATATATACATATATATATATATATATATATATAGATTAAATACCATATTTTCTTCTTTTTCTGACGTTTTATTATGATAAATTATATTTCTTCTTTATATTCTACTCATTAAAGTAGAATAATTAGATATGCCAATCTTCGAATTACAAATGTCTCTACTCCTTGTATTAGCTTCAAATTATTAATTATTTCGAAGCAACTCCTGAGAAAACGAATTAATAAAGGGGATGTTACAAGTTTCTCAAACAAGTCTCGAACGGAAATTTCCTAACCTTTTGTTGCTATGAGTTTTGAATAAGTGTTCTCAAACAAAAACGGGAACGGAATGAAAGGGTTATATAATTGTAGGTTTCGAGATTTTCACCATTCTGAATTTGATATATTACAGCCCTAAATTCTTGATTTTCAGCTGTATGGACAAGACAGCTTAACGAAAATTTCAGGAAAGAAACATTAGAAACGGAAGTTCAGGTCTGTTCGAAGGTTTCGTGACCTTATGCACGATTTTATATCGGTTCCGTAATTTATACAATAAAAAATGAATGCGAAGCTTCTTCTTGTAGTCAGTGGTTCGTCGTTTTGACTGAATAAAAAGGAAATTGTAAAAAATATTATATGCTATTTGCAGAGGTATTGGATTTCGATATTAGGTAATAGAGGTTCATTTTCTTTTAAAAATAAATGACTGAAACATGCTCCTTTTATACTATATTTTGTTAATACCAGGATTAAAATCAGACTTTCATTTATGTTTGTATAACCGTATGTATATATTTATGTTTATATGCCTATGTATTGTAAAAACAGTGGCGTTAGGGTTCAAGCTGCTAAGATACAGGTTTGACATTCGAACCCCGGTCTTGGCACCGACCGATGAATGAATGGTTAGATTGCTCATCTTCGGTACTGGAGTTTCGAATCCCTCTGTGGCATGGGTATTCGTAGGTTTTTAAAAATGACTATAACAGTAGGTCTCATTATCCCTCGTGTAGCAAAATATTGGTGTTGTTGTCTTATGCCATTTTGTGAAACCAAACACGATTGAGCCGGAGGTTACTTCGTATTAAAGCTACGAGGTGCGTCTTTCGTTTGGCCAGAACCTTAAGTGGGAAAGTACGACTTATGCGCAAGTGGGTCCTCATAGTTTTGAAGCAATGACCAAGCAGAAGACACATAGATTTGGCCGGTCCCCCCCCTGAGAGGTATCGATTGAGAACTTGGAGGACATTGTGACCACAAACCTATTTTACGTGCCCCAGTCACGTTTAACAAACACGGCGGATCTTAAGCCGACTGGGGCTCCGAACCCACAAGCTTCCAGTTACGAGAGCGTTACCTTTGCCGACTCATGTTGCGAAATGTATACCATAGAGCTCCAAACGAATCCAAACCTTGAGCTGGACAAGATTGACTAAACCTTGCATCCCTTATGTTGATAGACAAACAGAGAACAATGCATGTTTGGGAACTAAACACTGGGGGTTTCTGCTTAAAGTTGAGTACGTAACTGGGATATAGGCATCGATAGACCAAAGAACCCCAAGGCGTTTGGTGTGGGTTGTAGCGAGAACAAAAACATAGATAAATAAGTTACGTTAGTAGTTATATAATATTAGTTATGCTAAGTAGATTCTAATTTTGTGTTTTAGTGGTTGCTGGAGGCTACCAGATTTTTTTCAGTATAATTATAATTAAGTTGATTAGTTTCATTAACACATATTTGACTTTCTCTATATATATAACCACACACGAACACACACATATCTTTATATATAAAATTATTCTGTCCGTGTGTTCATAATAGTACTCTTATGATATGTGTACAGCCATAAATTTAAAGAAAAATACTATATTATCAATAAACGTAGTTTATTGATAATATATTCTTATTAAGTAGAATGTAAAACGAATTGGATGAAATTTTGAACCTAAACCATTCTCGAATCAAATTAATTACATATACAAAATTTCATCAAAATCAGTCCGATCGTTTAGGAGATGTTCTATTACAATTTTATATATAAAGATATAACCCATTTGATACTCCATATATACCACTATAATCTATCTATTCATATAATTATATATTTATAAATGTGTGTGTGCGTAAATCTACATGATAATGATCTCGTTTTATAGTTTTTCTTTGAAGAATAGTTGCAAAGAGCGATAACACAGTGAGCTAGATAACAGCGATAACACAATTCTCCTGCAAGCGTCATACTTATAAATGTGTGCATGCT
The DNA here is from genome assembly GCA_032207245.1 of Pardosa pseudoannulata. Lineage (NCBI taxonomy): Eukaryota > Metazoa > Arthropoda > Arachnida > Araneae > Lycosidae > Pardosa > Pardosa pseudoannulata. The sequence goes on from CM063500.1 coordinate 50,129,276, forward strand.
TAAAGCTGTATGGTAATGATCTCGTTTTATAGATTTTCTTTCATGAATAGCTACAAACATCGATAACACAGTGAGCTAGATAACAGCGATAACACAGTTCTCTTATATGCGTCATACTTATAAAGGTGTGCGTGCATAAAGCTGCATGGTAATGATATCTTTTTTAAGGTTTTTCTCTCAAGAATAGATGCAAACAGCGATAATAAAGTGAGCTAGATAACAGCGATCACACAGTTCTCATTCATGCGACATACTTATAAATGTGTGCTTGCTTAAAGCTGCATGGTAATGATCACGTGTTATCGTTTTTCTTTCAAGAATAGCTGCAAACAGCGATCACACAGTTCTCTTTCACGCGTCATACTTATAAATGTGTGCTTGCGTAAATCTGCACGGTAATGATCTCGTTTTATAGTTTATCTTTCAAGAATACCTGGAAACAGCGATAACACCTTGAACTAGATAACAGCAATAACACAGTGAGCTAGATAACAGCGATAACACAGTTCTCATGCAAGCGTCATACTT
>CM063500.1:50137303-50142303 GCA_032207245.1 Pardosa pseudoannulata
AAATTATAATTTTACCTCAAATCAAAAACTAGATTAAAATCATTTTTTTCTTACTTAAATACGCTTCCAAAGTTTGTTATATGTTATACAAAATATCCCCCAAATCATAATTTTATTATTTACAATAATTTAATTAAAAAACAAATTAATTCAACAGATTTGAACAAGCATAACTTTATTTCACAGAAAATATAAGATAAATACTTATTTTTTTGTTTTATCAAAACTATGCAATAGATATGGAAACTTACAATTCTACCTCACATCAAATACAAGATTAAAATACATTTTTTTCTTACATAAATACACTTCCAAAGTTTTTATATGTTATAAAAAATATCCCCTAAAATCATTATTTTATTATTTACAATAATTTAGTTAAAACACAAAATGATGCAACAAATTACAACAATCATAACTTTATTTCATACAAAATACAAGATAAATATTTTTTCTTTGTTTTATCAAAACTATGCAATATAATTTGAAACTTACAATTTTACCTCATATAAAATACGACATTAATAGATCTTTACTTTTTACTAAAAAATACACTTCCAAATTATATGTTATAAAAATATACCCTAAAATCATATTTTATTATTTACAGTAATTTAGTTAAAAAACAAGATGAATCAACAGATTACAATAAGCATAACTTCACAGAAAATACAAGAAAAATATTTACGTCTTTGTTTTATCAAAACCATGCAATAGATTTGGAAACTTACAATTTTACCTCACATCAAATAGAGATTAATAGTCATTTATTTCTTACTTAAATACACTTCCAAAGTTTTTTATATGTTATACAAAATGTCAACCAAAATCATTATTTTATTATTTACAACAAATTATTTAAAAACCAAATGATGCAACAGATTTAAACAATCATAACTTTTCTTCACAATACAAGATAAATATTTATGTCTTTGTTTTATCAAAACTATGCAATAGATTTGGAAACTTACAATTTTACATCACATCAAATACGAGATAATTTAATTAAAAAACAAAAGGATGCAGCATATTTGAACAAGAATAACTTTACTTCACACAAAATACAAGATAAATATTTATTTCTTCGTTTTATCAAAACTATACTGTTTACTTTTTTAATTACTGTTTAATTTTTAAAAAATTCTTTACTTAATTCTCAATAAAAATAACAATTAACTGCATAATAGCATTGTTATATCTCTAAACAAACCAAAAATTTAGGAGACTCCGAAACCTTCTCCAAAATGTATATATAAGTATTATATTCTGCCCAAATAAGGTGTAAATTATTTTTTGATTTATCTGTTGTAAAATATAAAAAAGATACTCAGTACAGTAATGTATAAAATCCTTATTTTATAATTTACAATAATTTAATTAAAAACAAAATGATATAACAGGTTTGAACAAGCGTAAATTTACTTTATAGAAAATACAAGATAAATATTTATACCTTTGTTTTATCAAAACTATGCAATAAATTTGGAAACTTACAATTTTACCTCACATTAAATGGAGATAATTTAATTTAAAAAAAAACACAAAATGATGCAACAGATTTGAACAAACATAACTTTACTTCAAACAAAATTAAAGATAAATATTTATTTCTTCGTTTTGTCAAAACTATACTGTTTAATTTCTTAATTACTGTTTATTTTTTAAAATATTCTTTACTTAATTCTCAATAACAAAATAACAATTAAATAGATAATATATTTAAAATAGCATCATTTTGTCTGTGATCAAACCAAAAATTATTGAGACTATGAAACCTTCTCCAATATATATATATATATATATATATATATATAAGTAATATATTCTCCCCAAATAAGTAGTAAATTATTTGTTGATTTATCTGTTATAAAATATAAAAAAGAGACTCACTACAATAATGTAGGCCTTAAATAATAAAAACTAAAAATATTCCAAAATTATTAAAGTATACTCATGTGAAGAATCTTCTTCAAACAAAAGATAAAACATTATTTAAAATTAAACATTTCTTAATTATGCATACAATCCTAGTTTGCAGCAATGTAATTGATACATTTCTTTACCGAGAACTAATCGCTTCGCAAAAGCGCCCCCTGGTGTTGAAAGAACTCCAGTTCTTAAACTTTCAAAACTGCTAACGCTCACGCGATTGAGTTTGTAATTATCGCTATACATGCGAAAATTTTCATCACGTGTTTCATTCACATAACCGATCAATTAGTTTTCGGGAAATTTGCTAGGAAATAATACATTGGGTTCTTAGATTATGCGAAACTCGTCATGAATTATTAAAGAAATTTTGGTAAGTTCTTTCAAGGAAATAAAAAACATCGTTATGCTATCTATGATGATTTAAAATTGTGTAAATTTTATTTGAATTTCAAATTTCATTTAAGCCTGCTTACTTATAGTGTTTGTCATTTCTTATTATATTTTTTCTGAATTTTTTTTTCTACTTTTAAACTGTTCTAGGATAACTGTTCTACATTTTAAAATTAGCCGCTTCGTATCTGCAAGACATAAAAGGCATACAAGATGATGGTGTTGTGGTGTAGTACATTGCTGTTGTTATTTCAAAATCATTTATAACTCAAAATTGCTTTGTATCGTCTTTAATTATAGTATAATACCACTGATCTATATTACAATGTTCAAATATAAAACAAATGACAAGGAAATATGCAAAATATATATATATATATATATAAAATTAAAAAGTAAAAGAAGCACTCCACGTGCTACGCCTAAAAAAAATTCCCAATGTCCAAGAGAACGCTGCATTCTTTTCCTTCCTTCTTCCTACTCAAGCAACCCTAGACTTTTTCCATTATCCTGTGCTGATGTGTTCGTTGTTCCATTGCCTTTTTACAATGCGTCCTTTCCCGGCTCTGCCCAGAAGGACCGGGCCTCCAAGGATGGTCCTGAATCGCCTCCTGGAGACCAATCACAATTCTCCAAAACTTGGTAAAATTTAAGTGCAATTATTTTCACTGGCCACACCACACGCTTCCTGGAGTAGCGAAAAAACTTGATCATTCAACCCATAAAGTGTGAGTGAGGCGAGAAAATCAGCTTCGCAAACCTTATGTCAAACATAGCTGCACTCTCACAGACGGTACAACTGGATTGCCTAGACGGTTCCCTCAAATCCAGATATTTCTAACAGAAAGCAGAAAAATGACAGCGAGTAGAAAATAAAACAACTAAAAGATGAATTAATTACTTTCCTGAACAGACATGAGCAAATTTTAGTAGATTTTATGCATTTCTACAACATATTTTTAACATCCCATTAAAAAGTTAGTCCAAGCGAAACAATAGAACTTAAGATTTTGAGATTGAAAACGTTTCAGATTTGTATAACGCATTTGTCAAAAATGACTTTAAATATTGAATAATTCGTGTTGGAAAGGGGTGAAAATACATTTTAGTAGTCTTTAAATATTTCTGATATCATCTCATTAAAGAGTAAATCCAAGAGAAACAGTAAAACTTAGGTTTGGGAGATTGAAAACAATGCATATTCGGATAACGTAGCAGTTTTACATGTCTTTAAATAAAGAAGAATTCATATCGTAAAACAGCGCAAACACATTTTAGTTGTTATTAAATATGTCTGATGTCATCTTATAGCAATGTAAATCTATAAATATTATTAAAACTTCGGTTTCGAAGGTTATAAATATTGCAGATATTAATAACCCAACTGCCAGATATATCTTTAACACTTTAACGCCCAAATTAACAAATTTTTGAATTTTTCCTTGAAATTGATAGTTATGGGTAGAAATGCATAAATTAAGAATACTTTAAAAGGATTTTGAAATTTTTTAACTGCAATCATGTTTTTTAAGCCATCCTTATTTGATGACGCTGGGCGTTTGTATGTAAAAATGTACATTTATAAAACATTTTAAAAATGATTTTTTTTTACATAAAATTATACAGTTTTAATGTATAAGGTAATAGGCAAAATAACGATAAAAATTAAAATGTATTTTTATACATACAAGAAAACTTTCTTTTTAACATCTTTAAGGTTGAATTTTTGTATGAAAAAGAGGAAAATTTTGGATACATAAGGTTGCATTGCATTTCATACAATATGTTCTAGGTTTTGAATAACAAACTGTATTCACAGTATCGGGAAATTTTAGAGAAGTATGAAGATAAACAAATTATTGAGCGTGTACCAGCTGATTCTCAGCCAAAAAAGAAACCGTTTTTTACATGCCTTATAGGGTACTTTACAATTCTGGAAAATTAAAAATTTTACTGATCCCGTTATATGACGGATTATATGGTAGTATTAAAGAATTACTTTCCTAAACAGACATGAACAAAATTTAGTAGTGTTAAAATTTTTCTGATGATATCCCATTAAAATGTAAATGGACGAAAAACAATAGAACTTAAGTTTAGAAAATTGAAAACGTTTCAAATTTGGAAATCAGCTGTAAGAAAGGCCTTAAAGAAAATATTGAAAAATTTGTGTCATAAAATGATAAAAATATATTTTAGTAGTTTTTAATATTTCTGATATCGTCTCATAATAAAATAAATTCACTAGAAACTGCAAAAATTGACTGATTTCGTTTGAAAGATTGAAATTAATGTAGATTCGGATTAAGCAGCTGTTTGAAATGTCTTTAAATATTGAAGAATTCGTATCATAAATTAACACAAACACATTTTAGTAGTTTTTAAATATTTCTGATATCATTAATTTTTTAAAATGTAAATCCGCAAGTACCATTGCAATGTTGGTTTAGAAAGTTAAAAATAGAACAGATATTAATAACGTATCTGCTCTAAATGTCTTTAAATAATAAATAATTTCTTTTCTGAACATGAGCAAAATTTAGTGGTTTATAAATATTTCTGATAACATCCCATTAAAAAGTAAATATACGAAAAACAACAAAACTTAAGTTTCAAAGGTTGAAAATGTTTTAGATTCGTATAATGCAGCTGTCAGAAAAGTCTAAAAATATTAAAGA
>CM063500.1:50154803-50194803 GCA_032207245.1 Pardosa pseudoannulata
TAAAAAAACATTTTCTATGGGATCAAATTGTAAATCTAATTCATTCTTGAATCAATATAATTACATACAGAAAATTCCATCAAATTCAGTCCAACCTTTGAGGAGACGTTCTATTGCAAACATGAAAAATTTTATATATAAAGAAATATATAAAGATATATAAAGATATATATATATATATATATATATATATATATATATATATATATATATATATATATATACATATATATATATATATATATATATATATATATATATATATATATGTATATATATATATGTATATGTATATATATGTATATGTATATATATATATATATGTATATATATATATATATATATATATATATATATATATATATATATATATATATATATATATATATATATATATATATTATATATATATATATATATATATATATATATATGCACATACATGGATACATTTCAATCTGCCTTGTGTTCGATATTTATCGATTCACTGCAGTTGCTAAGAATAACGTTCTTTTAATTCTAGTTTAAGAATTGATTTAAGATGTATATTTTTAGATTTGCCTCGATATATTGATTTACTTTGAAAGGATTAATGTATGTCTCATACCGATTTTTAAGAGTATAATTTAATAATGAAAATATTATCTTTGAGTTTTAAGTGTAAAATAATGTATGAATTTAATGCATACTTTATTCTACTAAGGGTTAAAATTATTATATATACCATTATGTAATTTTATATATCATATAATAAGTATATATGGTGTACAAAGGATTTTAACGCTGTTTTATTTTCTGTCAATTGCTGTTTTTATAATTGATGATCACCAGTGTAAAAAGTGATAACCCATATTTTTTCGCTTAAAAATAATCATATTTATGTTTTCATAATAAAATATTTGTTACATATTTAGATATAAATATTTATGAATTAATAATATTGTATAATACTCTCTTTAAAAATATTTTTAAGGGTATATATGTGCTTTAATGAATTTTAAATAGAATATGTTTGGTATAGTATGTTAGATTTTCAGAATTTATCCACTTTTTTAAGTTTTTCTGAACTCAGTTAGTTTTTAAAATATAGATATATATTTTTTCTGAGAGCTTGTTAGAAAAGTTTGTTACATATTTAGATTTGATTATTTATTACTGAACAATTTTGGATAATACTCTTTTTAAAAATGTTTTTAAGGGTACATATGAGCTTTAAGCAATTTTAAATATAAGAATTATTATATAGTATGTTGGATTTTCAGCATTTATCTTGTATCTTTATTTAGTAAATTTTTCTAAACTCAGTTTGTTTCTAAAATATAAAAAATTTTGAGAGCGTGTTGGAAAAGTTTGTTACATATTTAGATTTGATGATTTATTACTGAACTATTTTTTATAATACTCTCTTTAAAAATATTTTTAAGGGTACGCATGAGCTTTAAGAATTATTAAATAGAAGATTTTTATTATAGTGAGATTTCCAGAATTTATCCTCTATTTTCATTTAGTAAGTTTTTTCTGAACTCAGTTTGTTTCTAGAATATAAGAAATTTTTGAGAGCTTGTTAGAAAAGTTTGTTACATATAAAGATTTAATGACTTATTAGAGAACTGTTTTGTATAATACTCTCTTTAAAAATGTTTTTAAGGGTACGCATGAGCTTTAAGCAATTTTAAATGGAAGATCTGTTTTCTATTGTAGGAGTAATTTTCAGAATTTATCCTCTTTTTTATTTAGCAAGTATTTCTGTACTCAGTTATTTTCTAAAATATAAGAATTTTTTGAGAGCTTGTTAGAAAAGTTTGTTACATATAAAGATTTAATGACTTATTAGAGAACTGTTTTGTATAATACTCTCTTTAAAAATGTTTTTAAGGGTACACATGAGCTTTAAGCAATTTTAAATAGAAGATCTGTTTTCTATTGTAGGAGTAATTTTCAGAATTTATCCTCTATTTTTAATTAGTAAGTTTTTCTGAACTCAGTTTGTTTTTAAAATATAAGAATTTTTTGAGAGCTTGTTAGAAAAGTTTGTTACATATTTAGATTTGATGATTATTATTGAACAATTTTGGATAATACTCTTTTTAAAAATGTTTTTAAGGATACATATGAGCTTAAATAGAATAAAATTTTAAATTGTAGAGTGTTTCTATAGTATGTTGGATTTTCAGCATTTATCCTGTATCTTTATTTAGTAAATTTTTCTGAACTCAGTTTGTTTCTAAAATATAAAAAAATTTTGAGAGCGTGTTGGAAAATGTTGTTACATATTTAGATTTGATGATTTATTACTGAACTATTTTTTATAATACTCTCTTTAAAAATGTTTTTAAGGGTACGCATGTGCTTTAAGAAATATTAAATAGAAGATTTTTATTATAGTATTTGAGATTTCCAGAATTTGTCCTCTATTTTCATTTGGTAAGTTTTTCTGAACTCAGTTTGTTTCTAGAATATAAGAATTTTTTGAGAGCTTGTTAGAAAAGTTTGTTACATATAAAGATTTAATGACTTATTAGAGAACTTTTTTGTATAATACTCTCTTTAAAAATGTTTTTAAGGGTACACATGAGCTTTAAGCAATTTTAAATAGAAGATCTGTTTTCTATTGTAGGAGTAATTTTCAGAATTTATCCTCTATTTTTATTTAGTAAGTTTTTCTGAACTCAGTTTGTTTTTAAAATATAAGAATTTTTTGAGAGCTTGTTAGAAAAGTTTGTTACATATTTAGATTTGATGATTTATTACTGAACAATTTTGGATAATACTCTTTTTAAAAATGTTTTTAAGGGTACATATGAGCTTTAAGCAATTTTAAATAGAAGAGTGTTTCTATAGTATGTTGGATTTTCAGCATTTATCCTGTATCTTTATTTAGTAAATTTTTAAGAACTCAGTTTGTTTCTAAAATATAAAAAATTTTTGAGAACGTGTTGGAAAAGTTTGTTACATATTTAGATTTGATGATTTATTACTGAACTATATTTTATAATACTCTCTTTAAGAATGTTTTCAAGGGTGCACATGAGCTTTAAGAAATATTAAATAGAAGATTTTTTTATAGTATATGAGATTTGCAGAATTTATCCTCTATTTTCATTTAGTAAGTTTTTCTGAACTCAGTTTGTTTCTAGAATATAAGAATTTTTTGAGAGCTTGTTAGAAAAGTTTGTTACATATTTAGATTTGATGATTTATTACTGATTTATTTTGTATTATGCTCTCTTTAAAAATGTTTTTAAGGGTACACATGAGATTTAAGCAATTTTAAATAGAAGATTCTTTTCTATAGTATGTGGGATTTTCAGCTTTTATCCTCTATTTTTATTTAGTATTTTTTTCTAAACTCAGCTTGTTTCTAAAATATGAGAATTTTTTGAGAGCTTGTTAGAAAAGTTTGTTACATATTTGTATTTGATGATTTATTACTGAACTATTTTGTATAATACTCTCCTTAAAAAATTTTAAGGGCACACATAAGCTTTAAGCAATTTTAAATAGATTTTTTTCTATAGTATGTGGGATTTTCAGAATTTATCCTCTATTTTTATTTAGTAAATTTTTCTGGACTCACACAGTCCCAAAACCACTGATTGATTCCCAAGTTCCATTGTTTTTACTTTTCAATCTCCATTTCTTAAGCATTCATGTCTTAAGCATAATCTAAGACTTTAATTGTCTCATCCATCTCTATTTCAGACAGTTCGTTCCTAAATATGAATTAATGATTATAACTGGTTCGAAAAACTAGTAAAGAGTCTAGTATGCAGAGAGGACCATAAAGTAGTTCTCAGGATTAGACGATACCGATAGAAAAAGAGATAGATTATCTATGATACACTACTAATTATTAGACACGTTTATTCGTATAGAAATTACTAGAATAAATTGACATTTATCATAGATGGTTTTTAATATAAACTGTCCCAATTATAAGTGATAAATATACATTACGTTAGAAAAATATGTGGTAAATTTAAATTAGAAAAATATTAGATGAATGTTATCGAAATAGTTTCCGAGAAAATAAATATTATTTAAAGAAAAATGAGTTTATTGCAATGGTTTTATTTGATATAAATAACTGATTTCAGGGAAATCAGTTTAATGCTATCTTTGACCAGTATGAGGTTTAATCAAAACACTTTAATTCAAACAAATATTTTTTAAAAATATATTTATACTAAAAATAACTTAGCATTTTCTTTTTAATGTTTTATATGTTTGTTTCTGAGAGTGAAATTTTGAACAATTTAAATGTAAATGTATATTAATAAACACATATATAAAAGCGAATGTTGCAGAAGTGAAAGTTTTAGAAGCTTAACCTGATAAAGAAATGATACTCAAATAATAATGGTTGTACTGCTAACTTCTGTTACTATCCGAAAAACCTTTTCTCATAGTAACCAAGGTATGTAGCTCATGGATTTATTATCTAATGAGGACTATGCATAACCACGTGATGCATGCGTTTTGCTTTTTACCACCAGCTCGCTTTTCCATATAAAAGTGTGAATGTTAAACGTTTGGTCTAATTTCTTCTAATTTTTTTTTTACCTTAACTCAAATTTGTAACCTGCTAAAGAAATGATACTGAAATAATAATGGTTGTACTGCTAACTTCTGATACTAACGAAAAACCTTTTCTCATAGTAACCAAGGTATGTAGCTCATAGATTATTATCTAATGAGGGCTCTGCACAACCATGCCACAACCACGTGATGCATGCGTTTTGTTTTTTCCACCTGCTCGGTTTCCCATGTAAAAGTGTGAATGTTAAACATTTGGTCTAATTTCTTCTAATTTTTTTACCTTAACTCTAATTTATAACCTCTTAAAGAAACGATACTCAAATAATAATGATTGTACGGCTAACTTCGGTAACTAATGCAAAATCTTTTCTCATAGTAACCAAGGTATGTAACTCATAGATTTATTATCTAATGAAGGCTTTGCACAACAACGCCTCAACCACGTGATGCATGCGTTTTGTTTTTTCCACCTGCTCGCTTTCCCATATAAAAGTGTGAATGTTAAACATTTGGTCTAATTTCTTCTAATTTTTTTTTACCTCAATATTTTCAACAAACATATTTGTCATTGACGAATTATTGTTTTAAACACAAAATGCCTCCGAAACGTTTGAATTGTATTGTAAGGTGAAATATCTTGTTAAACAGACCCATACCACTGATTGATTCCAAAGTTCCATTGTTTTTACTTTTCAATCTCCATTTCTTACTCATACATGTCTTAATCGTAATCTATGACTTTAATTGTCTCTTCCATCTCCATTTATGAGAGGTCGTTCCGAAATATAAATTAATGATTATAACTAGTTAGAAAAACTAGTAAAGAGGTAAGTCTAGTATGCAAAATGGATCATAGAGTGCTTCTCGGGATTAAACGATACCTATAGAAAAAAGAGATGGATAATCTATGATACACTGCTAATTATTAGACACGGCGTTTATTCACATAGAAATTACTAGAAAAAATTGACATTTATCATAGATGGTATTTAATATAAGCTGTCCCAATTATAAGTGATAAATATACATTACGTTAGAAAAATTTAATATGTGGTAAATTTAAATTAGAAAAATATTAGATGAGTGTTATCGAAATAGTTTCTGAGAAAAATAAATATTATTTGAAGGAAAATTAGTTTATTGAAATGGTTTTAAGTGATAGAAATAATTTGTTTTAATGAAATAAATTTAATGTTCTCGTTGACCATTACACCTTTTCCTCAAAATACTTTAATTTAAAGAAATAGTTTTTGAAATATATTCATACTAAAAATATCTTAATATTGTCATTTTAACGTATTATATGTTTGCTTCTGAAAGTGTAATTTTTCAACAATTTAAATGTAAATGTATTTTAATAAACACATATATAAATGTGAATTTTGTACGAGTGAAAGTTTTAGAAGCTTAACCTGCTAAAGAAACGATACTGAAATAATACTGGTTGTACTGCTAAGTTCAGTTACTAACGCAAAACCTTTTCTCATAATATCTAAGGTATGTAGCTCATAGATTTGTTATCTAATGAGGGATATGCACAACCACGTGATACATGCGTTTTGTGTTTTCCACCTGCTCTCTTTCCCATGCTAAAGTGTGAATGTTAAACATTTGGTCTAATATCTTCTAATTTTTTACCTTAACTCTAATTTATAGCCTGCTAAAGAAACGATACTCAAATAATAATGGTTGTACTGCTAACTTCTGTTACTATCCGAAAAACCTTTTCTCATAGTAACCAAGGTATGTAGCTCATAGATTATTTTCTAATGAGGGCTATGCACAACCACGTGATGCAAGTGTTTTGTTTTTTCCACCTGCTCGGTTTCCAATGTAAAATTGTGAATGTTAAACATTTGATCTAATTTCTTCTAATTTTTTTTACCTTAACTCTAATTTATAGCCTGCTAAAGAAACGATACTCAAATAATATTGATTGTACTACTAACTTCTACTACTAGCAGCAAAACCTTTTCTCAGAGTAACCAAGGTATGTAGCTGATAGATTTATTATTTAATGAGGGCTATGCACAACCACGTGATGCATACGCTTTGCTTTTTTCACCTGCTTGCTTTACCATGTTAAAGGGTGAATATTAAATATTTGGTTTAATATATTCTAATTATTTACCTTAACTCTAATTTGTAGCCTGCTAAAGAAACGATACTCAAATAATGATGGTTGTACTGCTAACTTCGGTTACTAACTCAAAACCTTTTCTTATAGTAACCAAGGTATGTAGCTCATGTGATCTAATGAATGCTTTGCACAACAACGCCTCATCCACGTAATGCATGCGTTTTGTTTTTTCCACCTGCTCGTTTTCCCATATAAAAGTGTGAATGTTAAACATTTGGTCTAATTTCTTCTATTTTTTTTTACCTTAACTCTAATTTATAACCTCTTAAAGAAACGATACTCAAATAATAATGATTGTTCTGCTAACTTCTACTACTAGCCCCAAAACTTTTTCTCACAGTAAACAAGGTATGTAGCCGATAGATTTTTTATCTAATAAGGGCTATGTACAACAACACAACCACGTGATTCATGCGTTTTGTTTTTTCCACCTGCTCGCTTTCCCATATGAAAGTGTGAATGTTAAACATTTGGTCTAATTTCTTCTAATTTTTTTACCTTAACTCTAATTTATAACCTCTTAAAGAAACGATACTCAAATAATAATGATTGTTCTGCTAACTTCTACTACTAGCCCCAAAACTTTTTCTCACAGTAAACAAGGTATGTAGCCGATAGATTTTTTATCTAATAAGGGCTATGTACAACAACTCCACAACCACGTGATTCATGCGTTTTGTTTTTTCCACCTGCTCGCTTTCCCATATGAAAGTGTGAATGTTAAACATTTGGTCTAATTTCTTCTAATTTTTTTACCTTAACTCTAATTTATAACCTCTTAAAGAAACGATACTCAAATAATAATGATTGTACGGCTAACTTCTACTACTAGCCCCAAAACTTTTTCTCACAGTAAACAAGGTATGTAGCCGATAGATTTTTTATCTAATAAGGGCTATGTACAACAACGCCTCAACCACGTGATGCATGCGTTTTGTTTTTTCCACCTGCTCGCTTTCCCATATAAAAGTGTGAATGTTAAACATTTGGTCTAATTTCTTCTAATTTTTTTACCTTAACTCTATTTTGTAGCCTGCTAAAGAAACGATACTCAAATAATGATGGTTGTACTGCTAACTTCGGTAACTAACGCAAAACCTTTTCTTATAGTAACCAAGGTATGTAGCTCATAGATTATTATCTAATGAGGGCTCTGCACAACCACGTGATGCAAGCGTTTTGTTTTTTCCACCTGCTCGGTTTCCAATGTAAAATTGTGAATGTTAAACATTTGATCTAATTTCTTCTAATTTTTTTTACCTTAACTCTAATTTATAACCTCTTAAAGAATCGATACTCAAATAATGATGGCTGTACTCCTAACTTCGGTTACTAACGCGAAACCTTTTCTTATAGTAACCAAGGTATGTAGCTCATAGATTTATTATCTAATGAGGGCTATGCACAACCACGTGATTCAAGCTTTTTCTTTTTTTCCAACTGCACGCTTTCCCATGTAAAAGTGTGAATGTTAAATATTTGGTCTAATTTCTTCTAATTTTTTACCTTAATATTTTACATTGCACATAAATTGAATGGCTTCTTCCATTTTTGATCAATCTTTGCCCTTTCATGATTTTTTCTTTGAAAATATTCAAAAGTACATATTGAAAATAAATGGCGAAAACGAGTCACATGGACAGTCCACTGTATTAAAGAAGAGTATACTTAAATCAAAGTGATTCAAGTCGACTTTTGTGAAAGAGTTTAACACTTAGAATTAAAAATTAAATATTTTAATGAATCAAAACTATAATTTCTCTTAAAAAATGTAGAATCTTCAAGCTTCAGTTAAAGCAGAATACAAAAAAATTACCCGTAATGTAACTTTTACTGTTACAAATGAAAACGGAGGAATTTGCTTGTTATATTTATTTTATAACATATTTCACATACTATAATTATGATGCTTTAGTTTAATAATTATACTTTTATTTGTTCTGATTTGAATGAAAATATCATTGTTGTCACCCTTTGCCTGTCCTGTACACCACATATTATAAACACATCTAATGTATTATACGCATGTGATACGAATGTGATTGTATATCACATGTGATACACCATAAACTATATATTAAACATAAGCTAAAATAAAATTCTAAGAGCAAAGTTGGCTATATTCAGTAGGAACAAAATCTTTTCTTTTCAACTTGATAAGCCATTGTTTACATTCAGGTTTTTTTTTAAGGAAAGCTATAAAATTTAATATTATATAATATGAATAATATAGTATGTTTTTCCTTGCATATCTCTTATACTGTTGTTAGTACATCCGAAAGCTGCACAAAAACGAGGCATTTCTGGAAATGATAAAGTAAATTTGAGAGCGAATATATGATCAACAGCAAGCAATGGTGTAAACAAATATGTAAACGAATGCATCACGTGATTTTCTCTGCTCTCGATACCAAACGGTGAATAATCCTCATTACAGTCTATTTTGTGTATATTTACACTTAATAGATTTTATTTCAGGCAATCTTGGCAACTTGTGGCAAGCGATGAGTACAGATTTTAGGTGTCTTGGCCAACATTTTGTTACCCCACTCTCTCATTTCATCACTTCCTTGATGTTACTAACAAGCGCATGTTTATTTCCATCAAGAGAAATAACGAGGCCAATTCTGATGTGCAACAAGCTTGGTTTTGTTATTTTACAGAGTTGATGTCAATAATTGAGCACTCAAGCTGTCGTCTAAAATTTATCACCTGTTTCAATATGTTTCAAACAACAGGGTTAGAATTTATTTTTGCATCTCAACAGCTAATGAGATGAGCACGTATTGCTTAAAATTGATACCAAAAGTTTCAATGCCATAAACACCAGAAAAGTTTTAGCAAAGTTGCTACTAGTAATATCATGATCAGTAAATAGAATAATTAACTAATCATTTATTTTAAAGCTCCAATACACTTACGGCTGGGAGAAATTTGACTGAACATTTAACCTTTCTGTTGCAACGAATAGTAAAATAAACTTAAGAAAAATACATTCAAATATAGTGTTTTAATAATTTTCATTATTTGAGAACATACACTATATCATTATTCTAATTAATATTAATAATACTTTAAGACATTTTTTAAAACAAAACATAATTTAACTATAAAACTGTTACTCTTAAAAAACAATTGCAAACATATTTTAAAGTTTGAAATTGATGCATTTCAACATTATTAGTTTTTCTCTTACTGTTTTCCGTGAATGCATATTATAAAACTAAAGTTTTATTCTAAGGTCCCAAAGGTAGCAATAGCTTTAATAAATGAAATAGGTATAATGACTATAAATAATATATGAAATCAAATAAACATCCCTTTAAATATATGAAATAGGAATGCACTTGAAATATGTACAAACATCGTACTTTTGACATGATAAATGATCAATAAATTAGAAAATAATTAATATCGTACTTAGATTATTAACAGATATTTCATAATTTTATTGCTAGTAACACATTACATTTTTAGAATATTTAATTAAATATTAAATACTTTATCTTAGGAGGTCTCTGCCCTTAAACAACATTATTTATGTTCCCATTAATAAAAAGAATTAAAATATTTTAAAGTAATTGAGGCATACAATCTCTCGTCTTCATAAACAGATTCAATATTTTCATTTTCCTTAGAACAGATTCTACATTTTTAAGAGTGTTTAATTAAAAAAAAATACTTTAGCTTAGAAGGTATCTGTCCTTAAACAACATTATTTGTATTCCCATTAAAAATAGAATTAAAAGTTAAACATTTTAATAATTGTGACATACAGTCTCTCGTATTCTTAAACACATTAAATGCTTTCATTTCCCATAGATTAAAGTCTACATTTTTAGAGTATTTAATTAAAAAGATTAGAAAGTCACTGTCCTTAAACAACATTGTTTATGTTCCCATTACAATTAGAATTAAATGTTAAACATTTTAATAAATGAGACATACAATCTGTCGTCTTCTTAAACAGATTCAACATTTTCGTTTTTTTAAACAGATTTTACATTTTTTTCAGTATTTAATTAAAAACTAAATACTTTAGTTTAGAATGTCTCTGTCCTTAAACAACATTATTTATGTTCCAATGAAGATTAGAATTAAAAGCTAAATATTTTAAAAACATACAATCTCTACAAACAAACAAACATACAATTTGAGACATACAATCTCTTGTCTTATTTTTAAGTTAAATTAAATATTCTAAGAAATGTAGAACCTGTTCTCAGGGTAAGGAAAATATTGTATCTGTTTAGATTCAATATTTTCGTTTCCCTGCGGGGAAATTCTACATTTTTTAGAGTATTTAATTAAAAACTAAATACTTTAACTTAGAAGGTCTCTGTTCTTACAAAGCATTATTTGTGTTCCTAGTAAGAATATAATTAAAAATTAAATATTTTAATGATTGAAAAATATAATCTCTCGTAAAATATGAAGAATATGTTCTAAGAGAAAAGAAAATATTGAATTTCTCTTTAGTTAGGTCTTCTCCATTAAACAACATTATTTATGGTCCCAATAAGAATAGAATTAAAAGTTAAACATTTTAATTAAAAGACATATAATCTCTCATCTCTTCTTAGAGAGATTCTACATTTTTTAGAGTATTTAATTAAAAACTAAATACTTTAGCTTAAAAGGTCTCTGTCCTTAAACACCATTATTTATGTTCCCAGTACGAATAGAATTAAAAATTAAATATTTTAATGATTCAAAAATATAATCTCTCGTAAAAAATGTAGTAATCTGTTCTAAGATAAACGAAAATATTGAATTTGTTTTCAGTTCGGTCTCTGTTTTTAAACAACATTTTTTAAGTTCCCATTAAGAATAGAATTAACAGTTAGATATTTTAATAAATGAGACATACAATCTCTAGTCTTCTTAAACAGATCTACATTTTTAGAGTATTTAATAAAAACTAAATATATTATCTTAGAAGGTACACAATCTTTACACAACATTATCTGTGTTTCCATTAAGAATATAATTAAAAGTTAAACACTTTAATAATTGCGACATACCATCTTTCTTCGTCTTAAAGAGAATTCAATATTTTTATTTCCCTTAGGACATATTCTACATTTTTAGAGTATTTAATTAAAAACTAAATACTTTATCTTAGAAGGTCTCTGTCCTTAAACACCATTATTCGTGTTCACAGTAAAAATAGAATTATAATTTAAATATTTTAATGATTGAAAAATATAATCTCTCATAAAATATGTAGAATCTGTTCTAAGAGAAACGAAAATATTGAATCTTTTTTCAGTTAGGTCTCTATTTTTAAACAACATTTTTTATGTTCCCAATAAGAACAAATTAAAAGTTAAATATTTTAGTAATTGAGACATACAAACTTTCGTTTTTTTAAACAGATTCTACGTATTTAGTGTATTTAATAAAACTAAATACTTTATCTTTACAAGGTCTCTGTCCTTAAAAAACATTATTTATGTTCCAATTAAGGATAGAATTAAAATTTAAGCATTTTAATAATTGAGGCATACAATCTCCAGTCTTCTTAAACATGTTCACTATTTTTACTTCCTTCAGAATAGATTCTACATTTTTAAGAGTGTTTAATTAAAAACTAAATACTTGAAAGTATCTGTCCTTAAACAACTTTGTGTCCCCATGAAGAATATAATGAAAAATTAAACATTTTAATAATTGAGACATACAATCTCTCGTCTTCTTAAACATTCAATAATTTCATTTCCATTATAAGAGATTCTACATTTTTAGAGTTTTTAGTTAATAAATGAATAATTCAGCCTAGAATGTCTCTGTCCTGAAACAGGATTATTTATGTTCCCATTAAGAATAGAAATACAAGTTAAACATTTTAGTAATTGAGATATACAGTCTCTTGTATTCTTAAACAGATTCAAACTTTTCATTTCTCTTAGAACATATTCTACATTTTAAGTGTATTTAATTAAAAATTGAATATTTTAGCTTAGAAGGTCTCTGTCCTTAAACAACATTATTTATGTTTCCTTTAAGAACAGGTTGAAAATTTTAAAAAATTAACAATTGAGACATACAATCTCTCGTCTTTTTAAACAGATTCAACATTTTCGTTTCCATTAAACAGATTCTACACTTTTTAGAGTATTTAATTAAAAACTAAATACTTTTGCATAGAATATCTCTGTCCTTCACTATTTTTACTTCCCTTAGAATAGACTCTACATTTTTGAAGAGTGTTTAATTAAAAACTAAATACTTGAAAGTCTCTGTCCTTAAACAACTTTATTTGTGTCCCTATTAAGAATGGAAGGAAAGTTAAACATTTTAATAATTCAAACATACAATCTCTCGTCTTCTTAAACAGATTCAATAATTTCATTTCCATTATAAGAGATTTAACATTTTTAGAGATTTTAGTTAATAAATGAATAATTTAGCCTAGAATGTCTCTGACCTGAAACAAGATTATTTATGTTCCCATTAAGAATAGAAATACAAGTTAAACATTTTAGTAATTGAGATATACATTCTCTCGTATTCTTAATCAGATTCAAAATTTTCATTTCCCTTAGAGCAGATTCTACATTTTAAGTATATTTAATTAAAAACTGAATATTTTAGCTTAGAAAGTCTGTGTCCTTAAACAACATTATTTATGTTCCCTTTAAGAACAGATTGAAAATTTTAAAAAAAATTAATAATTGAGACATACAATCTCTTGTCTTTTTAAACAGATTCAACATTTTCGTTTCCCTTAAACAGATTCTACACTTTTTAGAGTATTTAATTAAAAACTAAATACTTTTGCATAGAATATCTCTGTCCTTCACTATTTTTACTTCCCTTAGAATAGATTCTACATTTTTTAAGAGTGTTTAATTAAAAACTAAATACTTGAAAGTCTCTGTCCTTAAACAACTTTGTGTCCCTATTAAGAATGGAATGAAAAGTTAAACATTTTAATAATTGAAACATACAATCTCTCGTCTTCTTAAACAGATTCAATAATTTCATTTCTATTATAAGAGATTTAACATTTTTAGAGATTTTAGTTAATAAATGAATAATTTAGCCTAGAATGTCTCTGACCTGAAACAAGATTATTTATGTTCCCATTAAGAATAGAAATACAAGTTAAACATTTTAGTAATTGAGATATACATTCTCTCGTATTCTTAATCAGATTCAAAATTTTCATTTCCCTTAGAGCAGATTCTACATTTTAAGTATATTTAATTAAAAACTGAATATTTTAGCTTAGAAGGTCTGTGTCCTTAAACAACATTATTTATGTTCCCTTTAAGAACAGATTGAAAATTTAAAAAAAATTAATAATTGAGACATACAATCTCTCGTCTTTTTAAACAGATTCAACATTTTCGTTTCCCTTAAACAGATTCTACACTTTTTAGAGTATTTAATTAAAAACTAAATACTTTTGCATAGAATATCTCTGTCCTTCACTATTTTTACTTCCCTTAGAATAGATTCTACATTTTTTAAGAGTGTTTAATTAAAAACTAAATACTTGAAAGTCTCTGTCCTTAAACAACTTTATTTGTGTCCCTATTAAGAATGGAAGGAAAAGTTAAACATTTTAATAATTGAAACATACAATCACTCGTCTTCTTAAACAGATTCAATAATTTCATTTCAATTATAAGAGATTTAAAATTTTTAGAGATTTTAGTTAATAAATGAATAATTTAGCCTAGAATGTTTCTGTCATAAAACAAGATTATTTATGTTCCCATTAAGAATAGAAATACAAGTTAAACATTTTAGTAATTGAGATATACATTCTCTCGTATTCTTAAACAGATACAAAAGTTTCATTTCCCTTAGAACAGATTCTACATTTTAAGTATATTTAATTAAAAACTGAATATTTTAGCTTAGAAGGTCTCTGTCCTTAAACAACATTATTTATGTTCCCTTTAAGAACAGATTGAAAATTTTAAAAAAATTAATAATTGAGACATACAATCTCTCGTCTTTTTAAAGTACTTAGAGTATTTAATTAAAGACTTTTACACTTTTTAGAGTATTTAATTAAAAACTAAATACTTTTGCGTAGAATGTCTCTGTCCTTAAACAACATTTTTTATGTTCCCAATAAGAACAGAATTTAAAGTTAAATATTTTAATATTTAAGATAATATATTCTTTGTCTCACACAGATTCAAAATTTTCGTTTCCCTTGGAACGGACTTCATGTGTGAAAAAAGGAAATCTCAAACCGAAGGTCAAAAAGCCAACAGCACGTGTCAAGAGAACACATAATCAAATGCATCCATATGAGAAAAAAAGAAAAAACATAATCCCTTTCTTTTCGCCAATCTATTCATATGATTTAGACGATAATTATTCCTCGGTCATGTTTCACTTCCATTGTGTGACTTGACGTTGGAGACTTGCATAATAGGCTCCTCCTACTTTTCTGAGCGAGTGGTGGCTTATAAACAGTCTTTGGACAAGACATCACTTTGTGTGACTAAGGGAGGTACGTCTCGGTTGAAAACGAGTGGAGCATGCCTTCTTCACAAGACGTCATCCATCCGTGAATAAGCCTTTAAATGTTTCCCTCCGTGATGTTGGGGTTTGAGGTTGCTCGTTGCAGGACTAGACGGAATTTCATGCAATTAATTCAGTTGATATTATTTATTTCTTTTTCTTTTTTTTTGTGTGTTACATCCTAATTATTCCTCAGTTGAGTCGTATACAAAAGTACAGAGAAATCCTTAGTTTATTTTTAAAGATTTTTAATGCATTAAGAATATACTAACACATATCTTTCAAATATATGTTTCTACAAATATCATAAACAATTATCATAAATCATATACAATACAATATACAATATCATAAATCCTATACAATAATCGTAAATCCTAAATAACTAATTTTTTTTAGTAATGAGTCATCTCAACCAATAATCAAATAATTATAGTTAAAGATTCATTTATTCTTCTATTTACACACACATTTATACATTAAACATTTTTTATGTAAATATTGGACATAAAAAAACTTATCTTCATAGTGTTTTCAGTGGATTTTGACGTATTTACATGTACCATTCCAGTAGATCCAGTAGGATTACATATCTTTATGCCTTAAACATGTCCTGTAAATATTGGCAAAAACTTTCTCTCGATAGCCCCATCATTTTTTTTACATTTTGTACATTACCATTCCAGAAGATCCAGTAGTTTTACACAGTTTTATCCATTAAACATTTCTTCTGTAATTAGTATAAAGTTTTCTGTTGATAGCACATTGAGTTGATTTTGATATTTTTATCCATGTCCTATTCCAATGTATTCAGTAGGTTTACACACATTTATCCATTAAACATTTCTTTTGTAAATATCGGAAGTATAGCTTTCTGTTGATGTCACTCTTAGTTGATATTGACATCTTTTTCGTGTGCTTATTTCAGTAGATCTATACTCGGTGTAAACTCAATAGGCACTTCAAGGTCACTGATTTTTCCCCCATGACCAACTGTAACTATGGTAACGACAGTGGGAGAAAGACTTAACTCTTTTTTCCCAGTGTGTTAAGGGGTGTCATGCATCGAGTGTGGAGGTAAACTTTCTATTCCAAAATTGCACTGTATTAATTATTTTATGATTTTACAAGAATTGACAGAGGTCTTAATGCCATAACAATATTTTGTAATATTTTATTATGTATTTTAAGATTTATGGTCTGTTGACACATTTTTAGAAAGTGAAAATTTCTTTAGAAGGTACATATTCCTAATGTTTTAGTAAGAAATCTAAATTAATATAAATTTTTGTATTTTTACAAGAACATCTATGATTTATTATAAACTTTTTATACATATTGTAAAATTTTCTTTATGTAAATAGTTTTTATGTACAACTGAAAATTTTAACTTTGCTTATAATTAGTAATTTGTTAAAAAAAACTGTAGTTAAATTTATTTAAAAAAGATTTAAAAACTAAATAAAAAATATTTCCTGTTTTTTAGTTAAACGACATTTTAAAGGCAGAAAAGGTGACACTTTTGTCGAAATCATCTAATTCTGTTACGCGCCTTTTATGCGAATTTTTTTTTTTTTAATATTGTCGCAGTTCTGGATCGGCACAAATTCTTTTAGAAATACCACGGGCATAATCAGTTGCTTGTTGAGTTTGCGAAAACAGTTCTAAAACTGTAGCAACTGGATTGCATTCAACAAGACATTTCAAGTACCTGTATACGTTAAATATCAGTATTTTGGACTGTTTTCTAACATCAAAACTAGCCATTACAGGAAATATTGTATGAAGTAAAAAATTTATATAAATATGAAGCAAAATTTAAATAAAACAATGAATTAAAAGATAAAAAATGAGAGGGTAATATCAGATAAGCGCAAAATAAATATCTACGAGAAGAAAGAAAAGCAAGAACGTATTGGAATCAAATCCTCAACTGAAGTGCTGAAAATAAGTGTGAATGCACATGCTTCTTGGTCGCTACCATAGTAACCGATGACTGGGGAAACGAGAAAGTGTGACCTTGAAGCGCCAATAGATTTTACATGGACTATAGTAGGTCTACAAGTCCATTTATACACGAAACATTTCTTCTGTAAATATAGGACATAAAATGTTCTCTTAAAAACGCTTTGAGTTGATTTTTAAATTTTTTATATCTTCAATTCCAATAGATACATTAGGTTTAATATTATGCCTTTAATATTTCTTCTGTAAATATAGAAAGTAAAGCTTTCGCTTGATAGCACATTGAGTTTATTTTGACATTTTCGCACATGCCCCATTCCAGTAGATCCAGTAAGTTTGCAACACTTTAAAACATTAAACATTTCTTATTAAAATATCGTAACTAAAGCTTTCGGTTGATATCGCTTTGAGTTGATATTGAAAATTTTTTACATGCCCATTTCAGTAGATCTAGTAGGTCTACACACACATATATACAATAAACATTTCTTCTGGATATATTGGACATAAAACATAACCCATTCAGTTGATTTAACATTTTTATATGTCTCATTCCCGTAGATCCAGTAGGTTTACACAACTTTATGTAAGAAACATTTTATTTGTAAATATCGACGTAAAGCTTTCTTTTGATAGCTCATTGAGCTGAGTTTGACATTTTTTTCTCATGTCCCATTCCAGTATGTTTACGCGCACATTTATGCATTAAATATTTCTTCTTCGAATATTGGACATAGACAATTATCTTGATGGGGAGTTGAGTTGATTTTGGCATTTTTTTTCACATGTTCCATTCCAGAAGATCTAGTATGTCTAGACAAACATGTATACATTAAACATTTTTTGTGTAAATTTTGCACACAAAACGTTTTCTTGATTGCGAGTTATGTTGATTTTAACATTTTTTGTCACATTTTTCATTTCTTTAGATCTTGTACGTTTACATGAACATTTATGCATTAACCCACTGAACGAACGCGTCGACGGGGGTTCGACAGCGAATTCCTGTTCGAAAACGGATCTGTCGACCCCTTCTCGTTCGCACTCATATAACACACTTTTGAGGAAAAAAAATATTGCAAAGCGATAATAAATGAAAGAAACTAATTTTCGCGTAACGGAACTCCTTTACCTTGCAGGGAAATTAACTTAAAAGTAGCCTGACAACTTTTAAACCGGCAACTCTAGTATGATACAGTAAGTTCCGTCTGGAATTTACGAAAAGGGTGACTGTTTTGAACGGAAAAGGGGGGGGAGGGTGGTCGGTAGATGGGTTAAACATTTTTCTGTAAAATTGACCTTAAAACATTATCTTGATGGTCCGTTAAGTTGATTTTGATATTTTTCCCCAAGTTCCAATCTAGTAGATAAATTAGGCTTACAAATACATATACACTAAACATTTTTTCTGTAAACATCAGACGTAAAACTTTCTCTTGATAGTGCAGTGAGTTTATTTTGAAATTGTTTTCACATGACCTAGTCCAGCAGATCCATTAGATTTACATATACATATAAATTAAACATTTTTCTGTAAATATCAGACGTAAAATTTTCTCTTCATAGCGCATTGAGGGATTTTAACATATTTTTTACATGTCTCCTTTCAGTAGAAATTTGCAACGATTAAAAAACTCCTACTGAAACAATCTTTTAATCAATGAAACCAGGTCCACTCTTTTATTGTATTAGATAATAATATATTGTATATAACACAATTAAACCTTTTTTATTTATTCATTTAAATAAACGTATAATTCACCAAAGTTTGTAATGAATTTTCATTTCTCTTCTGCTACATAATTTTACATAGTTCATAATACGCACAGTTCCACAAAAGCTTGTTAACATTATGAATTTTATTAATATATATGTATATATATGTATATATATGTATATGTATGTATATATATGTATATATATATATATGTATATATATATATATATATATATATATATATATATATATATATATATATATATATATATATATATATATATATATATATATATATATATATATATATATATATATACATATATATAATATACATATATATATATATATATATATATATATATATATATATATTATATATATATATATATATATATATATATATATATATATATATATATATATATATATATATATATATATATATATATATATATATATATATATATATATATATATATATATATATATATGTGTGTGTGTGTGTGTGTGTGTGTGTGTGTATATATGTATGTATTAGTGTGCGCGAATACGTATAGAATTGAATAGCCTTAGTATTTTCATGCTAGAAAAAGAAATAAAATTTAACGAAATGTCTTTCACCACATGTAGAGATTTTTAAAGTAATTCTTATAGTATAGTTTATCCTTATAGACACATGATAATATAATATTAAACTGATGAAATAAAACTCTAATATCAGCCTCTAAATATAAGGAATATTTCTTATAAGAAAGACAAGATTTTTAACAGCTGCATTTTCCTTGATTTTTCCTAATCACACCACATCTAATGAAGCAGATATATGTCATAAATTTCTAGATACTTCCCCGATACAAAGTAAAAACAAGCAATGAAATTAATCTTCGACAAAAATAACCCTTTAATTCAACGACAAACTCTAATTATATAAAGTTTTTTAATATCATTTCTTGACCTTGTTTTTTTACCTCCATGTAGAAAAAGGTAATTGTAGCAACTTAATTGTTCTAATTACTACTAAATAATATGCAAGCAGAGCTTCTGTGTGGTCTGGAAAAAGCACACATGTACTGAGTTTTATTATAAACTTGAATATAATTATTAAAATTAATGCGTTTAAAAGCATGTTGAATTAATGAAAAAGACATTGAGTAACACCGGCTGTATATTTAGTTCACAAATTAAGCCGTGTTAAATATTCATGAGCATGTAAGTAATTATTCAGTAACAGTTATATCTAAATTTAAGATTTCCTTAGCAAAAGAGTCTTTTTTTCCCTCAGGCAATATGTTGCTAAAATAAATTTGTTTGTTGAAAAAATGATTAAATATATTAGAAAGTTAGTTTCGATGCAGTCTGAAATTATTTTTAAAGATTTTGGTTGTTGTTAATATAATACTTCTTAATTATATGTATATTTATTAACAGAAAAATAATTATTTGCATTCGAAGTTATTAAAAGAATACTGTTTATGTTTAAATGAAAAAAGTACTGGAATAAATATTTCGAAAACATTTTTTAAGATTCTTAAAACATATCTAAAACCGTTCTTTATTATGTTTCCCAATATTTTAACAGTAGCAAAAGATATTAAATGTAAATAATATTTGATGGTTTACTCTAGAATTTTTAAATATGTGTTCTTTTAATTATTATTTTACTTCATGATATGTATATTTAATAGTAGGAAAAACAATAATTCGAAATAAAAGTTAAAGACTATTATTTGTTTGTTAAACTACAAAAGAAAAAGAGTTCAGAGTCATTGAAATCGTAAAAATATTGTTCAAAGATTGTTAATTATATTTCTATATTCTGTTTATGATTTTTTATGTAAACAGAATACAAAGGTGTGAGAGTGCAGCTATATTTGACATAAGGTTTGCGAAACTGATTTGCTCGCCGCACTCACACGTTGTGGGTTGAATGCCCAAGTTTTTTTCGCGACTCCAGGAAGCGTGTGGTGTGGCCAGTGAAAAGATTGCACTTAAACTTCACCAAATTTTGGAGAGTTGTGATTGGTCTCCAGGAGGCGATTCAGGACCATCCTTGGAGTCCCGGTCCTTCTGGGCTGAGCCGGGAAAGGACGCATTGTGCAAAGGACAATGGAACAACGAACGCTTCAGCACAGGATAATGGAAAAAGTATAAGGTTGCCTGAGTAAAAAGAAGGAAGGAAAATAATGCAGCGTTCTCTTGGACATTGGCAACTTTTTTTTTATTCTTTGCACGTGGAGTGATTCTTTTAATTTTTAATTTAAAAAAAAATATTTTTTAGCATATTTCCTTGTCTTTTGTTCAATATTTGAATGTTGTAATATAGGTCAGTGGCATTTTACTATAATTAAAGACGATATAAAATAAAATTGGGTTTATTAATGGCTTTGAAATAACAACAGCATTGTACTACACCACAGCAAAAGGCATGAATATTAAACAATAAAAATAGTTTGCTAAGAATTGACAATGTGATATGAACCAATATTTTTTTCTAATTTGAATAAATATGCATATTAATATGTAATATGTAGAATTAAAAAAATTAATATGTATGAACCTGATAGATTTATAAAAGTAAATATCTAAAAGACAATAGGATTGATACATAAATACATGGCTAAATACAAAATATGCTTACAGAACAATTTTGTATTAAAATATATTATTTACGAAAATGATGAAGATAGTATATATTTACACTATAACTGACAAAATATTCATAACCCATTATCTTCATAGTTTTAAATCTATAACTATCTAAATTTATATGACATGCTTTTGACAGTTCAAAGAGCCTATGATATTTTGATAATGTTTGTTCGGTACATATCGACGTTCCCCCAACCCCTTAAGCGCAATGGTTGTGTCCTCCTGAAATTATATCAGCTGGGTTATCCTCTGATGAGACAAGTCCTCCTTAGTTCGTTGTCAGTACTTGAATGTGGGAGACGAGATTGCTTGGGAGACGCGGATAACGGTTCGACCTTCCTAGACGGGGTCCGAACGCTCACACTCTGGTTACAATAAAAAAAAAAAGAGGAAAGGGACGCGCTGGACACAACCATTGCACTTAAGGGGTAGGGGGAACGTCGATATGTACCGAACAATGTTTTTTTCATGACCATCTCACAGTTTTACAGTCAACTATCAGACATGGCGGTAAGTTGTTAGCCTCCACACTCTAACAAAAAATCTACATTTGGCCAAGGTTCCTACACCAGTTTCTTCTGAACACTCTCTCAATTTTAACGCTTCAAAAGCTTTTATATGAAATAATTAGTGATTCTAAAGATTGCGCTGCATTTTCTGCCTTTAAACTTAAAGTTGTTCTCAGAATTGTGTGTTCTCTGTGTTGTTGAGACATGACTACTTTATGTATCATAAGCTAATAGCTTAGGGTCCTCATTGCCTAGCAGTCAGGGAAAGTAAGAAAGAATAGAGGCTATAATTCGATATGACCTGGGATATTAATCCTTTAACTGTTTTGCACGTACGCCGTACGGGCACAGCTTTCGGGCCTTTACTGATTTGCGGGCAATCTGATTTCTATTTCGCTTTCACTGTTTCGGCGGTATTTTTTCCAATTTTAGTAACAAATTATTCTTATAGATGTCCAGTAAATGATAGTTTGCAGTTTATTGTATTTTCTTTTCTGATTGGTTCAAAAGCGCGGGTTTTTTCGCATGTTTTGTATCAGAAGACTAATTGTTATCTTTCAGTGTATAGCTTTCTGGTTATATTTTACTAACCGCCTGATAACTTTATTGATGTAAGAGTTGAATAATATAGTTTTACTTTTAAATAATGGAAAATTCAGAGCGTATGGAGCTAATTTCTTGTGATTCGAACTGTGACTCGGAATCAGAAACTGAATTATCTGTAAATGATAGTAGCGAAAGTTTACTAGATGACCTGGATAGTAGTGACTCTGATAGTAGTACAGATGGAATCAGTCAAGCAAGACAATTTTTTAAAATTAATTGTGATAATCCTTCGGATCCGCCTCCTAGATTTGCTTTCACTGGAATTCCAAAAATTAACTTGGATATCGATGAGACTAAAGGTAAACTTCAGTTCTATGATGCTTTCCTAGAAAGAAACAAAGTTGTAATAAATGCTTAAAAATATTAGAAATGTTAATTTTAATAACATATCTTTACCTAAAAATGTAAAATGATAAAAAAATTCAATAAAAAATGTGACATTTTTTTGACCGAATTCTGGAAAAAAAATGAAACTGACAAAGTGTTAATCGCATGTTGCATTTTAGCCGGTAGGACTTTACATGCGCTGGAAACTACTTCCGTGATTATATATATATATATATATATATATATATATATATATATATATATATATATATATATATATATATATAT
Source organism: Pardosa pseudoannulata (assembly GCA_032207245.1). Classification (NCBI taxonomy): domain Eukaryota; kingdom Metazoa; phylum Arthropoda; class Arachnida; order Araneae; family Lycosidae; genus Pardosa; species Pardosa pseudoannulata. The sequence continues at coordinate 50,178,037 of CM063500.1, forward strand.
ATATATATATATATATATATATATATATATATTTATATTTATATTTATATTTATATGTATACATCCACATGCGATAAGCGTTATAAGGAATTCTCTTTTTAATACTTTCATAAACAGTTTTATTCTATATTAATTTTAAGTAACTTTTTCTATGTTAAGTTCGCTAAAACAAACACTCATTTATATGATTATAATAAATTATAAATATATATTTACTTGTCAAGTACTAAATACTAAGTAGATTTGATAGTTATACAATGTTTAAATCTAATTTTAGTAGATAAATTTATTTACCATTTTCTAAGACGATATTTATTATTCGGAAACACACAAAAGTGAAAAATGAATACAATGTATAATTATAATAATTAGTAAGAAGATATATTACCAGTCAGTAATTGGCTCAGTAATACTTTAATTTGTGTCGCGTAGATAAGGATTTAGTATTACTGACATGTTATTTATGGCACAGACGCACACAACATGGCTAGATCTTTATCTATACCTTATTACCAAGCCGTAGTTCAAGTATTTATTTAAACAAAATTATACTTAATGTACACAGCAAATGAAGATTTGGAAATAATTAAAGTTTGCAACATGATTTTAACACTTTTATTAAATCTTTAATAAAACATTTATTAAAACTTTTCCTTAATCTGCTTTTGGAAAATTTCCCAATTATATCACCCATTTAAATTTGCTGCCTTGTGGAAATTTATTTCACTTTGTGTTAAGCAGCATATAAAAATAGTAAAAGTGTAATAAAGTAAAGAAGATTTTTCTTATAATGTTAAATTCTGGCAGAAACTGTATGCTTAAATAAAACCAGTAAGCTATAGATACTAAAATTCGAAAAAATTTGGCTTTTTATGGGTCATATTTTAAACTAGCATATAGCCCGTCATGTGACGGGATAAGTAAAATTTTCAATTTTCCAGAATTATTTAGTTTTCTAAATCATCTGATATTACTAATTTATTTGTTTGGATTTTACAATAAAAGACGTTTTGAATAATCCAATTTTATTTGTTAATTTTTAGACGTTTTGGATTCATATAGATGGTCTAGTTTGCTAAATCATGTGAGATTACAAAATTCTTTGTTTGAGTTTTACAATAACAGACGTTTTAAATAATCCAATTTTATTTATTAACTTTTTGGAGGTTTTAGATTGATATAGATGGTCTAATTTTCTAAACCATCTGAAATTACTAAGAACAACAAGATACATATTCGAATAAATTCATTCGAATATAACAGGGTTAGGTGCTAAAACAAATTTATTTCTTCATCAACTAGATAAATTTGAGGCAGCAAAAATTATATAAAGAAGTATTTCTAAAGGGTGAAATTGAAAAGATTTGTTTTCACGATATCGGTGACATTAATAGTGGTAGAATTTCATATAGCGTTAGAGAATATTTATGTAACTATTTATAAAAATAAAGTTTTTACTTAAATCTTCTTCAGAAACTGTTGTTGGGCTGAAATATAACACGGGAGTATAAATCTATACCGTTTGGAAATACAAAATTTAGACATTATAATTCCCTATATAGTAATAATCTAAGTTATCTGTCCGTCTGTCCTCGAATTTAGGAAGCGGTTCGACCTGGAATGGATAGAGGCATAAATATTGGATTCTTGTTGAGTTAGGTTTAGCAAAATTCATAGCAAGTAAAGTTTGTCTTCTCCTAAAGTATTGATACGATTCTAAAATATTCTTATAAATATGCTTTATATTATATAAAAGAATTATTGTCGTCAGTAAAACGTTCGAAATCCTTCCCTTCCCCTTTTTCGACCGTTTGATGCCCTTATTTCAAACCCTATTTTCCCCTGTTAAGAACAGGTGATTAAATTTATCAAATGATCATATAATAAATAGGTAAAAATAATATTTTTTCTTGTCATATGACATCATTCCTTTAACTATCTCATTTAATCATATCTTGTTTTAAATTATTTACATATCTTCTGCATTATTTTCCTAAGTTTTATCACTGAACTTAGATATTACGTAAATAATTTTCTTTTATATTTGGCATAAATAATATGTCAGGTACATATGAGATAATTTTAAATTTAATCATTGATTATTTTTTGTTGCAATGAAAATTTCATCACCGGTATTAATAACAAATATTTTTCTAAAAGTCTTGGAGCTTATTTCACGGACTAATAAATATCTAGTGTTTAAATTATATACCTTTGAAAATTAAGAAGTTTCTTCGTTTGTGTATTTGATTTTTATACATACACACACGGTTTGCAATCAATTCGCCAAATTTTGGTCATTATTCATATATGCCAATATCACTGTCTGTATTAAAACCTCTGCATTATTTTCATATCGTCTGCATTATTTTCATACGTTTTATCACTGAACTTAGATGTTACGTTAATAATTTTCTTTAATATTTGGAATAAATAATAGATCAGGTACATTTGTGATAATTTTAAATTTAATCATCGATTATTTTTTGTTGTGAGATAATTATATGCCAAAAAAAGAAATTAATTTGTACCGGCCTTATAGGGTACTTTATAATTCTGAAAATTAAAAAAAAATATTGATCGCGTCATATGACGGGCTTATGCTAGTAAACATTAAAATGCAGAAAATTGATATTTAGTTAATTATATTTGAGTTAAAACTGATAATTTATTTTTATTTTTTTTAATCGCAGTCTAGTTCACAAGGCTTTGAAGTTTATGAAACAGAAGTGTCTCAGATGGGTTAAGAGCTAAAATAGACGCGAGATCCTATAAACCAAAAACATCAAGCGGAAAAAATTAGGTTACTTCCTCATCAACTAGTGAAACCGTTGAAAAATCCGAGGAAGTCAGATATAAAGAAACTTTCTTTAGCAGTAGATAAGGGTTTCACTGTCATCTGTTCTGAGAGAATTCCTCTTCCTTTAGTTTAAAATAGCACAGTAGAGAATGGAATAACATTTTACATTTTGAGGGGAAATTTACTGTGTCAATCAAAGACTAAAACTTAACAAATATCACTTACATTGCATTAGGCTGATTTATAGATAAAATTTGGGGAAACAGTCAAAACAAAGTCCAATATTACATTTTAACCCTCTGAGTGGAACACACCGATTAAAAAAAGTCTCCAAAAATACGCTAAAGGTTTATTGTCTCAATGGCCAAAGCGTTCTATGATTTTTTACTTTGTCGACTAGAATGGAATACGGGAAACCAACCCCCGTTATTGTCCCTTTATCTTCCGGTTATAAATAGATATATAAAGAGATATTATAGATTGTTAATTTTTAATACACATAAAGCTCGTCAAGTCTCGAAGATCATCCCATAAGAAATAATGGATTCTAAAAGTACAAATAAAAATATTATTTAAGAGAATTATTTATATTTTTTTACGGAAGTTATCCAAGATATTTAAGTGGTGCAATTAGAGATACATCTGTTACCGCAAACGAAATACTTCGAAATAGAGATTTACAAAGCCATGAAAAGCTATCAGCGTCTTTGTGCCTCAGGAAGTAGGGGTGCATCCCTCAATAAATGTCAGTCAAAGAGGGATGCAGTTTCTAAACAATCGACCTGACCCTCCTACCTCAAACACTGGCAGAAATGTACATTACATCCATTTTCTCGGAACTTTTTTGGAGGTCGAAAAGTGTATGTGAGAACCGCTTTGAAGATATCATCGGTTTGGCAGAATTGTACATGCGAACCGAATAGAGGGTTAAGCATACTGTTGTAGGTTTTCTCTTGCAGTTATTGAACTGGCAGTAAAAGAGTACATTTATCTTGCAAAAATTCTCCAGTGTTCTGAATAGAATAGACATCTATTTACAACTTGTTGCGTCCAGATGTGTGAACATGTGTTTGATCTGGTTTTCATTGAAAGATAAGAAAATAATGTGCGCTATCAATGCAATATCGAATTCATAGAAAAATAATCGGGATTGGACCATTGTCTTAATTTTAGGGCACCATTTTTATGCTTACAAAATACACATATAAAATATATTTTTCAACAAAAACTTTCAGCTACATTATTAGCTCTGTTTTTAAACTAAATGTAACCTCCACAATGTATAAATAATAATAATAATAAATATAAAATTAAAGATTAAAAAATGACAATTTTTAAGAGGTTGCTGAAAATAAATTTTACAAAACAATATAGTTAGATTTCTCAGTGTTTTTTCGTTACTATGCTAAAATGTGTCTATTTTAAAGGTGTTAAAATAAAATTTATTATTAAATGGAATTTTATTTGCTGTCCTGTTTATAGGACAGCTGTTCAATATGGGTTAAAATGAGAAATTGGATGACATTATGACCACGAACCTATTTTACGTGCCGAAGTCACCTTTAACGAACATGGTTGATCTTAAGCAAGCTGGGATTCCGAACCCAGAACCTCTCAATTACCAGATAAATTTGAGGCACTAAAATATATATATATAGAATTATATTCAAAAGACTGAAATTCAAAAGATTAATTTTCTCGATATTGGTAACATTAATAGTGGTAGTATTCCATACACCTTTAGTGAATATTTATTCAATTATTTATAAAAATAGAGCTTTTATTTGTATCTTCTTCAGAAATTGTTACTGGGTGGAAATATAACAAGATAGTATAAATCTATACAGTTTGGAAATACAAAATTAAGACATTATCATTCCCTATATAGTAATAATCTAAATTATCTGTCCTGTCTGTCCTCTCATTTCAGAAGCTGTTGGACCTGGAATGGATAGAAATCATAGAGAGTAAAGTTTATCTTCTCCTAAAGTATTGATACGATTCTAAAATACTGTTATAAATATGCTTTATATAATAGAAAAGAATTATTGTCGTCAGTGAAACGTTCGAAATCCTCCTTCCTTTTTCGAGCGTTTGATGCGCTTATTTCAAGCCCAATTTTCCCCGGTTAAGAGCAGGTGATTAAATTTATCTCATAATAAATAGGTAAAAATAACATTTTTTTAAAATTATGACGTCATTCCTTTAACTATCTCATTTAATCATTTCTTATTTTCAATTATTTAAATATTGTGTGCATTATTTTCCTACGTTTTATCAATGAACATAGATATTGTGTGAATATTTTTATTTTATATTTGGCATAAATAATAAATTAGGTTAGATAGATTAGGTACATATGTGATAATTTTAAATTTAATCATCGATTATTTTTTGTTGCAATGAAAATTTCATCACCGGTATTAATAACAAATATTTTTCTAAAAGTCTAGGAGTATATTTCACGGAATAATAAATATCTAGAGTTTCAGTTATATATCTTAGAAAATTAAGAAGTTTGTCCGTTTGTATGTTTGTTTTTCATACATAACAACACGGTTTACTATCGATTCACCAAATTTTGGACATCATTCATATATACCGCCAAATAATCACTGTCTATATTAAAACCTCTGCATATTTTCATATCGTCTGCATTATTTTCATACGTTTTATCACTGAACTTAGATGTTACGTTAATAATTTTCTTTAATATTTGGAATAAATAATAGATCAGGTACATTTGTGATAATTTTAAATTTAATCATCGATTATTTTTTGTTGTGAGATAATTATATGCCAAAAAAAGAAATTAATTTGTACCGGCCTTATAGGGTACTTTATAATTCTGAAAATTAAAAAAAAATATTGATCCCGTCATATGACGGGCTTATGCTAGTTAACATGAAGATAAAGAAAATTGATATTTAGTAATTATATTTGAGTTACAACTGAAAATTTATTTTTAGTCTTTTCAATCACAGTCTTGTTCACAATTCTTTAACATTTATAAAAAAGAAGTTTCTCAGATGGGTTAAGAGCTAAAATAGACGCGAGAGATCTTATAAACCAAAAACATCATGCTGAAAAAATTAGGTTACTTCCTCATCAACTAGTGAAACCGTTGAAAAATCTGAGGCAGTCAGATATAAAGAAACTTTCTTTAGCAGTAGATAAGGGTTTCAGTGTCATCTGTTCTGAGAGAATTCGAATTCCTCTTCCTTTAGTTTAAAATAGCACTGTAGAGAATGGAACAACATTTCTCATTTTGAGGGGAAATTTACTGTGTCAATCAAAGTCAAGTCTTTTGACTCACTTGAATTTTTCTTCCTCAAGTTAAAATTTCTCTCTTTAATCTATATCAACATTTAAAAATAATATTACTGGAAATTTCTCTTTTTTGCACTTATGAAAATTTATGGTTGGTTAAGAATTAAACTATATCACGAAAATTTACATTCATGTATAAAATTTGCCGGATACATGGATACATATACAGAGGATGTTCACACATTTTTTAGACAATGTATATTGCTGTCATAAAACTAACCCTCTAAGCGGTTCGCACGTCAATTCCGCCAAACCGATGATGTCTTCAAAACGTACGATTTTCGACCTTTAAAAACGTTCCGAAAATGGATGTAATGTACATTTCTTCCAGTGCTTTCCCCCATAGAGTTTTTCGGTAGGAGGGTCAGGTCAATTGTTTGGGAATTGCACTCCTCTTTGACTGACATTTATTGAGGGATGCACCCCTACCCCCTGAGGCAGAAAGACGCTGATAGCTTTTCATGGCTTTGTAAATCTCTATTTCAAAGTATTTTGTTTGCGGTAATAGATGCATCTTTAATTGCACCCCTTAAATATCGTGGATGACTTTCGTAAAAAAATATAAATACGTCTCTTAAAGATTATTTTTATTTGTACTTTTAGAATCAATTATTTCTTATGGGATGATCTTCGAGACTTGACGAGCCTTATGTGTACTAAAAATTAACAATTTATAATATCTATTTATATATCTATTTGCAACCGGAAGAAATGGGACAATAACGAAGAGGTGTGGGTTTCCCGTATTCCGTTCTAGTCGACAAAGGGTGAAGGAAAAATTATAGAACGCTATAGCCACTGACGCAATAAACCTTCAGCGTATTTTTGGAGACTTTTTTTCCTCGATGTGTTCCACTCGGAAGGCTAAATTACATAACATTCTTGTGTTTGAAATATTCTATTTGATAGCGCTTACTCTGAACTATCTTGCGGCACCTTAATTTGTATGATAATAACGCCTTTTAAAGTGTCAGAAGAGGTATTCTATTCCATTCCTCCTGAATAACTTTCTAGAGTCCTGAAAAGGTTGTGGGACGACTTTTGGATGATACAGATTCTAAAAGTCCGAAACAACAAAAATCCATAGGTGATACATCAGGAGATTTAGTAGGGATATCAATGAAGGGTATGGCTTTGATATTGTTTTTTGTTCTATTTATTTTAAGAAATTTACTACCAATTTTGATGTGTGATTGCTAGCTTTGTCTTGATGGAGATCCGCAGATTGGTGGCACTGCGGGTAAATCGATGGTATTTCATTCAGAAAAATTGGCATTAAAATATGTTCTTGATAGTATTTGAAGTTAATTTTAAAATTTGTTTCAATTATCATTATTTTTAACTTGCCATTAAACGAAAATCCAACAACAACCATGAATCCCTTAGATAAACTTTCTTTCGATTCTTTGAACGATGTACTTAAAATTTTTCTCCCCTTTTTGATAACAAATGGCTCTTTTTTTTGAATTTCTGCATATAATTTATTACTACACTGCCACAACAATAATTATAACTGTTGGAATAATTTAAAAGTTTAGTGACATTATATATTTAATGATTGTATGGGAGTATATAACTAAATTGCTTTAACTATTATCTCAGTTTATGCATTAAAAGCAAGTTGAATTCCTACATATCATTTATTACTACACTGCCACAACAATATTTATAACTGTTGGAATAATCTTTGAGTTTAGTAATATTATACATTTAATGATTGTATGGGAGCATAGAACTCAAGTGCTTTTATTAAGAATCTCAGTTTATGCTTTGAAAAGAAATTACATTTCTACATATCATTTATTACTACACTGTCACAAAAATAATTATAAATGTTGGAATAATTTACAAGTTTAGTGACATCATACATTTAATTATTGTATGGGATCATAGAACTAAAGTGCTTTTATTAAAAATCTCAGTTTATGCTTTGAAAACTAGTTGAATTTCTACAGATCATTTATTATTACACTGCCACAAGAATAATTATACCTGTTGGAATAATTTACAAGTTTAGTGACATCATACATTTAATGATTGTTTGGGAGCATATGACTAAATTGCTTTAATTAGGATCTCAGTTTATGTTTTAAAAATTAGTTGAATTTCTGCATATCATTTATCATTACACTGCCGCAACAATAATTATAACTGTTGGAATAATATAAGAGTTTGGAGACATTATAAATTTAATGATTGTTTTTGAACATGAGACTAAATTGCTTTAATTAAGATCTCAATTTTAAAAACTAGTTGAATTTCTACATATCATTTATTACTGCACTTCCAATCTTTTAATTAAGAATCTCATTTTATGCATTAAAAACATGAAGTGGAATTTCTAGATATTACTTATTACTACACAGCCACAACAATAAATAGAGCTGTTGGAATAATTTACAAGTTTAGTGACAATATACATTTAATGATTGTATGGGATCATAGGAATAAATTGCTTTAATTAGGATCTCAGTTTATGCTTTAAAAACTAGTTGACTTTCTACATATTATTTATTACTACACTGCCGCAACAATAATTATAACTGTTGGAATAATTTTCGATTTTAGTGATATTATACATTTAAGGATTGTACGGAGCATAGAACTAAAGTGCTTTTATTAAAAATCTCAGTTTATGCTATGAAAACAAGTTGAATTTCTACATAACATTTATTACTATGCTGACAATCTTTTAATTAAAAATCTTAGTTTAGACATTAAAAGCACGAAGTTGAATTTCTAGATATTACTTATTACTACACTTCGACAACAATAAAAATAACTGTTGTAATAATTTCTGAGTTTAGTGACATTATACATTTAATGATTGCATGGAAATATAGGAATAAAGTGATTTTTTTAAGAATCTCAGTTTATGCTTTAAAAACAAGTAGAATCTGTGGATATCATTTATTACTACATTGCTAGTCTTTTCATTAAGAATCTCAGTTTTTGCATAAAAAACACGAAGTTGAATTTCTAGATATTACTTATTATTTCACTGCCACAACTATAAATATAACTGTAGGAATAATTTCCGAGTTTAGTGACATTAAATGTTTTAATGATTGTATTGGAGAATAGGACTAAATTTCTTTATTTAGGATCTCAGTTTATGCTTTAAAAACTAGTTGAATTTCTACATATCATTTATTAATAAATTACCAATATTTTAATTAAAAATTTGAGTTTATGCATTAAAAACAAGAAGTTGAATTTCTAGATATTATTTATTACTACACTGCTTCAATAGTACATATAACAATTGGAAGAATTTCCGACTTTAGTGACATTATATGTTTTAATGATTGTATATTAGCCTGAGACTAAAAACATGTTTTAAATACAGACTATTGTAGACAAAATATTTAAATATTCTATAAAAGTTAATACATATTTTCTAATATTTTCCTGTAAATCATTTGATTGTCTGTCAGTTTATGCATTTAAAACTGGTTGAATTTCTACATATCATTTATTACCACACTGCCACAACAATAATTATAAGTGTTGGAATAATTTACAAGTTTAGTGACATTATACATTTAATGATTGTATTGGAGCATAGGACTAAAGTTCTTTAATAAGAATCTCAGTTTATGCTTTAAAACAAATTTAATTTATACATAACATTTATTACTACATTGCCAATCTTTTAATTAAAAATCTGAGTTTATGCATTAAAAGCATGAAGTTAAAATTCTAGATATTATTTATTACTACACTGGCACAACAATAAATGTAACTGTTGGAATAATTTCTAAGTGTAGGGACATTATACATTTAATAATTATATGGGAGCATAGGACTAAAGTGCTTTAATTAAGAATCTCTGTTTATGCTTTAAAAACAAATAGAATTTCTACATATCATTTAGTACTACAAGACCACAAAAATTATAATAATTGTTTTAATAATTTACGAGTTTACTGACATTATACATGTAATGATTGTATGGGAGCATAGGATTAAAGTGCTTTATTAAGAATCTCATTTTATGATTTAAAAACAAGTTGAATTTCTACATAACATTTATTACTATATTGCCAAACTTTTAATTAAGAATCTCAGTTTATGCATTAAAAACATGAAGTTGAATTTCTAGATATTACTTATTACTACACTGCTACAACTATAAATATAACTGTAGGAATAATTTCCGGGTTTAGTGACATATGTTTTAGTTATTGTATGGTAGCATAAGACTAAAATACTTTGAATATATACTATTCTGGACAAAATATCGTAATTTATCCATGAAAATTAATACATATTTTCTAATATTTTCTAATATCTTAATGTAAATTACTCTTTTGTCTATGATTAAGATAAAACATAGAATATCATCATGCTTTTAGTTTGTGCATTAAAAACATGTTGAAATTCTGTATACCATTTATGATTACACTGCCACAACAATAATTATAACTGTTGGAATAATTTACAAGTTTAGTGACAATATACATTTAATGATTGTATGGGATCATAGGAATAAATTGCTTTAATTAGGATCTCAGTTTATGCTTTACAAACTAGTTGAATTTCTACATAACATTTATTACGACATTTCCAATCTTTTAATTAAAAATCTGAGTTTATGTATTAAAAATAATGAAGTTGAATTTCTAGATATTACTTATTACTACACTTCGACAACAATAAAAATAACTGTAGGAATAATTTACGAGTTTAGTGACATTAAATGTTTTAATGATTGTATTGGAGAATAGGACAAAATTTCTTAATTTAGGATCTCAGTTTATGCTTTAAAAACTAGTTGAATTTCTACATAACATTTATTACTGCATTGCCAATCTTTTAATTAAAAATCTGAGTTTATGTATTAAAAACAAGAAGTTGAGTTTCTAGATATTATTTATTACTACACTGCTTCAATAGTACATATAACAATTGGAAGAATTTCCGACTTTAGTGAAATTATATGTTTTAATGATTGTATATTAGCCTGAGACTAAAAAAATGTTTTAAATACAGACTATTCTAGACAAAATATTTAAATATTCTATAAAAGTTAATACATATTTTCTAATATTTTCCTGTAAATTATTCGATTGTCTGTCAGTTTATGCATTTAAAACTAGTTGAATTTCTATATATCATTTATTACTACATTGCCACAACAATAATTATAACTGTTGGAATAATTTACAAGTTTAGTGACATTATACATTTAATGATTGTATGGGAGCATAGGACTAAAGTTCTTTAATAAGAATCTCAGTTTATGCTTTAAAACAAATTTAATTTATACATAACATTTATTACTACATTGCCAATCTTTTAATTAAAAATCTGAGTTTATGCATTAAAAGCATGAAGTTAAAATTCTAGATATTATTTATTACTACCCTGGCACAACAATAAATGTAACTGTTGGAATAATTTCTAAGTGTAGGGACATTATACATTTAATAATTATATGGGAGCATAGGACTAAAGTGCTTTAATTAAGAATCTCTGTTTATGCTTTAAAAACAAATAGAATTTCTACATATCATTTAGTACTACAAGACCACAAAAATTATAATAATTGTTTTAATAATTTACGAGTTTACTGACATTATACATGTAATGATTGTATGGGAGCATAGGATTAAAGTGCTTTATTAAGAATCTCATTTTATGATTTAAAAACAATTTGAATTTCTACATAACATTTATTACTATATTGCCAAACTTTTAATTAAGAATCTCAGTTTATGCATTAAAAACATGAAGTTGAATTTCTAGATATTACTTATTACTACACTGCCACAACTATAAATATAACTGTAGGAATAATTTCCGAGTTTAGTAACATTATATGTTTTAATGATTGTATTGGAGAATAGCATTAAATTGCTTTAATTAGGATCTCAGTTTATTCTTTAGAAACTAGTTGAATTTCTACATATCATTTATTAACATATTACCAATCTTTTAATTAAAAATTTGAGTTTATGCATTAAAAACAACAAGTTGAATTTTTAGATATTATTTATTACTACACTGCTTCAATAGTATATATACTATTAGAAGAATTTCCGACTTTAGTGACATTATATGTTTTAATGATTCTATGGGAGACTGAGAGTAAAATGTTTTAAATACATTCTATTCTAGACAAAATATTGTACATTTTCTAAAAAAGTTAATACATATTTTCTAATATTTTCCCGTAAATCATTCGATTGTCAGTCAGTTTATGCAATTAAAACTAGTTGAATATCTACATATCATTTATTACTACACTTCCACAACAATAATTATAACTATTGGAATAATTTACAAGTTTTGTGACATTATACATTTAATGATTGTATTGGAGCATAGGACTAAGTGTAGGGACATTATACATTTAATAATTATATGGAAGCATAGGACTAAAGTGCTTTAATTAAGAATCTCTGTTTATGCTTTAAAAACAAATAGAATTTCTACATATCATTTAGTACTACAAGACCACAAAAATTATAATAATTGTTTTAATAATTTACGAGTTTACTGACATTATACATGTAATGATTGTATGGGAGCATAGGATTAAAGTGCTTTAATTAAGAATCTCATTTTATGATTTAAAAACAAGTTGAATTTCTACATAACATTTATTACTATATTGCCAATCTTTTAATTAAGAATCTCAGTTTACGCATTAAAAACATGAAGTTGAATTTCTAGATATTACTTATTACTACACTGCCACAACTATAAATATAACTGTAGGAATAATTTCCGGGTTTAGTGACATATGTTTTAGTTATTGTATGGTAGCATAAGACTAAAATACTTTGAATATATACTATTCTGGACAAAATATCGTAATTTATCCATGAAAATTAATACATATTTTCTAATATTTTAATGTAAATTACTCTTTTGTCTATGATTAAGATAAAACATAGAATATCATCATGCTTTTAGTTTGTGCATTAAAAACATGTTGAAATTCTGCATATCGTTTATGATTACACTGCCACAACAATAATTATAACTGTTGGAATAATTTACAAGTTTAGTGACAATATACATTTAATAATTGTATGGGATCATAGGAATAAATTGCTTTGATTAGAATCTCAATTTATGCTTTACAAACTAGTTGAATTTCTACATAACATTTATTACTACATTTCCAATCTTTTAATTAAAAATCTGAGTTTATGAATTAAAAACATGAAGTTGAATTTCTAGATATTACTTATTACTACACTGCCACAACAATAAATATATCTGTTGGAATAATTTCCGAGTTTAGTGACATTATATGTTTTAATGATTGTATTGTAGCATAGGACTAAATTGCTTTATTTAGGATTCCAGTTTATGCTTTAAAAACTAGTTGCATTTCTACATAACATTTATTACTGCATTGCCAATCTTTTAATTAAAAATTGAGTTTATGTGTTAAAAATAATGAAGTTGAATTTCTACATATCATTTATTACTACATTGCCAATATTTTACTTAAGAATATGAGTTTATGCAATAAAAACATGAAGTTGAATTTCTAGATATTATTTATTAATACACTGCCACAATAATAAATATAAATGTTGGAATAATTTCCGAGTTTAGTGAAATTATGCATTTAATGCTTGTATTGGAGCATAGGATCAATTGATTTTATTAAGAATCTCAGTTTATGCTTTCAAAACAAGTTTAATTTCCACATATCATTTATTACTACACTGGAACAACAATTATAATAATTGTTGGAATAATTTACGAGTTTGGTGACATTATACATTTAATTATTATATGGGAGCATGTGATTAAAGAGCTTTAATTAAGAATCTCAGTTTATGCTTTAAAAACAAGTAGAATTTCTACATAACATTTATTACTATATTGTCAATCTGTTAATTAAGAATCTTAGTTTATACATTAAAGTTCAATTTTTAGATATTACTTGTTACTACACTGTCACAGAAATAAATATAACTGTTGAAATAATTTCCGAGTTTAGTGACATTATATGTTTTAATATTATTATTATATAGGAGCATATGACAAAAATGATTTAAATACAGATTATTCTAGGAAAAATATTGTAAATTTTCTATGACAATTAATACGTATTTTCTAATATTTTAATGTAAATTACTCGATTTATATATGATGAATATAAAAGATAGAATATGATCATGCTTTTAGTTCAAAATTTGGACAATAATTCTTAATCGTTATTATTGCAAGCTTTTAACATATTAAATAAAGTGTTAGTGCAGTCGAATAATATTTAAGATTTTTCCTCAAATTGTAACATATAAGTGAATCTTGTGTATTTTTAATTTCATATTTTTCAATATTCCAAAAGTTATATTACTGTACCATAAAGAGATTCCATAAGAGCTGATATAAAAAAATCAACTAATGATGCTATCAATAATTTGGAATCTAAAACTCAGAGACCTATTAAAAGATAAGGTTCATTTCTATAGATAAACAAAGTGTAACTATTTCCACTTCGTACTGCATTTTTTATCTCTGACGTTTGCATCTGTTGCTGTCACTTTAACTGAAAACGAATTCAAAAGGAACTGCGGACATACTGAAAGAGCTAAAGAATCGTCTGCGATATCTGTTGAAAAGTCATTTTGTGTACAATGTTCAACGACACACTTTTAAATATTTACCAGCTGTGTAGGGAAATATTAGTAAAAAAATAAAGATATGTGAGACATCTACAACTTTTTCGCTTCATCCATCTCCTCCCTTTTTTTTTACCTTCTTCTTCCGTTTACTGTACTCAACATCTCATTATCTTTAATGAGCCAATTTAGATGTACATCTTCAACAGAAAAAAAAACGAAGGGAGAAAGAGGGACCTTTTTTGTGTATTTTTTATTAACGAGGTGTTTTGTTTTCTCATATTTTTTTTTCTGGAGATTTTTTTTTCTTTGGTTATAAGTTGCACTTATCGTTTATATTATGATTTTCACCAAGAAGCGTAGAAAAACAATAAATTTGTAATAAAGCTACGCAGCTGCCTCTGAAATTACTGTTCTTAACATCGAGTAGTAGTTAAGGTGATTTTAGTAATTAACTGATAGTGTTTCATCGGATTTCAATAAAATTTCTTTGATTATTTTGATTCGAAATAATTAATTAGTAATTTTATGTGTCTAAAGTAGTCGGTAGATAGCTTATTTTTCTATTCTGCTAATTTATTAACTGTTAACGGTGTACATATAGGAATATATATATATATATATATATATATATATATATATATATATATATATATATATATATATATATTATTTATCCATATATAATACCTATATATATATATATATATATATATATATATATATATGTGTGTGTGTGTGTGTGTGTGTAATATGGGCGAGACTCAAAAACACAACACAGTTTTTTTCTGGTGAGATACATGAAATCCATACAACAGGCAAAACTTTTACAACTTCGTGGACATAGACAATGTGATCCCGGACATACGCTTTTCAAGTAGGGATTCCTCAGGTAAAGAGACTACGAATAATCCCTAAGCACAATTGATCACGTGATACAAAATACCCATGGTTAAATAGAACGCTCTAACTATTGGCGGAAGACAGAGGCTGAATTAAGTCTATAGCTTATCTGGAGGGAAAAATCAGAATTACCGCTCAAACCCCGAACTTACTTTATGAACAAAAGTTATTAAATTAATATTAAAATACGTAAATAAGGGATTTTAATATTGCACACACACACACACACACACACACATATATATATATATATATATATATATATATATATATATATATATATATATATATATATATATATATATATATATATATATATATATATATATATATATATACAGTAGACTCTGCTTAATGTGATCTCTGTTAATGTCATCAATCGCTTATTATTATCGAAATCACTTGGTCCCGATTTTCGCAATCTATATGTATGTTAAAATTATCACTTTATGTGATCGTTACATCGGTTAATGTTATCAGTTTTCGAACCTCATTTTAACTGGCAAAGGAATATTCACAATATATTCAGAAGGAACCCATTCTTTTCTTTCCCTTCGCTGTTGTTTGAATTTCCGAGAATTCTCCTCTTCAAACTAGGGAAATGGGGAATGAACAAAGGAGTGGGAAATTACACGTTCCAGGAATTTTTCAGAAATACACACACCCTGTAAAGTGGTCAATGGTTAACAGAAAAGTAGAAGACAGCACATTATTATAAGAACTTAGAAGGAGCGTATTCACGTTTTATGCCTTGCATGAGTACATGCAGCTTGTAGATATAGAACTCAGAAAGCGAAATAATATATATATATATATATATATATAAATGCATTTGTGTATGTCTGTACTCGATAGACTCAAAAATCATACACCCAATCACCGTGAAAATTTGGAGAATTATTAAGTATATGCCTAGGAAGGTTTTTGAAAATTTTTAACTTTCGAAATCCATTCCTTCCCCCTTTTCAAGCGTTTCATGTCATTATTCCAAGCATTATTTTCCCCGGTGAACTTTTTAATCTATTGCATCATAACTAAGAGAAAGAAACAATATTCCTAGCAATGTGACGTCATTCCGTTAGTCCCATGTAATTGTTTTAAGCTTAGTTTTCCGCGGTTAAAAGCAAGAGATTAAATTTT
>CM063500.1:50199803-50204803 GCA_032207245.1 Pardosa pseudoannulata
TTCTCTTTCTTGTTGGTATGAAGTCGGTCAGAATTTTATAATCTAGATTTTTGGAATTTTATTCCATATTAGACGTTTTTCCTAAGTGTATTATTTAGTGTCCTAAAGTGTCCTAAGTGTCCTAAGATGAATTATTTATGAAAACTGTAACCCTAATTTAAAAAAATCGTATAGAGGAACTTATAAAGATTTTTATATTCTTTCTAAATGGTTTTTTAGTAATTTGCTACTATTTGAAAAATGTCTATTCAGTGCAAAATTGCGAAATTTTATATGACTATTGATATAACATTATTTAGTTCGTTGAAATTGATCTAATTTTTTACTTATTAAGTTTGATGAAATGAACATTTTGTTTAGTATTTTAAGTTTTTTTAATTAAACTAATTTTATTAAATACTATACAGAACATAAATGGTTTTTTAGTAATTTGTTACTATTTGAAAAATGTTTATTCAGTGCAAAATTGTGAAATTTTATATGACTATTGATATAACATTACTTAGTTCGTTGAAATTAATCTAATTTTTTACTTATTAAGTTTGATGAAATGAACTTTTTGTTTAGTATTTTAAGTTTTTTTAATTAAACTAATTTTATTAAATACTATAACAAACATAAATAGAAAAAAATCTATCCTATTTGTAAAAATGCATGAATACCCTAAGTGTAGAAAAATTTGAATGCAATAAAAAAATTATCAAGCCTCCTTACCGTTATGAATTATTATACTGCTGTTTAGGCACTTGTTAGATTTCCAGTATTTTTAAAAAATTTAAAATAATAAGATATATATATATATATATATATATATATATATATATATATATATATATATATATATATATATATATATATATATATATATATATATATATGTATATGTATATATATATATGTATATATATATATATATATATATGTATATATATATATATATATATATATATATATATATATATATATATATATATATATATATATATATATATATATATATATATATATATATATATATATATATATATATATATATATATATATATATATATATATATAAATATATATATATATATATAGTGTGTTACGTATTATAATTTTAGGTGAATAGTTACATATATTTCGAGAATAAAATAGGGACTAAGCAGTGTTCTTGTAAATAAAAATTTTTATTTCTTGTTGGTAGGAAGTCAGTCAGAGTTTAATAAACTTAATTTTTCGATTTTTATTAAATAGTAGATGTTTATACAATTCCTAAAGTGTATTATTTATGAAGACTGTAACCCTAATTAAATAGGTTATATTTTTATAAAAAACAATCTTATAGATTAACTCAGTGATTCTCAACCTGTGCGGCGCGCTACCCTAGGGGGGCGCGAGCACACTAATGGGGGGGCGCGAGCATATCCAAGAGAAAATGTTATTTAAAAAATTGATTAAGTGACTGAAAGGAAAGAACACACACACACATACAAAACAAAATACATTTCGACATATTTAATAATTAACTTATTAAATTAAAACAACTTACTAAATTAAAAACAAATTTAATAATTATTAGTGACTTCCTTGGGCCTGTCTTTCAGAGCAAAGGTTTTCGAAGGAGGGTTTAATATTAGAAATAGACACTCTCAGTTCTTTTTCTATATTTAGCTTAGATCTATAGTTTGTCTTCAAAGAAGCCACAGCAGAAAATCCAGTTTCACAAAGGTAAGATGTTGAAAATGGTAGTAGAATGCGAAATGCCCTTGTTCTTAGTGCAGAAAACTCATCATCCACTCCTGACCAAAATTCAAAGAGTGATTTATTACTAAATTGTCTTTTGGTTTCGCCGCTTGCCGTGAAGTCTATGAAGGTTTCTTCCTCTTCAATTGAGAGTCCTTCGGGAGTATTTTGAAATGGATCCCTCACCCACTTGTAACTTGATATCAGTTTGTCGTCAGCAAGAAAGTACTTTTTAAAATTCTTTGCTAGCATTGCTAAATGATTTTCAAAAAACATCTGACAAACTGACAAATCATCACAAAATCTAACATAGGCAATGAAATGAGCATCTTTATTACTATCTGTTGCCTCATCGAGTTGTATTGAAAACAATTTGTCACGCAACTTCGACAAAAGCTGACACTCTACATCTTCAGCTATATCAGCAATTCGACGGGCAACAGTATCATTTGAAACAGGTATAGACTGCAATTGTTTTGCAAAATTATCTCCAAACATAATTTCTACAATCTCAATTGCGGCTGGCAAAATAAGCTCTTCACCAATGGTGTGAGGCTTTTTACATCTGGCTATTTTATATGAAAGTTTGTAAGAGGCAATTAAAGCTTTTTCATTCACAGACAAAGTTTTTTTAAACAATGATTTTTGCTTTTCATATGATTTTAATTTTAATTCGAAGAATTCTCTGGGTTTGTTTACGTACTCACTATGAAGCGTTTCCAAATGTCGTTTAAGTTTATTAGGTTTCATGCTGTCTGCCGCCAACATTTTTGAGCAAATGATACACAGGGGCCTTTCTTCTTCATTTACTTCAGTACTAGTGAACCCAAAATTTAAGTATTCTTGAGAATATTTTCTTGATTTTATTTTCGGAACCACGCTCGTCTGTGTACTTGTTGATGCTTGTCTATCGTCTAATGCTCGCTTACGCCCGCTTAAAAATTTATCCATGATTCTGCATAAGTCTGCTGTCGTGAATATTTAATACCGTGAATTGCAATTACACGAAAATATATATAACATACACATTAAGAATAGATTCAATAGCGATAAGAAGGATCGACTCGAATGAGATTGTCTGGAATTGAAATTGGCGTCATAGAACTTTCTCCTTCTCCCTATGAGAAAACATTTGTTCACATCTGCGCACGCTCCTAACTTAACTTTTAAGCTGACCAGACAAATCGAAACTTCTCGCGAAACCGTGAGAATGCCCGACATGGCGGGACGCAAGAGCAATAAAAAGGCATAGGATTATTGTTTTTTCAATGCTGAGTATCAGTATTGCAAAATGTCAATAAATTTCCGTATTCTTGGTAATTTGCAAAGTTTAAAATTAAGGTTGTAGTGCAGGTTTAGCTCCATAATGCTCAAAATACATTATTATTGTATACATTTTATTGTACGCGGTGGGGAGGGGAGCGCGATGAAAATTATGATTGAAAATTGGGCCGTGAATACTAAAAGGTTGAGAAACACTGGATTAACTTATAAAGATTTTGAAATTTTTTCTAAATGGATTTTAGTAATTTTGTACTGTTTGAAAAATGTCTACTCACTGCAAAATTGTGAAATTTTATATGACTATTGACATAACATCACTTAGTTAATTTAATTTTTTACTTAATAAGTTTGAAGATAGATTAAGGTTTTTGTTTAGAACTTCAAGTTTTTCTGAATTCAACTAATTATATTAAACACTATACCGAACATAAAAGGGATAAAACCTATCCTACTTAAAATGCATGGCATACGCTGAGTATAGAAAAATTTGAATGAAATAGAAAACTGATTAAGCCTCCTTACCCGTTATCAATTATTATACTGCTGGTTAGGCTAAACACTTGTTAGTTTCCCAGTATTTTTAAAAATTGAAAATAGTAAAATTTGAAGTGTGATATTATGCAAAAATATCATAGAATCATATAATTTAATTAATGCTATTTTTTTTCAAATCTTTCTTCTACTAGCATATAGCCCGTCATATGATGGGATGAGTAAAATTTTTAATTTTGTAGAATTGTGAAGTACCCTATAAGTCATATAAAAAATGGTTTGATTTTTTGGCTGAGAATTATCTGGTACAAGCTCAATAATTTGTTTATCTTCATATTCCTCTAAAGTCTCCCGATACTGTGAATGCAGTTTAGAATTACGTTGAATTCATTTAGTCAAACCGTGTGGTTATGTATAAAAAAATCACACAAACGAACAAACTTCTTAATTTTCAAAGATATATAACTTAAACGCTATATATTTATTATTCCGTGAAAAAGACTCCTAGACTTTTATGAAAAGAATTTATTGTCGATACCGGTGATAAAATTTGCATTGCTAAGGATAATAATCAATGATTAAATTAAAAATGATCACATATGTACCTAATCTGTTATTTTAAGCCAATTATAAAAGAAAGTTATTTAAGTAATATCTCAGTTCATTGATAAAAGATATGAAAATAATGCAGACGATATTTAATTAATTTAAAATAAGAAGTGATTAAATGAGATGTTTAAAGGAATGACGTCATAATGCTAGAAAAAAATGTTATTTTTACCTATTTATTATGTGATAAATTGATAAATTTAACCACCTGCTCTTAATCAGGGAAAATAGGGATTGAAGTAATGTCATTAAACGCTCGAAAAGGGAGGGAAGGGGTGGATTTCGAACATTTTAAATACAATAGTATTTTTTTCAGTGATATGAAGAAAATTTATACTAATTTATTTTAGAATCGGATCTATAGTTTACACGATAAACTTCAGTCGTTGTGAATTTTACTAACTCTAACTGATCAAGAATCCAATATGGATGCCTCTATCCCTTCCGAGTCTAACTGCTTCATAATTTCAGGGACAGACGGACAGACAACTTAGACTATTATTGATATATTGATATTGACATTTTTCTTGCGCCCGCAGTGACGTCATACTTTGCTTTTCGTATTTTTCTCGTAAACTATGGATCGTACAGGAACGCTTCTTAGGTCATTTTTTATGTACTCCCAAAGAGGAATCTTTCTGTGCAGAGTTAGGCGGTTGTTTTGGATCACCCTGTATATGATATTTCTTATAAATAATTAATTCTTTAATATAGCCCCAGTGATATTTTTCTTCACAGTACTGCAGGCTGTTTTAGTCATTGCTTTCACAAATTTATATGAAGTTAGAATATTTATAAAAACACATTCGCATAAAAACTTATAATTACTTTAAAAGAACTTGAGGGATTGTGGCTTTCTGAAACCAAAGAAATCAGTATTAATAGCTGTA
>CM063500.1:50212303-50234803 GCA_032207245.1 Pardosa pseudoannulata
CAAAAAAGCACTCACATATATATATATATATATATATATATATATATATATATATATATATATATATATATATATATATATATCTGTGTGTATATATATGTGAGTATATCTAAAACATTTAATCAATTATGCAAGGTTGATATTTAAATCAAAGATAGAAACAAACTTTAAAAGTATATAATAACGGTTTATTTTAATATTTAAAAGTGATAATCGACAAAATATTTCGATGTTTTTATAACGAACGGTAGTTATTTCTAACGATGAACATGTTTGTTATTTACTCAAGGAACGAATAATCAGAAAATATTCTAAGTTTGTATACAGATGTCAAAATTTTAAATATTTTTATTTTGAAAGAGATCTAATACTTAAAGAAGGATGCATAATAAAGAAGGATGTGTGATAAAGAATAAGTTTCTATGTCAGAAAATGTAGTAACACGGCACAAGTAAAAAGTTTGAAAAGCCAAAGCATTTCCTGGCAAAAACATTTGAAATATCATTATGCTGTAATTAATTTAATATTCTGCAGATAATTTTTACATTGTTATTGTTTTAAATAACATATATTTTGCCTCTAATAGGAAATTTATGTCATAGATCTTAAAATATATCAAACTTCTTAGGGGCCGTAACACATAATATTTACTAGGGGCAGTTTCCTCTACATAAAACGCATGATTATTCTATTACACCTTCTCCCCTACCTAGAATTTCCCCAACTGAATATTAAAAAATATGTTTCAATTAGAATTGTTGCTGTAATTCAAAATAATGCCGAACGATGCCTGATTGGTTAGGATGCTATCCTTCAGTACCGGAATACGTGAGTTCGAATCCAAATTTCGCATGGATATTCTTAGCCGTTCGGAATCGGCTTTAACCCTTTTGTAGGCCATTTATTTCTCACACAAAATTTTAAAACTTTCAAAACAGATATGCTAATTCTATTCAATGCATCGGACATTAGATGACAGCACAAAGCTGAAGTGAGAATTAGTCTTCCCATCGTTATAATACCAAGGCCTGTATATATTATAATGCGTTTTGCGTTTACCACAGGTGTATTTTGTAAGATCATGTAAGTGGGAAGTAATTTTCCCAGAGCCCACGAAAGGGTTAAGCAGTAGACTCTGGGTTCATTAAACCTCGTGTTGCAAAAAGTAGACATAACGCTCTAATATCCCACAAAAAATAAATAAATAAAGCATATACTAAAAAATTTCTTTAAAATTAGATTTAGTTGACGTGTTTATTTAAAACTCCACTGTTGACAAAACGAAATACAGAATATACTGTTTTTAATGCTGCCACTTGGATAAACAACACACGATTGAGACATACACTATTGGTATGAAGGCAAAATGGGTCGTCTTTCACGCAGAAATTGCACTTCAGTATTGTGTAATCAATATTTAAATATATACTATAAGCAATATTACAGTTTTATTAAGTTCAAGAACAAAAAATCAAATGTATTTGTCCTAACAAAAATATTTTTATTTTGAAATAGATCTAAATATTTAAAAATGAAACTGTTGTTGAATAAAAGTGGTTTTAAATACATTGCTTTAAAGTATCCATGGCAAGGGGATGTAGACCGTCATGGGTAACAAGTTTAAAAATCCCAAAAATGTCCTGGCAAAACATTAGAAATACATTATTCTGTAATTAATTTAATATTCTGTAAATAATTTTCCAATTTTTACTGGGCTAAATAAAATATATTTTTCTTCTATTAAGAAATTTATATTTTAGATATTCTAATAAAACTAACTACTATTGGGATAGTTGCTATAATTCAAAATAACTTACGAAAAATTGCAAAAGCTTGTGTTATGAGATTTAGTTAACGTGTTTATTTTGAACTCCACTGCTGATGGAATGTACAGTGTTTTCGCGACACTTCGCGCTTCATGTTTAGCGGCATCAGTGCTTCGAGGGTTTTCCCAAAATATTCATCAAAAAATAAAAATGAAAAAATACAACCATGTCTGTAGCCACATTGCGGATATGACCGCGGATATGCATGCGTTTACATGCGTTTACATGCGGATTTGAACTCCACTGCTGATGGAATGTACAGTGTTTCCGCGACACTTCGAGCTTCATGTTTTGCGGCTTCAGTGCTTCGCGGGTTTTCCCAAAATATTCATCAAAAAATAAAAATGAAAAAATACAACCATGTCTGTAGCCACATTGCGGATATGACCGCGGATATGCATGCGTTTACATGCGTTTACATGCGGATTTGAACTCCACTGCTGATGGAATGTACAGTGTTTCCGCGACACTTCGGGCTTCATGTTTTGCGTCTTCAGTGCTTCGCGGGTTTTCTCAAAATATTCATCAAAAAATAAAAATGAAAAAATACAACCATGTCTGTAGCCACATTGCGGATATGACCGCGGATATGCATGCGTTTACATGCGGATTGGAACTCCACTGCTGATGGAATGTAGAGTGTTTCCGCGACACTTCGCGCTTCATGTTTTGCGGCTTCAGTGCTTCGCGGGTTTTTCCAAAATATTCATCAAAAAATATAACCATGTTTGTAGCCACATTGCGGATATGACCGCGGATATGCATGCGTTTACATGCGGATTGGAACTCCATTGCTGATGGAATGTACAGTGTTTCCGCGACACTTCGGGCTTCATGTTTTGCGGCTTCAGTGCTTCGCGGGTTTTTCCAAAATATTCATCAAAAAATAAAAATGAAAAAATACAACCATGTGTGTAGCCACATTGCGGATATGACCGCGGATATGCATGCGTTTACATGCGTTTACATGCGGATTTGAACTCCACTGCTGATGGAATGTAGAGTGTTTCCGCGACACTTCGCGCTTCATGTTTTGCGGCTTCAGTGCTTCGCGGGTTTTCTCAAAATATTCATCAAAAAATAAAAATGAAAAAATACAACCATGTCTGTAGCCACATTGCGGATATGACCGCGGATATGCATGCGTTTACATGCGGATTGGAACTCCACTGCTGATGGAATGTACAGTGTTTCCGCGACACTTCGGGCTTCATGTTTTGCGGCTTCAGTGCTTCGCGGGTTTTTCCAAAATATTCATCAAAAAATAAAAATGAAAAAATACAACCATGTCTGTAGCCACATTGCGGATATGCATGCGTCTACATACGTTTACATGCGGATTTGAACTCCACTGCTGATGGAATGTAGAGTGTTTCCGCGACACTTCGGGCTTCATGTTTTGCGGCTTCAGTGCTTCGCGGGTTTTTCCAAAATATTCATCAAAAAATAAAAATGAAAAAATACAACCATGTATGTAGCCACATTGCGGATATGACCGTTGTTTCATGTTGATGTGCTAGAGAGAAGGATCCCTGCATGACAAACGAAGAGAGGAGTTGACTTAGAGTATATACCACGGGCTCTTGGAATGACAAAGTCTGGAAGTGAGGAAGAAAATGAAGAGAAAGACGAAGAACAAACTGAAAAGCGTGGCCTTACCATGGAGGATCTGCAACAGTTGTGCAACATGGAAGAATGTGCACAAGACATTAAAGACAATATGGTTCTAGCTGTCGAGTTCAGCAATCGCGTTGACGAGGTTATGTCCTTGTACAGGAGAATTTTGAATTAAAAGGAAAAACAAGGACAATAACTACCCATCACTATGTTTGTCTCCAAGGTAAAGCCCCCTGGCTCTACCGTCAGCGCCTCCAGCAGAAGAGTCTCAGGGGAAGCCTAAAACTTCTACGAGTCAAGTGAGAGCCTCTCCTCCGCCACCAAAACAAGACTCTTCGCCTCTCTCAGAAAGCAATGTTGATTAATTTTTATTACTCTATAAGGTTTTGTAATTAACCTTATTAATTAGCACCGACACGTTTAAGGAAATACGTATACTGCGGGAATTTTTGTCTTCAATGTGTAAAGTATGAATGCTGTTTACATATTTAACCCTCCGAGTGGATCACATCGAGGGAAAAAGGTCTCCAAAAATAAGCTAAAGGTTTACTGTGTCAGTGGCCAAAGCGTTCTATGAATTTTTCCCTCACTCTTTGTCGACTAGAATGGAATACGGAAACCCACTATCGTTATTGTCCCTTTACTTCCGGTTATAAATAGATATACAAATAGATATTATAGATTGTTAATTTTTAATACACACAAAGCTAGTCAATTCTCGAAGATCATCCTATAAGAAATAATGGATTGTAAAACTACAAATAAAAATATTCTTTGAGAGACTTTTTTATAATTTTTACGAAAGTCATCCAAGATATTTAAGTGGTGCAATTAGAGATACATCTATTACCGCAAACGAAATACTTCGAAATAGAGATTTACAAAGTCATGAAATGCTATCATTGTCTTTGTGCCTCAGGGGGTAGGGGTGCATTCCGCAATAAATGTTAGTCAAAGAGGGTTGCAGTTCCTAAATAACTTACCTGACCCTCCTACCGCAAAACTCCATGGGGGAAAGCACTGGCAAAAATGTACATTACATTCATTTTTAGAGCGTTTTTGGAGGTCGAAAATTGTATGTTTTGAAGACATCATTCGTTTGGTGGAATTGTACGTGCTAACCGCTTAGAGGGTTAAAACATTCGTGTACCCAAATACACAAAAATTTCTAGGGGCAAATCCTACTTCAAGGTTTTTCAGCTTTCGCAGAAGTTTCTGGTCCCCAAAAATGAGGATTTTAAAATAAAAAAGTATTGCTTTTATTACATACTCAATCAACCAACAGAAATAAACTTCCCAAATTTTCAGTACTTGTCTAATAGGTATTATGGACCTCAATAACATGCATTTCCGCAATTTCCTCTGAATATTTTTCTCCGAAAGATAAACTTTTAATTTATTCGGGAAGCAGAGACCCACTCCACGTGCATACATTTTTGAATTTTTATGTAGTTCTGTGGTCAGAGAAGAGATAAAATACATCGTTATTTAATTAAAATCAGGGCTTCGAACCGTAATTTTTTTGTTCCGGTTTTCGATCCGGTTCAACTAAAAAATTAATATCGGTTCAGTTCCGGTTTTCGCTCCGCCAAAAATAACTGTTTTCGTTTCAGTTCCAAATGAATAATTTCATTTTATGTATATTCTTATTTGTACTAAAAATATAATTCTATCAAAATTTAGAAGATTTTATTCTTTTTTTAATTGGTACACTATGTGAATTGATACAAACAGCAGGTACGATAAGAGCGGCGAGCATTGGCATTGTTATCCATTATCAAAATCGCATTTGACAACTAGGTTCATGATTACCCACATTCGTCGTTTGACTCTCACATCGTGCACTTGGCCTTGCAATAATTATGTAAAAAATATATTATTTATTTAACATATGAAAATTGCCTCTAATTATTAATATATCTTCTAACGTGGTTTCACTGAGATTACTTCTGTTGTCTCGGAGAATAAATTTTAAACCTGAAAACGCTCTTTCAACAAATATCAAAATAGGAAATCGAGAAGCAGTATACATGTAATGATAATTATAAAGTTGACGTTAAATTAGAAAATATTGATAAGTTGGTAACAGTAACAAAATGACTGAAAGATATATCGAACCGAAATAAACCGATATTTTTTTCGGTTCAGTTCCGGTTTTCGTTCCGACCAAAATAACGGTTTTTTCCGGTTTTCGGTTTTCGGTTCAGTTCCGGTTCGAAGCCCTGATTAAAATGATGCAATATAAAGATGATATATAAAGATATGATTTAAATTTTTAATTTCTTTGTGCCTTATACAAAGGCTGATCGTACATTTTTCAGACGAATTTGGTTAGCGGTATTAATAAATCGTTTGTTACAAAAATAAATAAATAAATAAATAACTTGAATGGTACTATGTTTTTAAAAGTCAAAATGATCGTCTGAGGCTTGAGAGGTTTGTTTTTACACGGCGTGTACACGAGTCAAGTCGACGATCAAGTAAAGAAACTCCGCGCATGCGTAGTTTTTCTTACTTTACTTGACTCATCTATAGCTTGAATGCTTACTTTTACATGTAGTCAAGTTTCGAGTCAAGTGACTTGCCAATAAACAAGAACTATTGCACATTTTGATTTGAAATTTTATCGAAAATATTCTGCAATTATATAAGGAAATTTTATATAGTTTTGAGAGCATCTAATTAATTCTATTTTCCTTTTTTGAAAAAATTAATTTGGTATTTATAGAATTTAAAATGCAATTTTAACATACTATTTTAGCTTTATTTGAATATTTTCCTGATCTAAAATTTATACTTTTTATTACGCAGATTTATACATTTTACTTAGCAGATGTTCCGTGTGTGGAATGTTTAGGAAAGATTATGGCTGATATCATTAAATTGATTGTTTAGAGAGTGTGAATTTTAAGATATTTAGTACAGTAAGTAATCCGTTTAGCAGGAAATAATTTTTCCTGCTAAAAAACGTCAAATTGAGGCCTCAATTGGGGCAAAAATTCCAAGTATCCAAGGAAAAAACGAACATCTTCAAGTATTGCATAGGTACGCTGTTTAACGTTAAAAGAAAATCTCCCTAGTCAAAGGACAGTTGCAGAATCATTAAAATTCTCGGTTTCTACTGTAGTCAAAGTGATAAACGTTGATTTAAATCTTGAAAAAGCGAAAAAAACGCAATGTGCATCTTCTTTCTCCAAAGTATCGCAGGACACGATGCAGAATTCTCTATAAGAAACATTAATGCAAAGAAAAATGGGAAACAATTGTCCCAATAAATGGATTATGGTTGTATTTAAATTGCTGAAACAAAATAAGAGTTATTTATTACCATATGAGGGGAGATAAAAATTAAATACATTGTTTAAAGAATCGAAAGAAAGTTTTTCTAATGAATACATGATTGGTGCAGGTTTTTTATATAATGGCAATTTAAAAGTAAAGAGAGTTGAAAAAAGTGTCAAGATTAACTTCAAATACTATCAGAAACATGTTTTATTGCTAATTTTTCTGAACGAAATACCATCGCTTTACCCGCAGTGTCATCAATTTGTGGAACTCCATCAAGGCAAAACTGACAGTCACACATCAAATTCTACTGTAAATTTCGAAAACGATATGGAACAAAAAGCCGGTATCAAGGTCCTACCCTTCACTGATATCCCTACTAAATCTCAAGATGTATACCTTAAGGATTTTTGTGATTTAGAACTTTTAAAATCTACAGTATCCAAACGTCGTCATATAACCCTTGTAGTTCTCTGGAAAGTTGTTTAGTAGGAATGGGATAGAATACCTCTTCTGACACTTCAAATAGCATTATTATCCTAGAAATTACGGTGTCGCAAGATAGTTCAGGTTAAGGGCTGTGAAATAGAACATTTCAAACACAAGAATTTTATATTTAGTTTTCTCATACCAATATACATCGACTAAAAAATGTGTGAACAGCCTCTGTATTTGTCCTTTCGAAGAATTAAATGAACTTACTGTACAGCAATTAATTTCTGTAATACGTAACGTGGAATTTTGTGATATAGGTGAGTGATAAGTGTATACTAATTTTTATAAATTTAAAGAAACTTCCTACACGGCTGTTATATGTTATACTCTGTCTAATAATAATTATTTGGACACCTATGATAGAAAAGAAAAACTAACTTTATTCAAAATCAATAGTTGGTAGAGCCTCCCTGAGAGACAATTACAAGGCAAACCCTCCAGGGCATACTTTCCACAAGTCTTTGTATTACAGCTAGTGGTATTGTTTTCCACTCGGCTTGAAGTAGACATACAAATTCCTTCACCTATGTTGGACGGGTAGTGCACCCCTTAATTTGGCGATCCAACTCGTCCCAGAGGTTCTAGATAGGGTTCAGGTATGGGCTCTGGGCAGGTCAGTCCATTCGATGAACTCCATTGGCACCATACCAAGCCTTGGTTAACCTCGAAACATGACAACTGGCATTGTCGTCCTGAAAGTAACAGGGGTCCAACCCGCAAAACTGCCACAACGTATTAAGCACATTGTCATCCAAAATAGTGCAGTAGGCATCGGCATTGAGTTTACCATGAATGGGGACCAAGGGTCCAAGTTCATACCAGGAGAAACATCCCCAGACCATAATTCCACCTCTGCCGAACTTCACTGTTAGTACAATGCATTCTGGCAGGAGACGTTCTCCAGGTATACGCCAGACCTAGACCCTGCCATCCGAACGGTAAAGGGTGAACCTTGATTCGTCGCTCCAAAGAAACCGTTTCCACTGATCTACGGTCCAATTTCGATGTGCTTTGCAACACATTAACCGAGCAGCGTGGTTGGACTTTGTGATCATAGGTTTATGGGCAGCAGCACGACCATAAAAACCAAGCAGATGGGCTTTCTTACGGGTGGTATTCATTGAAACAATACTTCTGGATACCTGTGGAAATTCCTCGCGGATAAGGGTCATCGGTTGGGTGCGGTTCTTCCGAATCTCTCTGGACAGCACTCGTCGGTCTCTCTCTCCCAGTTTCGTTGGAGACTCCGGCCATATTCCGACAATCACGCTCACTTTCTTAATAACGTAGGCCGTCGATTTGGGGTACTTCAGATCGCTAGATATGTCCCTTAAGGATCGCCACATTTGTGATACCCGATAATTATACCTTTAACGAAATCAGAAAACTCCGAACTGCGCGACATCTTGCATGCGACTAAGGCCGATGCTATTTCCTACACGATGTATACCGGCGGAGGGTGTAACGCACCTCAGGATCGCAGATATTTTCATTTGCATAGGTGCCCAAATACTTATTGGTAGACAGTGAATATGTCATATATGAAGCATATGTATGGAATCAAAGTGTATGCTAATAATAAGATCTACAGTCCAAAATACTTTTAAAAATTAATATATAAAATAATCAGAAATAGATTTTAAGCTTTAAAGTATATTTGGTAATACACATTTTCTGCTCATCATCAAAATCAATTTTGTTGGTATTTGGCTCAGAAAATTTGAGCTAGGCATCCGAGCCTCGAAGCACATTCTTGCGGATAAATTGCAGACAATTTACCACACTATTTCGTAATGAACATTTAGATATATTGTAGTTATGGTTGATATTAATGTTTTATTACATTGTAATGATAAGGAATAAAATTTTTCTAACTTTTTTAACTTGTTATATTCAAGTCATTTGCATTTTTTAACTTGTATAAAAGCAAATATATTTTATATAAGTTAGGTCATATCTCCATATTTTAATTTTAAAGTTTTCATTGTGAAACACCATTTATATAAAAAAACTGCTACTATAAAACATACTAGAGAATCTAGGACATTGCGCTATTATTTCCAGAGATTGTAAGATTTAAATCTAAATGAAATATAAATGAAAGTTTAGAAAAGAAAAAGTTTACTGTTGTTTCAATTTTCAACTGTAGACTACTTAAAAATCAGACAGTGGTAGTATAATAGATTATTTTATGCAATATACAAGTACAATTTTATCTTGCACTATACAAGTAGAATTAAATTTATAAAACTAAAAATAATTCTAAATATTTGTAGTTAATGTCTTTTGGAATTTTTCGATAAAGTATTTTTTTATACATATTTCCAAATATTAGTTAAAAATATATAAAGTAACTAAAGCATCTGCTTTATTTTCTGTAACTCACAAAAATTAATTTTAAATAGTTATTAAATTATATATATATATATATATATATATATATATATATATATATATATATATATATATATATATATATATATATATATATATATATATATATATATATATATATATATATATATATATATATATATATATATATATATATATATATATATATATATATATATATATATATATATATATATATATATATATATATATATATATATATATATATATATATATATATATATATATATATATATTGAGAGAGGGAGAGAGACAGAGAGACTAGAGAATTACTAGAATAGTCTATTTTATGCAGAATACAAGTAGATATAAAATTCAGTTATTTTGGAACTAAAAATCATTCTAAATACTTGTAGTTATTATGCTTATTCTGAATTTTTAGATAATATTTTTTTGCATATTTATCTATATGTTTCTTAAACAAATATATAATACCGAAATTTTATGCTTGTTTTTCTTCTATCTCATAAAAACAATATTAAAGAATTATTCTTTACAATATGTATACATACATACATATATATATATATATATATATATATATATATATATATATATATATATATATATATATATATACATATATATCTTTATACATAAAGTCTTTAAGAACTCTTCAGTTTCTCCCGGAATAAATAAATTATTCCACGTCGTACCGAAAAGAAAAAAAAAAACAAATAAATGCCGAAGCAATAAAATTATTTCTATCACCGCAGAAATGCATTGCATAACATTTTCCTTTCTTTATATGTCGTATAGAATCAATAGACCTGCATAAAGTATTCTTTTGCGGTATAGTATTGAGATTACCTAAAGTAACGATATGAAACGAGCGAAGGGTAAAAGTCGGAGGACAAAACGTATGGATAAATATTTATTTGAAGAATGTTTTGGATAATAAATGATAAAATTGTTTGTTCGATTATTTTGTTCTTTGTTTCTGATTCTTTTGCTTGATCATTTATTCCACACATTTGTGCTGTGAAAATAAGCTTTCAAGATGATTAATTGTAATATTAAGTGAATTTAGCAGACGACAGATATTTTCTGTTATATAGGAAGTGGGATTCTGTAATATCGCTGTGTGTAATGTGTATAATACATTTTTATAAATTTAAATAATCTTTCTACACATTTCTATTTGAATCATATACTGTGAACAATGTATGATACTGTTATCTAAAATTAAATGAACTCACTATACAGTAATTAATTTCTATAATAAGTAAAGTGGTATTTTGTGATACAGGTGAATGATTTGAGCATGTTTTTTTATATATGATTATATTTTGTGCTACTATATATTTTATATGAATCGTATGTATGTGGACAAAGTGTATGACAACTTTTTATCAATTTAAATACATTTACTACACAGCTATTATATATTATATATGGTGCGTATATGTGTCAACAATGTGCACGACACTTTTTTTTATCAATTTAAATACACTTCTATACATGTATTATATGTTATATAAAAAGCGTAATTGTGTGAACAAGGGAACAATATTTATGACACTATTTTTATAAATTTAATTACACGGCTTTTATATGTGACATAATAAGCATATATGTTTAAACACGTGAACAATATGTATGACACTTTTTTGTAAATTTAAATACACTTCCTGCACTGCTGCTATATGTTATGTATGGAGCTTATATATTTGAAAAATGTGTATGACATTTTTTTATCAATTTAAATGCACTTACTACACAGCTATGATAAGTGATATGTGGAGGATATATATGTGAACATGTGCAGCTCACTTTTTTTATTAATTTGAATACACTTACTACACACCTGTTATGTGATATAGGAAGCGTAACTGTGTGAAAAATATTAATGACATGTGTTATAAATATAAATACACTTACTACACGGCTTTTATATGTGATATATAAAGCGTATATGTGTGAACAAGTGAACAATGTGTATGATAATTTTTATAAATTTAAATACACTTACTACAAGGCTATTACGTATGATAAATTTAGGTTATATGTATAAACAATGTATAATAATATTTTTCTATAAATTTAAACGTTATTTATATTGGTATTATGTTATATATGGAGCGTATATGCGTGAACAATGTGTATGACACTTTTTTAAAAATTTAAATACACTAAATATAAGGGTATTATATGTGATATATTACTAGTGTATGTGACCAAAACCTAAAGTCTAGAGAACTAAATACAACTACTACTCTAATTAAGCAATGTACAGATTCAAATAATTGGGTCACCAATAGTAACTATTTCATTATTAAAAAAATCAGCATATATTTAGGAAAAATATTCTAGTGTATACATCTATACATAAACGCATAATATTATTTTCATCCATGTGTTTTTATTTAATGTCTTCGGTATAGGGAATTAGATTTAAATACTATCCTCATGAAGCAATATTCAGAACACTCGATGTTATTTCAACATTTTTAAAAACAAATTTTTCAGAATATTTTTGAAAATAAAAATGTCTTATATATACTTCTGTACATACACTTACATGTACATATAGTATTCTTTTCATTATCCATGTATTTTTATTTGAAAATCATCTAAAGACTTAGATTCAATTACGTCCTAATTAAACATTGTTCATGTTAAAATACTTGAGGAGCAGGATTGATCAAGGGACTCTTAAATATATTTTAAGTTGTATTGACCATAAGTTGGATATATTCTTTGAAACTTTCTTCCCTTTTTACACTTTGCATATTTATGCTCAAGCGACTCTTGAGCGTATTTTAAATTGTATTGACTTTACGTTGGATGTGGTTCTTTGAAATACTCTTCCCTTTTTAGACTTTGCATGTTTATGCTAAAGAGACTCTTGAATATATTTTAAATTGTATTGATATTAAGTTGTTTGTGGTTCTTTGAAACTCTCTTTCCTTTTTAGACTTTGCATGTTTATAGTCAAGAGACTCTTGAATATATTTTGAATTTATTGACTTTAAGTTGGATGTGGTTTGAAACACTCATCCTCTTTTAGACTTTGTTTATGCTCAAGAGACTCTTGAAAATATTTTAAATTGTATTGACGGATTTGGTTTTTTGAAACACATTTCTTTTTTTAGACTTTGAATGTTTATGCTCAGGAGTCTCTTGGACATATTTTAAATTGTATTAACTTTAAGTTGGATGTGGTTCTTTGAAACACTCTTCCCTTTTTAGAATTTGCATGTTTATGCTCGAGAGACTTGAACATATTTTGAATTTAAGTTGGATATGGTCCTTTCAAACACTCTTCTTTTTAGACTTTGCATATTTATGTTTAAGAGACTCTTGAACATATTTTAAATTGTATTGATTTTAAGATGGATGTGTTTCTTTGAAACACTCTTCCTTTTTTAGACTTTGCATATTTATGATCTTATGGAATTGGTATAAATTATTTAACTTCTTTAATTTACTGGATTTGTTTTAGTTGGGTTAGAAAACTTAAGTATCAAAAACACATCAACATTAAACATTTCAGGGATCAGTAGGAACTATTTGAATATTTTTTAAAATTAAATTTCTATATATTTATAAAAATTACAAGCACATAAGTCTAATCATACACATGTAATATTCTATTTTTAATAAGTTTTTTTATCCGAAAAACCAACTTGTAATAATTTAGATTAAACTATTTTTCTAATTCAGCCTTATCCACATTAAGCTATTTAAGTATCATAATCAATACAAACTATTTAAATTATTTTCCTTTTGAACTTGTGATATCTGCTAAATAGGCATTTACCTAGGAAAGAAATAATGCCTACTTTCAATACCGAAATACATCCAGTTTTCTAACCTAAAATTTTCCATCGTAGTCATCTTAAATTTTTCCTGCTTTTAACAAAACCTTGAAGATAAATAACCGTAAAACTGTTGCTGTCCCAAAGGATTAAAAGTTTTCTGGGTAAGTGT
The DNA here is from genome assembly GCA_032207245.1 of Pardosa pseudoannulata. Taxonomy (NCBI): domain Eukaryota; kingdom Metazoa; phylum Arthropoda; class Arachnida; order Araneae; family Lycosidae; genus Pardosa; species Pardosa pseudoannulata. The sequence goes on from CM063500.1 coordinate 50,225,875, forward strand.
TACGTTTTACCTTTGGCAAGGAGAATTCTTGGACAATATTGAAAATACGAAGTTTTAACGTCACTCATAAAACGGAACTTTCTCGGTAGTTTCTCACATCCAAGATCTCAAAGAATACATTAGGTATTTAGAAGTCTGAGTAAAACAGTTTTCTGAAAAAACATGTTTGCATAAATTGTCTATATGAGCCTTTATGGAATATATATAGCACCACGGAGACATATGAAGATGTTTAATAATTTGTGAAGAGCAATATAAGGCTAAGGTTCTCTATCCATATAAAATTGTGTAACCACTCTTACTCTTTTAATAGTTTTCATAATACACGTCTCTACATACATTATATTTTAAATGTTTTGCTCGGTTATTTTAATGCTATTTTTTCATTCATAACATTAATTTACTTCATTTGTTATAAATGTAAGGAATAGTGGAATTTTAGATCGACAAATTTTGACTGAAAATAGATTTGTTATAATAATTAATTTCTAAAATTCAATATAGAATAAGGGCAGTTTTATTAGATTCTGTATTTTATAATTAATGATATCATTACCACAAAATACGAGCAAAAATTAAAATTTTTTGCTCATGTATTTTCCTGTTTACAACATTAATTTACTTCAATTGTTACAGATTTAAAGTGATAGTGGATATTTAGATCAGAAGAATTTGACTGAAAACTCAATAATTATAATTATTGATTTCTAAAATTCAACATAGAAAAAGAATAGTTTTATTAGCTTCTACATTTTATAATTAATGATATTAATACCACAAAATACGAGGAAAAATATTTTGCTCTTGTTTTTTCCTATTTACAATATTAACTTACTTCTTTTTTTATAGATTTAAAGTGATAATGGAATTTTAGATCGGCATATTTTGACTGAAAACTCAATAATTATAATTAATCATTTCTAAAATTCAACATAGAATAAGAATAGTTTTAGTAGATTTTTCACTTTATAATTAATGATACTATTATCACAAAATACTAGAAAAATTAAAAGATTTTTGCTCGTGTTTTTTATTTATGACATTAATTTACTTCATTTGTTACAGATTTAAAGAAATAGTGGAGTTTTATATCGGCATATTTTGACTGAAAACTCAATGATTATAATTATTTATTTCTAAAATTTAACATAGAATAAGAATAGTTTTAGTAGATTTTTCACTTTATAATTAATGATATTATTATCACGAAATACTAGAAAAATTAAAAGATTTTTGCTTGTGTTTTTTATTTATGACATTAATTTACTTCACTTGTTACAGATTTAAAGAAATAGTGGAGTTTTAGATCGGCATATTTTGACTGAAAACTCAATAACTATAATTATTCATTTCTAAAGTTCAACATAGAAGAAGAATAGTTTTATGAGATTCTGCATTTTATAATTAATGATATTATTACCACAAAATAAGAGTAAAATAAAGTAAAAGATTTTTGCTCGTGTTTTTTTCTTTTTACAACATTAATTTACTTCATTTGTTACAGATTTAAAGTGATAGTGGAAATTTAGATAGGAAAATTTAATTGAAAATTCAATAATTCTAATTGATTTCTGAAATTTAACATAGAATACATGTAATAACAACATTTCATAATACACATCTCTACATATTTTAAATTAAAAATTTTGCTCATGTTTTTTCCTCTTTACAAAATTAATTTACTTCATTTGTTAAAGATTTAGAGTGATAGTGGAATTTTAGATCGGCAAATTTTGACTTAAATCTCAATAATTATAATTATTGATTTCTAAAATTCACCATAGAATAATAATAGTTTTATTAAATTCTGGATATTATAGTTAATGATTTTATTACCACAAATACGAACAAAAAATTTAAAACATTTTGTTCGTGTTTTTTTCTATTTACAACATTAATTTTCTTCACTTGTTACAGATTTAAAGTCCTAGTGAAATTTTAGATTCTCAAATTTTGACTGAAAACTCAATTATAATTTGATTTCTAAAATTCAACATATAATAAGAATAGATTTATTACATTCTGTATTTCATAATTAATGATATTATTACCACAAAATACGAGCAAAAAATTAAATTTTTTTGCTTGTGTTTTTCCTAATTACAACACCAATTTACTTCATTTGTTGACTTTAAGTTGGATGTGGTTCTTTGAAACACTCTTGCCTTTTGAGACTTTGCATGTTTATGGACTTATGGAATTAGTATAAATTATTTGACTCCTTTAACTTACTGGATTTGTTTTAGTTATGTTAGAAAACTTAATTATGAGAAACTAAGACAACATTAAACATTTGAGTGATCAGTAGAAAATATTTCAATATTTTTAAAAATATATATTTTTTATAAAAAAATTCAAACATATACGTTTAATCATAAACATGTCATATTCTGTTTTTATCAAGTTTTTTATCTAAAAAACCAACTTGTTATTATTAAGATTAAATTATTTTTCCAATTCAGCCTTATTAGTTAAGTATCATAGTCAATACAAACTATTTAATTTTTTTTCCTTTTGAACTTGTGATATCTCCTATATAGGCATTTACCTAGGAAAGAAATAATGCCTACTTTCAATACCGAGATGCGTCCAGTTTTCTAACCTAAAATTTTCCATCGTAGTCATCATAAATTTTTCCTCTGTTTGACAAACCCTTGCAGGTAAATAACCGTAAAACTGTTGATGCCCCAAAGGATTAAAAGTTTTCTGGGTAAGTCTTACCTTTTACCTTCTACAACGAGTATTCTTAGTCAATATTGAAAGTACGAAGTTTTAACGTCTCCCATAAAACAGAACTTTCTTGGTAGTTTCTCACATACAGGGTCTCAAAGAATACATTAGGTATTTAGAAGTCTGAGTAAAACAGTTTGCAGAAAAAAAAACATGTTTGCATAAATTGTCTATATGAGCCGTTATGGAATACATATGGCACCACAGAGACATAATGAGATGTTTAATAATTTGTGAAGAGCAATATAAGTGTAAGGTTCTCTATCCATATAAAATTATGTAACCACTCTTACTCTTTTAATAGTTTTTATAATACACTTCCCTACATACTTTATATTTTAAATTTTTTTGCTCGGTTATTTAAATGCTATGTTTTCATTCATAACATTAACTTCTTTTGTTATAAATGTAAGGAATAGTGAAATCTTAGATCGGCAAATTTTGACTGAAAATTGAAATGTCATAATTATTGATTTCTAAAATTCAACATAGAATAAGAATAGTTTTATTAGATTCAACATTTTATAATTAATTATATTATTCCTACAAAATACAAGCAAAAAATTTAAATTTTTTGCTCGAGTTTTTCCTATTACAACATTAATTTACTTCATTTGTTGACTTAAAGTTTGGATGTGGTTCTGTGAAACACTCTTCCCTTTTTAGACTTTGCATGTTTATGGAGTTATGGAATTGGTATAAATTATCTGACTCCTTTAATTTACTGGATTTGTTTTAGTTGGGTTAGAAAACTTAATTATTAGAATCTAAGACAACATTAAGCATTTGAGGGAGAGTAGAAACTATTTCAATATTTTTAAAAATATATATCTTTTATAAAAAATTACAAACATATACGTTTAATCATAAACATGTGTTATTCTGTTTTTATCAAATTTTCTTTATCTGAAAAACCAACTTGTAATGTTTAAGATTAAATTATTTTTACAATTCAGCCTTATCCACATTAAGCTATTTAGGTATCATAGTCAATACAAACTATTTAAATAATTTTCCTTTTGAACTTGTGATATCTGCTAAATAGGTATTTTCTTAGGAAAGAAATAATGCCTACTTTCAATACCGAAATGCATCGAGTTTTCTTACCTAAAATTTTCCATCGTAGTCATCGTAAATTTTTCCTGCGTTTGACAAACCCTTGCAGGTAAATAACCGTAAAACTGTTGTTATCCCAAAGGATTAAAAGTTTTCTGGGTAAGTCTTACGTTTTACCTTCTGCAAAGAGTATTCTTGGTCAATATTGAAAGTACGAAGTTTTAACGTCTCCCATAAAACAGAAGTTTCTCGGTAGTTTCTCACATACAGGGTCTCAAAGAATACATTAGAAATTTAGAAGTCTGAGTAAAACATTTTGCAGAAAAAACATGTTTGCATAAACTATATGAGTCTTTATGGAATACATATGGCACCACAGAGACACATGAAGATGTTTAATAATTTGTGAAGAGCAATATAAGGCTAAGGTTCTCTATCCATATAAAATTGTGTAACTACTCTTACTCTTTTAATAGTTTTCATAATACACTTCTCTACATACTTTATATTTTAATTTTTTTACTGGGTTAATTTGATGCTATTTTTTTCATTCACAACATTAATTTATTTCTTTTGTAATGAATGTAAGGAATAATAGAATTTTAGATCGGCAAATTTTGACTGAAAATTGAAATTATTGATTTCTAAAATTCAAAACAATATAAGAATAGTTTTATTAGATTCTGCATTTTATAATTAATGATATCATTACCACAAAATACAAGCAAAAAGTTGAAATATTTTCCTCGCATTTTTTCTATTTACAACATTAATTTACTTAATTTGTTGACTTTAATTTGGATGTGGTTCTTTGAAACACTCTTCCCTTTTTAGACTTTGCCTGTTTATGGACTTATGAAATTGGAACCCCTTTAATTTACTGGATTTGTTGGGTTAGAAAACTTAATTATCAGAAACTAAGACAATATTAAACATTTGAATGATGAGTAGAAACTATTTCAATATTTTTTATAAAAAAATTCAAACATATACGTTTAATCATAAACATGTGATATTCTGTTTGTATGAAGATTTTATCTAAAAAACCAACTTGTAATGATTAAGATTAAATTATATTTCCAATTCAGCCTTATCCACATTAAGCTATTTAAGTACCATAGTCTATACAAACTATTTAAATTATTTTCCTTTTGAACTTGTGATATCTCATATATAGGCATTTACCTTGGAAAGAAATAATAAATACTTTCAATACCGAAATGCGTCCAGTTTTCTAACCTAAAATTTTCCATCGTAGTCATCATAAATTTTTCCTCCGTTTGACAAACCCTTGCAGGTAAATAACCGTAAAACTGTTGCTGTCCCAAAGGATTAAAAGTTTTCTGGGTAAGTCTTACGTTTTACCTTCTGCAAAGAGTATTCTTGGTCAATATTGAAAGTACGAAGTTTTAACGTTCCCCATAAAACGGAACTTTCTCTGTAGTTTCTCACATCCAGGGTCTCAAAGAATACATTAGGTATTTAGAAGTCTGAGTAAAACAGGTTGCAGAAAAAACATGTTTGCATAAATTGTCTGTATGAGCGATTATGGAATACATATGGCACCACAGAGACATATGAAGATGTTTAATATTTTGTGAAGAGAAATATAAGGGTAAGGTTCTCTATCGATATAAAATTGTGTAACCACTCTTACTCTTTTAATAGTTTTCATAACACACTTCTCTACATACTTTAAATTTTAAATTTTTTGCTTGATTTTTAATGCTTTTTCCGATTTTCAACATTAATTTACTTCTTTTGTTATAGATTTAAAGCAAAGTTTAATTATAGATCAGCAATTTTTCACTGAAAATTCAATAATTATAGTTATTTATTTCTAAAATTCCCAATGGGTTAAAATTGCTCTACTTTAAATCTATATATCAAGTACCCAACCATTTTAAGCCGGATGAGTATTCAAGGAAATAACTTAAAATTACTTAAATCATATTTCAATGCATTAGGAGAGAATTAAATTGCATACTTTTCCTCATTTATTAAACATGTTCATAATCTCGAAGTTATTTTTTAAGAATGTATGAGTAGCTTTAAATTGCACATTATAAAACTTCTGCATAACTTAACAAAACATCTATTACTAGACGAATGTCTAGACATAAGATAAATTGCTTCAAACTACCTTGGTTATTTTTTGCTAGCAATTAAATAGATCATTGAAAAAATGACTATTGGAAAAATGAAACCTTATAATTCTATTGATCACAAAGTCTAGACATAAGATTGGAACCAAAAAGAAGGCAGTGTGGCTGAAAGCATTTCATATATGGGAAAATAATGTAATTGACTATTTCAATAAAGATCCTAATTAGTATTTACAGAATATGTTTTCGAATTAGCACAATAAGGATTTTTTCAGCTAGTAAAGTTATGAAAATTATAAGAGATGTGTTAATTAAAAAATTTAAACTTTATATGTTTTGGATAAAAGTTTCTAGTCTTTAATTATTTTAATAAAATTTTAATACGATGTTTCATGAAAAGTAAAACCGAGGTAAATGAAAATTTAATAAAAAGCATTCACTTTTACTGATCTAATATTTATAATTGGCTCTTAGTCCCGTTTTTTAAACGCTTAACATTTTTTCTGTCACATTGTTATTAAAAATAAGCGCATTTTTAAAAATGTATTAAAATTATTTATATATATTCAGTATCAGTAACTAAAAAAATGTTTCAAGAATTAGATTTACTAATTTATGCTATTTATTCTTTACAATAAAAATGAAATTGTATTTACACTTATTGGCTTTTATTCTAAAGATAGTTACTAAACTAGCAGAATTGAAAAGAGTATTTTACAAAAATAGTCGTTACATAAAAACATTTTTATTTATTAATTTTTAATGTTTTTATTTACATACATACTAATAAAGCGAAATTAAAAAAAAAACATGCTCAGAGTGTGAATTACCTAGCAAGTAGAAACAAAATTATGCTATTTATTATTTACAGCATAAAGTATATTATTTATTTTAAACATAATTACTAAACTAACAGAATTAAACCGAGTATTTTACGAAAATAGACGTTAAATAGAAACATTTTTTTTTTACTTTTCTTAAATAATTTAACAAATATCGTACTAATAAAACAAAATAAAATATAATCATACTCAGTGTATTAAACACCTAGTAAGTAAAATAAAAAGTATGCTATTTATTATTTATAAAGGAAGAAAAAATTATTTAGACTTATTGGCTTTTTTTCTAAACAGAATTACTAAACTAGCAGCATTGAAATGAGTATTTTACGAAAATAGACATTACATAAAAACATTTTTTATTTTTCTTAAACATTTTAAGCATATATCGTACTAATAAAAGGAAATAAAAGAAACATACTCAGTGTGTTAAACATGTAGTAAGTAGGAAAAAATAATTCTAATTATTGTTTATAAAGTAAGAAAAAATTATTTAGTTTTATTGGCTTTTATTCTAAACAGAATTACTAAACTAGCAGAATTAAAACGTGTATTTTACGAAAATAGATGTTACATAAAAACATTTTTTTATTTTTCTTAAATGTTTTAAACACATATTGTACTAATAAAACAGAATAAAATACACATACTCAGTGTGTAAAATACCTAGTAAATGAAAAAAATTATGCTATTTATTATTTATAAAGTAAAAAAAAAACTTATTGGCTTTTATTCTAAACAAAATTACTAAATCAGCACAAATTCAAACGAGTATTTTATGAAAATAGACATTACTTAAGATATTTTTAATGTTTTATACCTATAATATAAACTAATAAAACTAAATAATAAAACATACTCAATGTATTAAACCTCTAGTAAGTAAAAACAAAATTATGCTATTTATTATTTATAAAGTGAAAAAATATTTAGTCTTATTAGCTTTTATTCTAAAAAGAATTACTAAACTAGCAGAATTGAAACGAGTATTTTAAGAAAATAGACATTCCAGAAAACATTTTTTATTTTTCATAAATGTTTTAAACACATATCGTACTAATAAACGAAATAAAATAAACATACTCAGTGTGTTAAACACCTAGTAAATAGAATAAATATGCTACTTATTATTCATAAAATAAAAAAAAATGTTTAGACTTATTGGCTTTTATTCTAAACAAAATTACTAAACTAAAAGAATTGAAATGAGTATTTTACAAAAATAGACATCACATATTTTTTTTTTCATTTGGCATATTTTTAAATACATATCGAACTAATAAAACGAAATAAATAACATACGGAATGTGTCAGACACGCAGCAAGTAGAAACAAAAGTCTTGTAGAGGAAAAGGAGTAAATTTTGCCTAACCTAATATACATCTTTTGTTTTGACATATAGTTATTTCCCGTCATCTAAGAAAAGATAAACCTCTGATTGTTCAGGGTTCGTTTTCTATTTATGAATATAACTACAAACATCATGCATTTTTTCTTAAGCAATGTAAATATACATGTAACAATAATAGTGTATTGAGTAATAAAACATAAAACATTTTTCAAACAAAATATTAATAAATACCAATAAATATTAAATATTAATAAATATTAAATATTATTAAATATTAATAAATATTAATAAATATTAAATATTGAAAATTAATTTTTACCTTGATTGTACTTTCAACACAGAGTCACAAAATCCACTTATCAAATCTTTATTTATAACTTACAAACAGTATCGTTTTATTACATTTAACACTAAACATAGCATAACCGATAAAATGATGGTATTGTATATGTAAAAAAATTCGATGTATAATGACTTAAAATAGAAATAAAAGAAATGGGTATGTATTAAGAGAATAAAATACATAAATAAATAAAAGAAGAAAATACAACAAAAGAAATAAAAGAAATAGGTATGTATGAAGTGTTGTTACGTTTAGTGTTAAAAAAGAACGAAAACTTCTTGAGTGAGAGCAATTTCTGTGAAATCCGAATTACACTGACTGCAGTAGTTTCCTTCCTTTCCAACTTACATAAAACTATTATCGAATGTTTTAGGGGCTGCTCTTTTGCCGAAAATCACTGGTTTGAATCCTATTAATGGCATGGATGTTGCCAGACAACCAAATTTGATTTAAAGTAGTACTACCCAGCTTCATTAGGCCTCGAGTTGTAAAGATGTAGACTGTA
>CM063500.1:50239803-50252303 GCA_032207245.1 Pardosa pseudoannulata
ACTGTCTAGAGACAGATCTAAGAATTCTGAAACTAAATAACTGGAGGTCAGTCGCCAGTATATGCCTGAAGACAATTTCTCAAGCCAAAGCACATCTTGGATGGCCATGACAGTGAAGAAGAATGCAATTTTTAAAGTTATTCTCTAAGAATTCTGAAATTGAAGAACTTGAGGTCGGTAGCCAGTACATGCCTGTAGAGAAGTTCTCAAGAAGCCAGAGCACATCTTGGATTGCTATGCCAATGAAGAAGAATGCAACTTTTAAAGTTATTTTTAAAGATAGATTGACTGTCTAGACACAGGTATAAGAATCCTGAAACTGAAGAACTTGAGGTGGGTAGCCAGTATATGCCTGATGTCAAGTTTTCAAGAACCCAGGGTACATCTTGGATGGCCATGTCAATGAAAAAGAATACAATTTTGTATATTTATAATTTTAAAATTACTTATTACCTTTCGAGACTTAAAAATTTTCATTAAACTTCTTTTCGGTTTATGATAAAAGAAATATTTATAATTATTTTGAATAATTTTTTTAACTTTTAAAAACTTTAACTTTTTAGATAAATTTTCAAATATGTATAACTGAAAGTAATTTGTTTATATCAAATTGAAGTAAATGAGGCATATTACCTTTTGATGCTTAGGTTTAATATACAGACTCTTTCGATTCACCATAAAAGATCTCTTTTTAGAAATAAGTTATTAAATTATTATATACAAAATTAAATAATACTTTAATTCTTTTAATTTTGCCTTTCCATCTATTATATTTCAAAGAACATGAAGAAACAATAAGTAAAAAAAGGAACTCACGCACCTGATAATTTTTTAAATATTTGTATTAGAAACTAGATTTTTATGAAATCGAAGATGTTTTTCTTTTTCATTCTATGAACTTAAAATTTCAAAGATTCAAGGCATTTTAAAATTAAAATAAATTTTGAAAAATGCTAATAAATTAAAAAGTTTATAAAGTTAGTTACTTTCATGACGAAATGTGTAATTCTTATTATTTAACTAAACTTACCAAACTAAAAAGTATAACTTGCCCCTATGTGGTATGAAAAGTTTTCTAATCTACACAATGAAAGTTATTTTGGAGTTATGTGAATTTCAAATTATTTATTTTGGTGTACATATTTTATATTTTTGAAAACCGAAATTGCACAATTGACATGTTAAAATCAAAATTGCCAAAATTTTCGACTTAATTTATAAAACTAAAGTTCCCAAAATAAAAAGTGTAACTTCCGCCTACATGGTATGAAAAATGTTCTAATCTACATAAAATTTATTTTGCAGTTAAGTGGATTTCTAATTATTTATTTTGGTGTACATACTTTGTGATTTTCAAAATTGAAATTGTACAATTGGCAATTTCAAATCAAAATTGTCAAAATTTTCGACCTAATTTTCAATTATACCTTTCATATAATCCAACTTTCTCATACCATGAAAATGTGTAGAACAAAAATGTACTATGAGTATTTTAATGACAAAACTACACTACGACTTTACTTATAAACTTTACAAATTATCAAAAATTTAAAAATGTATTGTTATTTAAAAACTCTGTTTACTAGAGAGGGTCAAGAGACTAGTAATTCTTGAATTTAATTTTATATTACGGACAAACGATTGCCGAATGCTAAAGCACTTCTTTTCGGCTTTTTACTATTCATTAAGAAAAGTGTAGTAAGTGTAGTATGTATTTGAGTAAGTGAATTACCTTTACTAACATGTTTCTTTCGATGTTTTGTTTTAAATATATTGGAAAGATAAATCTAAAATAATTAAAGAGTTATTTAAAATTTTATATAAAAACCATAATAACTTCTTTCTAAAAAGAGAACTTTAAATTTTATGATGAATCGAAAGAATCTGTATATTAAACTTAAGAATTAAAAGGTAGTATGCCTCATTTACTTAAATTTGATATAAACAAATTACTTTCAGTTACACATATTTGAAAAGTTATCTAAAACGTTAGTCTTTAAAAGTTTAAAAATTATTCAAAATATGTATGAATATTGCTGTAATCGTTAACCAAAAAACAGGCTATTATAATGAAAGTTTTGTCTCGAAAGGTAATAAGTATTTTTAGATTTATAAATATACAAATTACATTCTTCCTCATTGGCGTGACCATCCAAGATGTACCCTGGCTTCTGGAGAACTTGTCTTCACGCATATACTGGCGACAGACCTCAATTTCTTTCATTTTCGAAAGCGGGTTTGAATCCAGCTGCTAGCATGGTTGTTCGTAGCCATTAGGAACTGACCTTAAGCACTCGGTTCCGGTTTCATTATCCTCATGTAGAAAAACAGTAGACGGTAGCACTCCAAACAAAAATTAGTATTACTAGTTAATTATGACATTGTGTAGTTCTTATATAATCTAACTTATAAGTGCATTATATCTATAAAATGTGTGCTCTATCTTTTTTTGTAGTAGATGCACAAAATTCTTGCTTTGAAGACTTTAAAATTAATCATTTGTAATAGTTTCTTAGCATGTTTAAGTAATAATTATATTCATTTTCAGAACATAGATGATAAAAACTCCTTTTTGTTTATCATTCTCATCTTACTTATATTTTATAATTTGATGAGATTCAAATATCAAAATTTCAATTAAATTTTACATTGATGAAATCTAATGTCAATTAATGAATGAATTAATTAACCTGACATTCATTTAAATTTCTACCCAGACAAATAATAATATTTTTTAAATGCAGACAATCTGCTATCGGAGTTTAGAAACTTTAATGCATAATTAATTAAGTGAAGAAATTTTAATTAAAGTAATTGGTATTCCATTTAAAGGCCATGATAATATCGTTTGTTAATTGATCCTGTCATTAGAGTTGAAATGAAAAATTGAATGTATTCCCCAGCTGGATTAGTGGTAGAAACTTCCTTAACTGGAAAAATGACATCAAACATTATATATCAATTAAACTATTTCATGGTAAGTAAATTTTCAAGCATTAAAGGACGTTGACAAATATTTTACATTCCAGATAACTTCAAATACGAAACGAAACATTTTTGAATTCGATGTAAAAGTCTATGAACTCTTAAACAGATATACTTCTATACACCGAATCCTTTTAGTAAAATTTTAATGAGTTTCAAATAAATGAAAATGTTGCTTTTATAACTGTAATGACTTCAATTAACAGTTTAATAAATTCATTAATATGTTTGAGAAAGATATCTCAATGTCAATTAAGCAAGATACTTGTCAATTAAACAATGAATTTAAGATCGTGCTAAATGTGTTTATTTCTGAAATTGAGATATATTCTTGCGAATTATTCAAGAATTTGTTATAATTAATTTGCAAAGTGAAAGAACAGTAATCGAATTAAACTTTCAGCGTAGACTAAAAGGATTTTAATTAATGCCTGAAATGCTTTAATTGGAGTTATTTGATGATAAAGTGGAAAAGTTTATGCATTTATTATTGAAACAGTCACTTGAAAGTTCAAAGTTGGACGTTGCTACATCATTAATTTAGGCAAATGAAAATGAATAAGCCAAATTTTCTGAACGGAATACGTTTTTAACTGAGTAAAAAATTGAAAAGAAAAATTGCAGGTCCGTCACTAATTTTTCTAAATTTGTTCACTTATTAAGTTTCTTTAAATTGGTTCAGTGCATTGATGTTCGATAAAGATATTTTAAATTACTTTTTAAGTATTGTAATTACGTTTTCAATTGTGAATTATGATTAAAATTTTATACTCATAATTTACATTTTGAAACAATTATTGAAAAATCTTTTGTAATATTAACAATCAGTATTTATTTTGTTTCTTGTAATTATTTTTCAGAGTAAAGAAAATTAATACATTTCATTATTTATTACAAAGTAGAAATTTAATTAATTATCAACTCTTAAGGGAAATTTATTTAAAATAGAATTCAAATTTAGACATAATAAGAAGTGAAGCACGGTCTTTAAACAAAGTCTCAATAAGCAGAGAATATAATTTTTTAATCTAGACTTTAACAAACTCTATATATTACCTTAAACCTTAATAAACACACATTAAAACTTAATAAATACTGTACATAAATTTTCTTTTCTCCATGGGGCATTGCAGCTAATCATTGATTAGCCGTTACATTTTAATTAATTGAAAACTCAACTTAGCTGAATTTTATGACTATAGAATTACATTAATCAGCAATTAACTGCAATGTAATTATATGGTAGTTTAAAACAGTAGTTAATAAGTCCTATAATGAGCAAATTATTTAAATTACTTTAAGGTATCCGTCTACGTTCGGAGAACTTTTTTCTTTAAACGTAGAAACTAGTTCATGTTTTTACATTTTTAGATTTATTTTTTATACTATCTTAGGAAATTGCAATAAAAAAAATTATTCCTGGAGAAGTTTTTATACAATTTCTAATAATTGAAGAAAATTTATTAAAAAAATCTGTTTTTTTCAAAAGGCCTAACTATTTAATAAATTAAATTATATCAATATTTTTTGACGCAACACATTTCTTATACACTGGACTATTGAATCACATAAAATCTTTGCTTAATTTACATTTGGTAAAACATTTTGGTCCTTCAAAATAATACGCATTGAATTTTTAACGAATTTTCATTACCTTTATATCTAACTATGAGTGTAACATCATTAAAATTTATCCAAATTTAAAGCTTTTAGGTCATTCACTAGTAAATACTATCAAAAGCATTCATAATAATTTTCAACAAAATATTTTAAGAACTTTTTGAGAAATCACATTTCTAATTTCAACATTTCATTAAAAATAACGTTCTGAGAAAAACGCATTTGAAGTTTATGAAAGCAACTCCAACTATTAAAAAATTAAAATACATGTTTAAAATTCCCCACAATTTCTTGCTTCAAAACTTTATAATTGAAAAGTTGCTAATTATTAAAAATACTAGAAAAATGTTTAAACTAATCTTCATGAAAATTAAAAAAGTTTTGTTCAAAAAATGCTCTTTAAAAGGCTTTAAATTCCCAACTTCCTGTTCCGAAGTCGCTACTTCCGTTTTGTTTTGACAGCTGTCACTGATGTTTAAAGAGTTGTAACTTTTAATTAAAATGCCGTAGAGACAAACCAAAAACAGATTTAGAAGCCTAAAAATTGAAATTTTACAATAGAGAAACAAAAAAATATGATTTTTGGCAAAAAATGACGTTTACAACGTAGACAGATACCTTAAATTTAGAAATAATAAGGAGTGGAGCCCTATCTTTAAACAAAGATCTGAATAAGGCAAATTGTCGCAACTTCACGAACTACTATAATGCCCTTCCCATTCATTTTCATGTTTACAACAGCCAATAGACAAACAATAAACTGCCCTTCTGTTTGAAACTAAAGCAAGAATTGTCATAATTTGAGAATTTGCCCTACTGCCTGCAATCGCCTTATAATGTAGAGAATATAATTTTTACCTCAGACCTTAATAAACACAAATTAAATTTTAATAAACACTATATATTTTTTCCTTTCTCCATGGTGGATTACAGCTAATCATCGATTGACCGTAACGTAGTGCTTAATCAAAAACTAAACTTAACTGAATTTTATGACTGGAGAAATATATTAATCAGCGATTAACTGCAATGTCATTATATGGTAGTTTAAAAAAGTAAGTCCTATGAATGTATGATCAAATTATTTTAATTACTTTAAAAGACTAGCTTTGTGTTAAAATTGTTGATTAACTTTTATTCTATTTGTTGACTAAACATGTAAGTCATAATCGATAAAGTTATAAGATTATTAGCATTGTTAATAGACACTTTTTAAGTTTATTTGCATACTTTTTTCAAAATTCTACAATAACATAACTTGCGCTATTGATCTGCAAGTATTCTACATTATCCTTGTATTAATTTACAATTTTATGTGATTCATGAATTTAAGAGCTTTTTAATTTCAATTTCTTATTTTTCTCAAATTGATATCAGATATTTCAATTTCACCATTATGGTAACAATAATTACCTATGAAAAGTAGTGTTTTACTTTTCGAAAATTTGGGAGTTATGCAGTGAAAGAAAAGTTAAATTGATTATGGCTTCAAAAGAATAACCTTTGTTATTTGCAACTGATTTCCTCAAAACTATAATTTGCGATAAGAAATTCATTTATGTAATAAAGCTAGTTAGCGTTAGAAAGCAAAATATTGATTATTGTTCGGGTTATTAGTTATCATTTGTTTGAAAATTAACTTTTATCAAAATTATCCCTGGCTATTATTTTTGCACATGATGACTTCATTTCGATTTGTAAGAATCCTTTTGATTCTTAGAAAAAAAGTTTGTCTATATCTTAAACGTTTATGAACTATATATTATATAAAAACTAGCATATAGCCCGCCATATGACGGGATCAGCAAAATGCTTAATTTTCCAGAATTGTAAAGTACCCCATGAGGCAGGTAAAAAATATTACGTTTTTTGGCTGAGAATTATCACCCAACAAAAAATAATCAATGATTAATTTAAAATTATCACATATGTACCTAATATATTATTTTAGCCAAGTATAAAAGAAAACTATTTATGTAAAATCTAAGTTTATTGATAAAACATGTGAAAATAATTCAGGCGGTATTTAAATAATATAAAATAAGAAATGATTAAATGAGACGGTTAAAGGTTTGGTTTGGTTTGGTTTGGAGCTCTACGATCTACTGTTTTGAACACGAGGGCTGATAAGACCGGGACCTACTGCTTAAAGCCGATTCCGAAAGGCTACGAACATCCATGCCATAGTGGGATTCGAACCCACGAACTCCGGTTCCGACGATCAGCGCAGACGGTTAAAGGAATGACGCCATAATGCTAGAAAAAATATTATTTTTACCCATTTATTATGTGATAAATTGATAAATTTAAGAGCCTGCTCTTAACCGGGGAAAATAGTGCTTGAAATAATGGCATTAAACGTTCGAAAATGGGGGAAGAGGTGGATTTCGAACATTTAAAAGACGACAGAATGTTTTTCTGTGGTATGAAATATATTTATACCAACTTATTTTAGAATCTGATTGATAGTTTAGGAGAAGACACACTTTACTTGCTTTAAATTTTACTAACCTCAACTCTTAAAGAATCCAATATGGATGTCTCTATTCATTTCAGGTCCATCCGCTTCGTAAATTCAAGGACAGACGACAGATAACTTGCTATTTATTATATAGGGATAATAATTTTTAAAAAAACCTATTTTTTTCAGTAGTAACTCTAACATTTCTTTTAATTAAAAAAAAAAAAAAAACCAACAACATACTTTAGTCATATTAATTTTAACCAGGGCTTCGAACCGGAACTGAACCGAAAACCGAAAACCGGAAAAAACCGTTATTTTGGTCGGAACGAAAACCGGAACTGAACCGAAAAAAATATCGGTTTATTTCGGTTCGATATATCTTTCAGTCATTTTGTTACTGTTACCAACTTATCAATATTTTCTAATTTAACGTCAACTTTATAATTACATATCCGCACTTGTATAAGATTGCAATGGTGGTTTTGGCAGCTCCAGCTACACAAGTTAGTGTTGAAAGAGCGTTTTCAGGTTTGAAATTTATTCTCCGAGACAACAGAAGTAATCTCAGTGAAACCACGTTAGAAGATATATTAATAATTAGAGGCAATTTTCATATGTTAAATAAATAATATATTTTTTACATAATTATTGCAAGACCAAGTGCACGATGTGAGAGTCAAACGACGAATGTGGGTAATCATGAACCTAGTTGTCAAATGCGATTTTGATAATGGATAACAATGCCAATGCTCGCCGCTCTTATCGTACCTGCTGTTTGTATCAATTCACATAGTGTACCAATTAAAAAAAGAATAAAATCTTCTAAATTTTGATAGAATTACATTTTTTGTTTATGATAGAATTATATTTTTAGTACAAATAAGAATATACATAAAATGAAATTATTCATTTGGAACTGAAACGAAAACAGTTATTTTTGGCGGAGCGAAAACCGGAACTGAACCGATATTAATTTTTTAGTTGAACCGGAACGAAAACCGGAACAAAAAAAATTACGGTTCGAAGCCCTGATTTTAACTGACTGTTGCTTTTTATGTTGAAAACTAAGCAGTTAAATTTCAAAAGCATATACGCAGAATTAACGTGCTTCAAATATTTACAAAACAAAAAAAATGTTGCTGTAAAACATTATAAATTATCGTTAATAATAATTTTATTCTATTTTGGTGGTAATTTTATTCACCATAGTAGACAGAAAAAAGAGATTAAAAAGGATAATTAAAAGGAAATCTGATTTATAAACTTAGTAATACATTGAACTCTGCTTAATGTGATCAGCTTAATGTGACCTGATTTTGATAACAATAAACGATATGCAAAATTAGATAAATTTTACGCCCCCTTTAATTCACACAGTACAAAAATGAAAAAAATCACCTTATATGTATGCATATTAACCATTAAATCATAATTGTACATATAATTTTTAAAAAATGATCAATTGTTGACTGTGTACAATTTTTTCTAAGAAGCTTATTGATAAATTATTCATAATCATAATGTTTTTTAAACTCATCGATGCGGTGTTGTACAACACGATTCAACACTTTCAAAGTATTTCACATTTCAGCACTTGTAGGAGGTTGCTCAATATCAAGAGATTCTACCTCTGACTCATCAGTTCCATCTTTAGTCCGTTTTCCTATGACAATCTGACAGACTTCAGATTCTGTTAATGTGGAAGCTCAATCTTTTGTTTTAATGTTAAATGATTTCGTTTTCTGGCTTCCATATCGACAAGCTGCATGTAAGCGAGAATAAAATGTGAATACTCTCCTTCTCAGTTCCGATAAGAATGCGTTGCCTTTAATTATTGTATTACAATCTAATAGACTTCAGATTCTGTAAATGTGGAAACTCGATCTTTTGTTTTAATGTTAAATGATTTCGTTTTCTGGCTTCCATATCGACAAGCTGCATGTAAGCGAGAATAAAATGTGAATACGCTCCTTCTCAGTTCCGATAAGAATGCGTTGCCTCTAATTATTGTATTACAATCTAATAGACTTCAGATTCTGTAAATGTGGAAACTCGATCTTTTGTTTTAATGTTAAATGATTTCGTTTTCTGGCTTCCATATCGACAAGCTGCATGTAAGCGAGAATAAAATGTTAATACGCTCCTTCTCAGTTCCGATAAGAATGCGTTGCCTCTAATTATTGTATTACAATCTGACAGATTTCAGATTCTGTTAATGTGGAAACTCGATCTTTTGTTTTAATGTTAAATGATTTCGTTTTCTGGTTTCGATATCGACAAGCTGCATGTAAGGGATAATAAAATGTGAATAAGCTCCTTCTCAGTTCCGATAAGAATGCGTTGCCTCTAATTATCTGACAGCCATTGTTGGAACAAAACTCTTTAACAATAAAAATCTCTAATGGAAAAACAAAGTTCCAACATTAAGGAAATAACCTAAGAATGTCTACCCGACATTACATGCAGGTTCAGTTATAAAAAATATAATTAATATAAAAAAATAATTTCTAATATGCTCATTGATAAATTGTTCGTAATCATAATGTTTTATAAAGTCATCGAAGCAATGTTGTACTCCACGTTTCAACACTTTCAAAGCATTTCTCATTTCAGTATATTTTTGAGGTGGCTCAATATCAAGATATTCTACCTCTGACTCATCAGTTCCATCGTTCGTCTGTTTTTCTATGAAAATCTAACATACTTCAGATTCTGTAAATGTGGAAGCTAGATCTTTTGTTTTAATGTTAAATGATTTCGTTTTCTGGCTTCCATATCGACAAGCTGCATGTAAGCGAGAATAAAATGTGAATACGCTCCTTCTCAGTTCCGATAAGAATGCGTTGCCTCTAATTATCTGACAGCCATTGTTGGAACAAAACTCTTTAACAATAAAAATCTCTAATGGAAAAACAAAGTTCCAATATTAAGGAAATAACCTAGGAATGTCTACCCGACATTACATGCAGGTTCAGTTATAAAAAATCTAATTATAATATAAAAAATAATTTCTAATATTCTCATTGATAAATTGTTCGTAATCATAATGTTTTATAAAGTCATCGAAGCAGTGTTGTACTCCACGTTTCAACACTTTCAAAGCATTTCTCCTTTCCGTATTTTTTTTGAGGTGGCTCAGTATCAAGAGATTCTACCTCTGACTCATCAGTTCCATCATTCGTCTGTTTTTCTATGACAATCTAACAGACTTCAGATTCTGTAAATGTGGAAGCTCGATCTTTTGTTTTAATGTTAAATGATTTCGTTTTCTGGTTTCCATATCGACAAGCTGCATGTAAGCGAGAATAAAATGTGAATACGCTCCTTCTCAGTTCCGATAAGAATGCGTTGCCTCTAATTATCTGACAGCCATTGTTGGAACAAAACTCTTTAACAATAAAAATCTCTAATGGAAAAACAAAGTTCCAACATTAAGGAAATAATCTAGGGATGTCTACCCGACATTACATGCAGGTTCAGTTATAAAAAATCTAATTATAATATAAAAAATAATTTCTAATATGCTCATTGATAAATTGTTCGTAATCATAATGTTTTATAAAGTCATCGAAGCAGTGTTGTACTCCACGTTTCAACACTTTCAAAGCATTTCTCATTTCAGTATTTTTTTGAGGTGGCTCAATATCAAGAGATTCTACCTCTGACTCATCAGTTCCATCATTCGTCCGTTTTCCTATGACAATCTGACAGACTTCAGATTCTGTAAATGTGGAAGCTCGATCTTTTGTTTTAATGTTAAATGATTTCGTTTTCTGGCTTCCATATCGACAAGCTGCATGTAAGCGAGAATAAAATGTGAATACGCTCCTTCTCAGTTCCGATAAGAATGCGTTGCCTCTAATTATCTGACAGCCATTGTTGGAACAAAACTCTTTAAAAATCTCTAATGGAAAAACAAAGTTCTAACCTTAAGGAAATAACAGAGGGATATCTACCCGACATTACATTCAGGTTCAGTTCTAAAAAATCTACCATAACACAAAACATCTCATATAAACTTCTCATTTCGCCCATATCAAACGGATGAGTACCAGAAAAATAAACAGTGTAGGCGTGTTTACCTTGGTAGTAATGCTGAAATAGGAGATCCACTGTAAAGTGACAGCCATACCATAATACACCTATAAACCTATAAATACAACGCAAACTAGGACTTTTATATTTTATTCCACACACAGCACGACATATTTACAGGGGGCTTAGTACTTTTCCCCGTTAGACAAAGCACTCACATATACAACAGAAAAACAGAACACGCAACAACTTACATAACTAAGAACTAACCAAAAATCAAAAAACAACATTCTTTAGAACATAGTCTGTTCCCCTTTTTCTTGTAACACCTGCCGCCATCTCTTGGTACTATTAACAACTAGCATCAATTACGCAACAGCCATTGACCACCAGGAGGGTGTGCGTATTTCTTAAAAAATCCTGGAACGTGTAAACCCCACTCCTTTGTTCATTCCCCATTTCCCTATGTGGAAGACGGAGAATTCTCAGAAATTCAAACAACAGCAAAGAGAAAGAAAAAATTGGGTTCCTTCTGAATGCATTGTGAATATTCCTTTGCCATTTAAAATGAGGTTCGAAAACTGATAACATTAACCGATAATCACATAAGGCGATGATTTTAACATACAAATGAATAGAGAAAATCGGGACCAAGTGATTTCGATAACAATAAAGCCGAACGATGGCCGATTGGTTAGGGTGCTGGCCTTCGGTACCAGAGTTCGTGGGTTCGAATCCCACAGTGGCATGGATGTTCGTAACCGTTCGGAATCAGCTTTAAGCTGTAGGTCCCGGTCTCATTAGCCCTCGTATTGCAAAAAGTAGACCGTAGCACTCCAAACCAAGCCAAATCGATAACAATAAGCGATTTATAACATTAACTGCGATCATATTAAGCTGAGTCCCCTGTAATTTACAATTGAATGAAATATAAATGTTATAATTTCAGTCAAATTACATTTGAAAGTTCTCTATCATTAAATATGGTGAAATTATAAAAATTATAATCTATTTGACTAGTTATTATATCTTGGACACAATGAAATTGTAATCCAAAATAAGTACGTATTATCCACCAAAGAAATCTCCACTTAAAAGTATCACGATAGTGTATGATAAGGTAAAAATATAATGAGAGTTATAATCTCAGGGATTGGTTCTGAACATTGCTTAGTAGTCCAGTTTAATGAAGATTGATTGCGTATTTGTAAATCGAGGTAAACTGTCAGTTAGTAAATCGCTGTCTATTGGAGATTCATTGTCAATACAAATCAGGAACAGCTATATTGAGTGATTTCAAATGAAGAGAGTTATCTGACATGATCAGTCCTCAAAATTCTGCTCATTTGGCTGAACACATCCGATTACGATTAGATTGGAAATGTCAGATTATAGC
>CM063500.1:50257303-50312303 GCA_032207245.1 Pardosa pseudoannulata
GTACTAAATTTCCGGAGATTTAGAACTGGGATTTATTATTTAATTAAACCTCTATTAAAGTGTAGCTATGAGATATATACTATTTGTAAACTTAATTATAATACTGAGAATTTAGCACAAAATAGTATATTGAGAATAATTGTGGGTGATAAATATATAGACACAATATATATATACTTTACATATATATATATATAAATTTAGAATTAAATTTTGAGATAAAATGCCGAATGAAAAATTTTTGTGAAAAAAGAAGGAAGCTGAAAATAGTTCAATATTCTTATTAAGGTATGGTATTTAAAAATTATTATATCTAGTCCAAGACTTTAGTTTTGCTAGTTTAAAAGGATATGTGGTTATTTTGCAATAAATGGAAAAATTTTCTTTTATAGAATTTCTGGGGGTTTAGATCAATTATTATTGAATTAAATTCTCTATTAAAATGTAGATATGATATAATTCTAATTTGTAAACTTAAATATGGAATTTATTACAAGTTAATATATTGAGAATAATGATGGGTGCAGAACTTTAATTAATATTTCATTCCTCCATTAAAATGTGCTATGAGATACTTATTATTTGTAAACTTTCTTCAAATACCTGAAATTTCTCACAAATTAGAATATTCAGAATGGTAATGGGTGATAAATATATAGACACGAATACATATACTTTTGATATATTTTCACTTTTATAACTGAATTTTGTTATAGAGTGACGAATGTAAAATTTTACTCAATAAAGAAGGAAACTGAAAATAGTTCTCTGTTTTAGAAAATTGGTATTTAAAAATTATTATAGCTAGTCCAATCCTTCAGTTTCACTAGTCTAAAAGGATATGAGGTATTTTGCAATGCATGCAAAGTTTTGCTTCTTGTAAATTTCCGGAGATTTAGAACTGGGAATTATTATTTAAGTCCTCTATAAAAATATAGCCATGAGATATTTATTATTTATAAACTTATTTAAAATGTTGGGAATTTATCACAGGTTAGAAGATTGGGAATAATAATGGGTGAAGAATAGGAATTATTATTTAATTAATTCGTACATTAAAATGTAGCTATAAGATATTTATTAATTGTAAACTTACTTAAAATACTGGGAATTTATCACAAAATAGTAGATTGAGAATTGTAATGGCTGATAAATATATAGACACAAAATACATATACTTTCTATACAGTTTCACTTTTATAATTGAATTTTTTATATAGAGTGCCGAATGTAAAATTTTATTCAAGAAAGAAGGAATCTGAAAATAGTTCTGTGTTTTAGAAAATATGGTATTTAAAAGTTATCATGCCTAGTACAAGCCTTCAGTTTCACTAGTCTAAAAGGATATGAGGTATTTTGTAATGCATGCAAAGTTTTGCTTCTTTTAAATTTCCGGAGATTTAGAACTGGGAATTATTATTTAAGTCCTCTCTAAAAATATAGCCGTGAGATATTTATTATTTATAAACTTATTTAAAATGTTGGGAATTTATCACAAGTTAGAAGATTGGGAATAATAATGGGTGAAGAATAGGAATTATTATTTAATTAATTCGTACATTAAAATGTAGCTATAAGATATTTATTAATTGTAAACTTACTTAAAATACTGGGAATTTATCACAAAATAGTATATTAAGAATGGTAATGGTTGATAAATCTATAGACACAAAATACATATACTTTAGATCTATTTTCACTTTTATAATTGAATTTTTATATAGAGTACCGAATGTAAAATTTTATTCAAGAAAGAAGTTCTTATCAAGATATGGTATTTAAAAGGTATCATGCCTAGTGAAAGCCCTCAGTTTTACTAATCTAAAAGGATATGAGGTTATTTTAAAATGTACGGAAAATTGTGCTTCTTTTAAATTTATGCAAATTTAGATCTGGGAATTATTATTTATTTAAGTCCTCTATTAAAATATAGCCATGAGATATTTATGGTTTGTAAACTAGTAAAAATATTCTATTATCTATACGATGTTAAATAATTCTACAGATAATGTAGCTATATACACTCAGACAAGAATTAGGCTTATCTTTTATAAAGTTATTTAGAAATTATTGCAGATAGGGGTATAAAATGTAGTTTCAATTTATTTTATAATATTTGTTATATATTCTATATGTAGTAAATTAAGATGAATAAACTGCATACTTTTGTAATATTAAAATCATAAATATCTCGAGAGTTTTTTGCACAATTGTAAGAAGTATTCAAATACTTACTTTCATTTAAAATATACACGTGTAACCTACAGTGAAATTGCTTTAAAAATCACGAAACCCGTTAAATGACTTGTTTAATTTATACCTTAAATATATCAATCGTGTAAATGATTATCACCTTCAGCCGGAAGCCAAAGCGAAATAATGATAAAATCACACGTGTAAATATATGTTTCAATATCATAGGGCATATTAAAGCATCAGTCTGCGATATTGAATTGCGCGTATATTGAAGGTTAATATTTGCTTCTTCCGAGAACTGAAAATACAAAGGAGAAATTCCGATTGGTTAGTTCTGTAATATTTGCTGAAACACGTTCCAAGAACGCGAGGAAACACTTCAAATTATTTCAAGTAAATAAATCTGAAATAATCTTACGGTATTCTGCAATGCATAGAAAAGTTTGCTTCGTATTAATATGTGAAAATTTAGAGCTGTAAATTATCATTTAATTAAGTCCTTCATTAAAATGTAGCTATGAGATATTTATTATTTGGTAAATGTACTTAAGATACCGAGAATTTATGACAAAATTGTAGATTGAGAAATGTAATGAGTGATAAATATATAGACAAAAAATACATATACTTTAGATGTGTATAAACTTTTAGAACTAAATTGTGAGATAGAATGCCTAATGTGAAATTTTATTCAAGAAAGAGGGAAACTCAAATTAATTCAATGCTTTTATCAAGATATGATATATAAAAATTATTATATCTAGTCCTAAGCCTTCAGTTTTGCTAGTCTAGAAGGATATGAGGTTTTTTTGCAATGTATAGAAAATTTTGCTTATTTTAAATTTCCGGAGATTTAGAACTGGGAATTATCATTTCATTAAGTCCTTTATTAATATGTAGTTCTTAGATATTTATTATGTGTAAACTTAATTGTATCTCAGGGAATTTATCACAAGTTAGAATATTAAGAATAATAATGGGTGAAGGATAGGAATTATTACTTAATTAATTTCTCCATAAAAATGTAGCTATGAGATATTTATTAATTGCAAACTTGCTTAAAATTCTGGGAAATTATCACAAAATAGTAGATTGAGAATGGTAATAATTGGTAATTTTAATAGACACAAAATACATATACTTGAGATACATTTCCACTTTTATAATTAAATTTTGATATAGATCGACGAATGTTAAATTTTATTCAAAAAAGAAGGGATCTGAAAATAGTTCAATGTTCTTATCAGGATATGGTATTTAAAAGGTATTATATTTAGTGCAAGCCTTCAGGTTTACTAATCTAAAAGAATATAAGGTTATTTTGCAATGTATGGAAAATTGTGCCTCTTTTAAATTTATGGAGATTTAGAAGTGGGAATTATTATTTACTTAAGTCCTCTATTAATATGTAGCCATGAGATATTTATTATTTGTAAACATGTAAAATGTTCTATGATCTACAAGATGTTAACACATTCGCTGCCGCACCTGACGTCATATATGCATTTTCCTATATGTTGATCACGCGCTGGCGCGTGATCGGCAGCGAATGTGTTAAATAATTTTACGGATAATGTAGCTATATACACATAGACAAGAATCGACTCATGTATTATATATGGATTTAGAAAATATTGCAGATAAAGATATAAAATGTAATTTAAAATTCTTTTATAATAATTATTATATATTCTAAATAGAGTAAATTTAGATAAATAAGCGTCACACATTTATAATTGTAAAATCATAAATACTCTTAAGTTATTGTACGATTGTATGTAGCATTCAAACACTTACATTCATTTAAAATATACACAACTGTAATTTAGACTGAAATTGCTTTAGAAATCACGAAACCCGTTAAATGACTTGTTTAATTTATACCTGAAATACATCACTCGTATACCTGATTATCACCTTCAGCCTGAAACCAAAGCAAAGCAATGATGAAATCACTCGTGTAAATATATGTTTCAATATGAAAGAGCTTAAAGCATCAGTCTGCGACGGCGAATTGTGCATATATTGAAGGTTAATATTTGCTTCTTCTGAGAACTCAAAATCCAAAGGAGAAATTCCGATTGGTTAGTTCCGTAATATTTGCTAAAACACGTTCCGAGAACGCGAGGAAACACTTCAAATTATTTCAGGTAAATAAACCCGAAATAATCTTACGGTATTCTGCAATGTATTGAAAAGTTTGCTTCGTTTTAATATCTGTAGCTTTAGAACTGTAAATTAACATTTAATTAAAGTCTTTATTAAAATGTAGGCATGAGATATTTATTATTTGGTAAACTTACTTAAAATACCGGGAATTTATGACAAATTTGTAGATTGAGAATCGCAATGGGGGATAAATATATAGACACAAAATACATATACTTTAGGTGTATATAAATTTAGAATTGGATTTTGAGGTAGAATGCCGAATGTAAAATCTTGTACAAGAAAGAAACAGAAAATAGTTCAATGTTCTTATCAAGTTATGCTATTTTAAATGTATTATATCTAGTTTGAGCCTTCAGATTTACTAATCTAAAAGGATTAGCATATAGCCTCTCATATGAGGGAATCAGTAAACTTTTTAATTTTCCAGAATTGTAAAGTACCCTCTGAGGCAGGTTGAAAAATGGTTCGCTTTGCTGTTGAGAATTAACTGGCACACGCTCGATAATTTGTTTATCTTTACTGACCTTATGTTAGTTGCCAATTTTAATTTATCTTGTCATATATTACGTGATAGGATGGACAGCAGGGGTTTTAATATTGACAGTGATTATTTGGCGGTATATATGAATCATGTCCAAAATTTAACGAATTGATTGCAAATCGTGCGGTTATGTATAAAGAACAAACTTACAAACGAACGAACTTCTTAAATTTCAAAGATATATTACTTAAACGCTAGATATTTATTAGTCCGGGAAATAGACTCCTAGATTTTTATGAAAAGATTTTGTTGTTAATACTGGTAATAAAATTTACATTGCAACAAAAAATAATCGATGATAAAATTTAAAATTATCACATATGCACTAAACCTATTATTTAAACCAAATATAAAAGGAAATAATACAGACGATATTTAAATAATTTAAAATAAGAAAGGATTAAATGAGATAGTTAAAGGAATGACGTCATAATGCTAGAAAATTTTTTTTGTCCTATATATTATGTGATAAATTGATAAATTTAATCATCTCCTCTTAACCGTGCAAAATAGGGCTTGGAATAATGGCATTAAACGCTCAAAAAGAGGGAAAGGGTGTAATTTCGAACGTTATAAATACGAGTGTAAGGAATTTGCAACCCCCGACCAGTGCTTCGCATATGTGTGCACTTCTTGATATCTGCAAATTCGCCCCCATTAAACTCCTTGACCCCTTCCACTCTGCGTTCTTTGGGGAAATAGGAGCCGGCAGGATAAGGGGGAGTCTGATAAGGTTTTTCGATGTGTCTCTTGTTTATTTTTGCAGAGCTATAAGTTATTAAATATGTATATCAAATGCAATTTACAGAACAGGCAAAGGTGTAAGAATTTAATAAGTATAAGAATTTAAATAAAATTACTTAATACTATAAAGACAATAATAAATATAATAACGATAATAATAAAAGTGATAATAAATATAATAACTGTACTAATTATAATTATTAACTTAAATTACACTAAAATATTTTCTGCTAAAAATATAGTTCATTGTGTAACACATGTGAAATACAACTGTTTAAATCATTAGATGTATATATCCTATGCAATGTACAAAACAGGCAAAGGTACAAGAAATTAATAAGTATAATAATTTAAATAAAATTACTTAAAACTATAAAGACAATAATAAATATAATAACGATAATAATAAATGTGATAATAAATATAATAAAAGTAATAATTATAATTAATAATTTATATTACACTAAATTATATTTTGATTAAAATATAATTCATTGTCTAACACATATGAAATACAAGCATATAAATTATTAGATGTGTATGTCACATGCAATCTACAAAACAGGCAGAGGTGTAAGAAATTACTAAGTTTAACAATCTGAATAATATTACTTAAAACTATAAAGATAATAATAATTATAATAACGATAATAACAAATGTGATAATTATTATAATATCAGCAATAATTATAATTAATAATTTAAATTACATTAAATTATTTTTTGATTTAAATATAGTTCATTGTGTATCACATTTGATATACAAGCATATAAATTATTAGACATATATATATATCATATGCAATGTACAAAATAGGCAGATGTGTAGGAAATTACTAAGTTTAAAAATCTAAATAATATTACTTAAAACTATAAAGATAGCAATAAATATAATAACAGTAATAATTATAAATAATAATTTCAATTACAATAAATTATTTTCTGATTAAAATCTACTTTATTGTGTATCACATGTGATATACAAGCATAAAAATTATTAGATGTGTATATTACATACAATGTACCGGACAGGCAAAGGGTAAAGAAATAACTAAGTTTAACAATTTAAATAATATTCCTCAAAATTATACAGGTATTAAGTAATTAAAAATATATTTATATTAAAAAATAAAAATTAAAATCTTTTACATTAAAAACATTTTTTACAAATAGACTAGTTATTACATTAATATTTAATTATTATATTAATTTAAATTATTAATGTAATAATTAACATTAATAAATTAAATTACACTAAATTATTCTCTGCTTAAAATATAGTTCATTGTGTATCATATGTGATATACAAGCATATAAATCATTAGATGTGTATGTCACATATAATGTACGGGACAGGAAAACGGTAAAGAAATTACTAAGTTTAACAATTCAAATAATATTCCTGAAAACTATACAGATATTAAATAATTAAAAATTATTTTACATTAGAAAATAAAAATAAAAAATACTTTTACATTAAAAACATTTTTACAAGTAGATTAAATATTACATTAATTTAAATGATTAATGTAATAATTAACATTAATAATTTAAAATACACTAAATTATTTTCGGCTTAAAATATAATTCATTTTGTATCACATGTTGTATACAAGCACATAAATCATTAGATGTGTTTATTAGATATAATGTACAGGACAGGCAAAGGATAAAAAAATTATTAAATTTAACAATGGAAATAATATTACTTAAAACTATAAAGAGAAAAATAAATATAATAACGACAATAATAAGTGTAATAATAAATATAATAACATTAATAATTATAATTAATAATTTAAAACACAATAAATTATTTTCTGATTAAAATATAGTTAATTGTGTATCACATGTAATCTACAAGCATATAAATTATTAGATGTGTATGTCACATGCAATGTACAAAAAAGGCAGGGGTGTAAGAAATTGCTAAGTATAACAATCTAAATATTATTACTTAAAACTATAAGGACAAAAATAAATATACTAAATATAATAATAAAACTGATAATAAATATAATAGCAGTAATAATTATAATTAATAATTTAAATTACAATAAATTATTTTCAGATTAAAATATAATTCATTTTGTATCATATGTGATATACAAGCATATAAATCATTAGATGTGTGTATCATATGCAATGTAGAAAACAGGCAGTGTAAGAAATTATTAAGTTTAATAATTTAAATAATATTACTTAAGAATATAAAGACAATAATAAATACACAAACGATAATAATAAGCGTGATAATAAATGTAATAAAAGTAATTAACATTAATAATTTAAATTACACTAAATTATTTTCTTCCTAAAATATATTTCATTGTGTATCACAAGTGATATACAAGCATATAAATCACTAGATGTATATATTATATATAATGTACAGGAAAGACAAAGGGTAAAGAAATAACTGCTTACTACTTTTTACAATTTAAATAATATTCCTTTAAAACTATACAGATATTAAATAAATAAAAATATTTTTAAATTGTAAGAAATGTTTAAAAATATAAACTCTTGTGATACGTATATTTTTTTTCTTTATACCACTTTTATTTTCATGACTATGTGAAAAACCAAAATTACAAGTTGGCAATATATAAACTATTACATGCAAATACTTTTTAATAATAAAAATAATATTCCTCAAAACTATAGAAATATTAAATAAATAAAAATATTTTTTTTAAATAGTAAGAAATATTTTAAAAGATAAACTGTTGTGATACGTATATTGTTTTCTTTATACCACTTTTATTTTCCCAACTAAGTGAAAAATCAAAGTTACAAGTTGGCAATATATAAACTATTACATGAAAATACTTTTTAACAATAAAAATAATATTCCTCAAAATTATACAAATATTAAATAAATAAAAATATTTTTTTATAAATGGTAAGAAATTTTTAAAAAGATTAAATGTTGTGACACGTATATTTTTTTTTCTTTATACCACTTTTATTTTCACAACTAAGTGAAAAACCAAAATTACAAGCTGGCAATATATAAACTATTGCATGCAAATACTTTTTAACAATAAAAATAATATTCCTCAAAACTGTACAAATATTAAATAAATAAAAATATTTTTTAAATAGTAAGAAATATTTTAAAAGATAAACTATTGTGTTACGTATATTTTTTTTTCTTTATACCACTTTCATTTCCACAACTAAGTGAGAAACAAAAATTCCAAGCTGGCAATATATAAACTATTACATGCAAATACTTTTTAACAATAAAAATAATATTCCTCAAAACTATACAAATATTAAATAAATAAAAATATTTTTTTATAAATGGTGAAATTTTTAAAAAGATAAAATGTTGTGATAAGTATATTTTTTTCTTTATACCACTTTTATTTTCTCGACTAAGTGAAAAACCCAAGTTACAAGTTGGCAACAGATAAACTATTACATGAAAATACTTTTTAACAATAAAAATAATATTCCTCAAAATTATACAAATATTAAATAAATAAAAATATTTTTTAATTAGTAAAAAATACTTTAAAAGATAAACTGTTGTGATAAATATATATATATTTTTTTCTTTATACCAC
This sequence comes from Pardosa pseudoannulata, assembly GCA_032207245.1. Taxonomy (NCBI): domain Eukaryota; kingdom Metazoa; phylum Arthropoda; class Arachnida; order Araneae; family Lycosidae; genus Pardosa; species Pardosa pseudoannulata. The sequence continues at coordinate 50,266,532 of CM063500.1, forward strand.
TTTCATTTCCACAACTAAGTGAAAAACCAAAATTACAAGCTGGCAATATATAAACTATTACATGGAAATACTTTTTAACAATAAAAATAATATTCCTCAAAACTATACAAATATTAAATAAATAAAAATATTTTTTTAAATAGTAAGAAATATTTTAAAAGATAAACTATTGTGTTACGTATATTTTTTTTTCTTTATACCACTTTCATTTCCACAACTAAGTGAGAAACAAAAATTCCAAGCTGGCAATATATAAACTATTACATGCAAATACTTTTTAACAATAAAAATAATATTCCTCAAAACTATACAAATATTAAATAAATAAAAATATTTTTTTTATAAATGGTGAAATTTTTAAAAAGATAAAATGTTGTGATAAGTATATTTTTTTCTTTATACCACTTTTATTTTCAAAACTAAGTGAAAAACCAAAATTACAAGCTGGCAATATATAAACTATTGCATGAAAATACTTTTTAACAATAAAAATAATATTCCTCAAAATTATACAAATATTAAATAAATAAAAATATTTTTTTTAAATAGTAAGAAATATTTTAAAAGGTAAACTGTTGTGATACGTATATTTATTTTTTCTTTATACCACTTTTATTTTCAAAACTAAGTGAAAAACCAAAATTACAAGCTGGCAATATATAAACTATTGCATGGAAATACTTTTTAACAATAAAAATAATATTCCTCAAAACTATACAAATATTAAATAAATAAAAATATTTTTTTAAATAGTAAGAAATATTTTAAAAGATAAACTGTTGTGATACGTATATATTTTTTATACCACTTTCACTTCCACAACTAAGTGAAAAAAATAAATTTCACTCAGGCAATATATAAACTAGTACATGCAAATCTACATTTTACCTAATATGCAGTATTTTACATAACTTATCCGTTTATTTCCAGGGAAAATTTCTCATAGATTCTTCTATATAAAGAGACTTAGACAGAAATATTCACCCATAAACAGGTAATAGGAATGCAAATACGGAATTCCGTTTTTAATGGAATTTAGCATAATGTTGCAAAAATAAATATCACGGATAAGAAATTATTGAAAATCTAGAAATAAGAAATATATTTACTTGCTAATGCTTATTGGATTATTTCTAGGAATTTTATTGTAAATTCTTTATTACATCTGAGATTTATAAATAATGCGTATATTATCATCAAAACTTTAAATTTCGATACTGTATAATTTAGAAATTTTTCTCTTTTACTAGTTTTAAATGTAAAGTGACATTCTCAGCCGGGTCTCATTAAAGAGTGTATTTCTTAGTTTGCACAGTTTTAGATTTTAGAAATTATTATATTCTACAGAACTACATGATTAAGCCTTTGAAACAAAAAGCTGGGAACAACTTAACGATAATTTCGACGTAGCTGAGAAAACTTTGAACTATTTTTCTAAATGAATTGAACGGGATTCTAAACTGCATTTACAGTATCGGAAGACATTAGAGGAGTATGAAGACAACCAAATTATTGATCATGTATCAAATAATTCTCAGTTAAAAAAAGCACTTTTTACATGCCTCAGAGGGTAGTTAATTTTGTAAAATTAAATATTTTACTGAGTCCATCATATGACGAACTATATGCTAGTTTCGTAAAAAAAATTCTAAATTGTGACTTTGGTGATTAGATATCGTATTAAACATTAGAGGATATCATTTATAAAAGAGAGAAAACTTCTTGAAAAAAATTCATTTAATAATACATGTAAAATATGTACTGTAAAATGCAGTTTAGTAATGAAGTTTAGTACAGTAATTTTTCATGATTTCAGTCTATGCACCAGCCGAACAAGTAAATGTATATACACTGGGCAAAAATTAAAAAGTATCCATCCAAATGGAAAATTTATAAGTGAAAAATATATATACGCTGAAAAATATATATTCTTGAATCAAATTTGCGAATACTTAGACTTATCGGCAAAATTATCTCTCTCTAAATGAGTTTAGCTGATATGGAAGATGATCCAGTATATTATGCAAGAAAATATACTAACCTCTCACTATATATCACCCCTCAATATATATCGTGCATATTCATACATCGCTTTTTTCATTTTATCGCATTTGTTACTGCTATATTTCTTGGAAAAACGCATAGTTGTTTCTCAGATATCATATATTGCATTTAAAAGATGCAAAACCATTTAAATAAATGAGAAGCTTTGATTTATTATCTGGTATTTGACTGAAAACAAGTTGTTGCAGAGAGTCTGATGACTTTAAACACCTTCATCAACTGAAATAAAAAGTATTAATACACATATACTTTTATATCTCATACTTCAAATGAAAGTTTAGTCTCTTATGATTTAAGTGACTATTATTATTGATGTCTTTACACTACTAATTTTATTATTGTATTTTAATTGTGTATGGTCACAAAAGTAAAATTTCTATTTGTATTTTTTCATAAAAGTAAAATTTCTGTTTGTATTTTTTCATAAAAGTAAAATATCTGTTTGTATTTTTTCATAAAAATAAAGTTTATATTTACATTTTTTCATAAAAGAAAAATTTCTATATTTTATTTTTTATAAAAGTATATTTCGATTTTATTTTTTCTAGTAAAATTTTTTGATTTCTAAAAGTAAAATTTTACTAGATTTTTTTATTTCTAAAAGTAAAATATCTGTTTGTATTTTTATAAAAAAAAATTTATATTATATTTTTATAAAATAAAATTTTCTATTATATTATAAAAAGAATTTCTAAATTTACTTATATTTTTATTTATCGAATTATATAATTTTCTTGTTTTTGAATAGATGTCTACAATATATAATTTAAAAATTTAAACTAATTTTTTATAAACATTTCTAGCATATGAAGTACACTAATGATCTACAGCTATATTTACTATGATTATATAATTATTAGTATTGCTATTCCAAATTTAATGCAAAAATATAATGCGTTGTAATTGAATAAAGTCCAGATTAATAATAAATCTAGGAATTAACTAATACATTCTTTATTATAACAAATTTAATGCATTCTTTGTTATACCATTCTTTATTAAGTCAAATTTTATAAGAATGTCTAGTATATGAAACATACTAATTATCTATCAGTTACAAATTATATAAATTATGCTATAAATAAAATCTAATTATAATTTTTTCTTAAAAATAATAAAGTATAAATTATATTCTTTATATCTATAAAGATTAAAATATACATGAAACGAACATTATTTAGATTTTATAACATATTCGAAACTCGCTTCATATAATCCCTAGACACGTGTTACAAATAGTATAAAGAAAGCATATATCTATCAAGTTTCGATAATGTATTTAGTGCTTTCAGAAAGCAAATATCCTTTTAGTAAAAGCCTGAAAATATTCAAGGTTGTTCTTCCATTTAAATGAATTCTTGTACATATATTCCAGTTATGATCACTTTTATGGATAAATCGTAAAAATGTATGGATTGACTAATAAAAATTGCGATAAAAGTGCGTTTATGACAGATATAACGAAAAACTAAATAAACTACTATAGCTATACATGTATTCAGGGATTTCAAAAAGGAATTATTGTATTATATAATTTTTCTTACAAGTATTAAGGAGTCTCACATCTTTAAACGAAATCAGTAGGAGTTGAAAATGTGTATGTTCTTATCTACTTTAATTTTTAGAAATTTATAGGTACTAAATGCTTACTAAAAATCTTACAAAATTTTGCAGGATATTCCGGATTTGATTCATCTGTTATAAAATTGTAAAAATTATCCTCCTAATTCATTACAACGAAATACATAAAACAAATATAGTAGACAGAATTAAAACTATGCTATATAAGTGTCCATAAGATTTTTAAAAATTCAGTTGAAAGATAAGAGAAAGTTTTCTTTTGTGCGTTCATATTTGCATTGCGTACAGAATTAATTAATATCATTCATAAAAAGATAAGCTTATGATAATGATTTATCAGTTTTAATTTATACCTACGTACTAACATAAAATTCTAAAATTTATCCTCTTAATTCATTACAATGAAATACATAAAACAATTATAGTAGACAGAATTAAAACTATGCTATATAAGTGTCTATAAGATTATTAAAAATTCTTTTTGAAAGATAAGAAAAAGTTTTCTTTTGTGTGTTCATATTTGCATTGTGTACAAAATTAATTAATATCAACCATAAAAAGATAAGCTTATTATAATGATATATCAGTTTTAATTTATACCTACGTACTAACATAAAATTGTAAAATTTATCCTCTTAATTCATTACAATGAAATACATAAAACAATTATAGTAGAACGAATTTAAACTATGCTATATAAGTGTCCATAAGATTTTTAAAAAAATCTACTTGAAAGATAAGAGAAAGTTTTCTTTTGTGCGTTCATATTTGCATTGTGTACAGAATTAATTAATATCATCCATAAAAAGATAAGCTTATTATAATGATTTATCAGTTTTAATTTATCCCTACGTACTAACATAAAATTGTAAAATTTATCCTCTTAATTCATTGCAATGAAATACATAAATCAATTAATAATAGACAGAATTAAAACTATGCTATATAATTGTCTATAAGATTATTAAAAATTCTTTTTGAAAGATAAGAAAAAGTTTTCTTTTGTATTTTCATATTTGCATTGTGTACAGAATTAATTAATATCATCCATAAAAAGATAAGCTTATTATAATGATTTATCAGTTTTAATTTATCCCTACGTACTAACATAAAATTGTAAAATTTATCCTCTTAATTCATTACATTGAAATACATAAAACAATTATAGTAGACAGAATTAAAACTATGCTATATAAGTGTCCATAAGATTTTTAAAAATTCTACTTGAAAGATAGACGAAAGTGTTTTTTTTTTGTGTGTGTTCATATTTGTAATATGTATAGAATTAATTAATATCATCCTTAAAAAGTATAAGGTTATTATAATGATTTATCAGTTTTAATTTCTCTACTAACATAAAATTGTAAAATTTATTTAATTCATTCAATTACATTCAATTCTAGCATTAAAATTGCTATATAATTATAATTATTAAAAATTCTTTTGAAAGATAAGAAAAAGTTTTCTTTGATTTTCATATTTGCATTTACAAATTAATTAAACATCCATAAAAAGATAAGCTTATAATAAAATTTTATCTTTTAATTTATAACGTACTAACATAAAATTTAAAATTTATCCTCTTAATTCATTACATTGAAATTAAAACAATATTTATAACTATGCTATATAAGTGTTAGATTAAAAATTCTACTTGAAAGATAAGAAATTTCTTTTTTTGTGCGTTCTATTCTGTAATACATAAATTATTATATCATCCTTAAAAAGATAAGGTCTATTATAATGATTTTCCAGTTTTAATCTTCAACATTTTATTTAATTTCAAACATCGTCTAGCCTTGTTTTCATATTTACATCATAGGTTTTTATCACTTTTTAAAAGTATTTATATTTTGCTATAAACTTTTATAAAACTTTTTCTTGTACTTTATAACAGAGATAGCAAGAGAGGGATTAAAACACTTTAATCACTGCATATTAAACATATTTTTATCTGCAGGTTTATTAAGATAATTGGACTTTCATATCTTCTGTATTTAAGAGCCTTCTTCTTCATGAGCATAACAACCTATTATAGGTCCTAACTGCCTCGACAGCACGCTTTCTCCAACTCAAACGGTCTAGAGCAACTCTTTTCCAGTTCTTAATCTGCAAGGATTTGAGGTCAATTTCAACATCGTCTAGCCATCTTCTAGGTGGTCTTCCTCGGGTACGTGATCCCTCAGGGTTTTTAAAAGTATACAGTTTAGTAGGGTTGCTATAAAACGTTTATAAAAAATTTTTCTTGTACTTTATAACAGAGACGGCAAGAGAGGGATTAAAACACTTTAATCACTGCATATTAAACATATTTTTATTCTGCAGGTTTATTAAGATAATTGGACTTTCATATCTTCTGTGTTTAAGATCCCTTCTTCTTCATGAACATAACAACCTATTATCACCTACAATTTTTCGACGCCTCCCAAACACTTTCCGAACTCAAACGGTCTAGACAACTCTTTTCCTAGTTCTTAATATTCACACCGTGGAGTTTTGAGGTCAATGGGTTCAACATCGTCTAGGAACTGCATCTTGACATTTATTGAGTGGTCGTCCCTGAAACGCACAAAGACGCTGATAGCGTCTCATGGCTTTTCAATGTATTATCTAAGTATACAGTTTAGTAGGGTTTCTTTAACTGCACCCACTTAAATATCTACCTTTAGTAAAAATTTTTATAAAAATTTTTATTCGTACTTTTATCCATTTATTTCCTTTATGGGAGATCTTCGAGACTTGAAGAGCTTTATGTGTATTAAACACTTTTAATCACTGTCTATTTATATATCTATTAAACAATAACGAGGGTGGTTTCCCGTTTTATTCTGCAGGTTTAAAAAATCGTAAGATAATTGGTTACTGACACAAACAAACTTTCGTATTTTTTTGGAGACTTTTTTTCCTCTTCCACTCGGAGGGTTTTAAGAGCTTCTTCTTCATGAGCATAACGACCTATTATAGGTCCTACCTGCCTCGACAGCACGCTTCCTCCAACTCAAACGTTCTAGAGCAACTCTTTTCCAGTTCTTAATCTTCAAGGATTTGAGGTCAATTTCAACATCGTCTAGCCATCTTGTAAGTGGTCGTCCTCGGGTACGGGATCCATCAGGGTTTTTAAAAGTATACCGTTTAGTAGGGTTGCTATAAACTTTTATAAAACTTTTTCTTGTACTTTATAACAGAGATAGCAAGAGAGGGATTAAAACACTTTAATCACTGCATATTAAACATATTTTTATTCTGCAGGTTTATTAAGATAATTGGACTTTCATATCTTCTGTGTTTAAGAGCTTCTTCTTCATGAACATAACAACCTATTATAGGTCCTACCTGCCTCGACAGCACGCTTCCTCCAACTCAAACGGTCTAGAACAACTCTTTTCCAGTTCTTAATCTTCAAGGATTTGAGGTCAATTTCAACATCGTCTAGCCATCTTGTAGGTGGTCGTCCTCGGGTACGGGATCCCTCAGGGTTTTTAAAAGTATACCGTTTAGTAGGGTTGCTATAAACTTTTATAAAACTTTTTCTTGTACTTTATAACAGAGATAGCAAGAGAGGGATTAAAACACTTTAATCACTGCATATTAAACATATTTTTATTCTGCAGGTTTATTAAGATAATTGGACTTTCATATCTTCTGTGTTTAAGAGCTTCTTCTTCATGAACATAACAACCTATTATAGGTCCTAGCTGCCTCGACAGCACGCTTCCTCCAACTCAAACGGTCTAGAGCAACTCTTTTCCAGTTCTTAATCTTCAAGGATTTGAGGTCAATTTCAACATCGTCTAGCCATCTTGTAAGTGGTCGTCCTCGGGTACGGGATCCATCAGGGTTTTTAAAAGTATACCGTTTAGTAGGGTTGCTATAAACTTTTATAAAAAAATTTCTTGTACTTTATAACAGAGATAGCAAGAGAGGGATTAAAACACTTTAATCACTGCATATTAAACATATTTTTATTCTGCAGGTTTATTAAGATAATTGGACTTTCATATCTTCTGTGTTTAAGAGCTTCTTCTTCATGAACATAACAACCTATTATAGGTCCTAGCTGCCTCGACAGCACGCTTCCTCCAACTCAAACGGTCTAGAGCAACTCTTTTCCAGTTCTTAATCTTCAAGGATTTGAGGTCAATTTCAACATCGTCTAGCCATCTTGTAAGTGGTCGTCCTCGGGTACGGGATCCATCAGGGTTTTTAAAAGTATACCGTTTAGTAGGGTTGCTATAAACTTTTATAAAACTTTTTCTTGTACTTTATAACAGAGATAGCAAGAGAGGGATTAAAACACTTTAATCACTGCATATTAAACATATTTTTATTCTGCAGGTTTATTAAGATAATTGGACTTTCATATCTTCTGTGTTTAAGAGCTTCTTCTTCATGAACATAACAACCTATTATAGGTCCTACCTGCCTCGACAGCACGCTTCCTCCAACTCAAACGGTCTAGAGCAACTCTTTTCCAGTTCTTAATCTTCAAAGATTTGAGGTCAATTTCAACATCGTCTAGCCATCTTGTAAGTGGTCGTCCTCGGGTACGGGATCCATCAGGGTTTTTAAAAGTATACAGTTTAGTAGGGTTGTTATCAGGGGTTCTCCGGATATGTCCAAACCATCTTAGTCTATTACTACGAATGACTTGCGTAATCCGAGGCTCTATGTAAAGCCTATATAGTTCAAAATTAAATCTGGTTCGCCAGCACCCCTGATCGTTTACAGGTCCGATGAGAGCTCTTAGAACTTTTCTTTCAAAGGTATCTAGGCACGCTGGGAGTCCAGGTTTAATACCCAAGTTTCGCTGGCATGTAGTAGCACAAGAAGTATAAGAGTCTTGTAAAGTCTTTGTTTGGTTATTCGACTGATAAGTTTGGATCTGAACTGTTTTTTCAGTCCGTATAAGCATTTATTAGCTGATATTATTCTGCTGTTGACCTCAGTTTTCAGTTTGTTTTGATCATTAATAATTGTTTCAAGGGATTTAAATTTACTTACTTTTTGAAAGGTATACCCGTTAATGCAAAAAGTTTAAGAGCTTCTATTTGTCTTTAATTGTACTTTTTCATATTTATTTTCTTGAGATTTTATATTTGCAGGATGTTTAAAAAATGACCGGTATATTTGAAAAATCAATAAAAACTAAACGGACAGTGATAGAAATTCACAGTTTCTTACAATATTCTTGGGATAATAGTAAATTTTCAGGTAGACAAACTTTAAAATTAGTTACAATATTCCACAACAGATGGCGCTGCATTCTGGAAAAATTTAAATTACGATATTTACCTGTGGGGACTCTTAAAAGATCAGGTATACCGCCACTATCCAGAAACAATTAAATACCTGGAACAGTACATCTGTTCTGCATGTGAAACCTTCCCGCCTGAGACGTTTACACATGTTTCTGATAATTTCATTCTGATAATACGCCATATTATTGCTGCACATGGTGGATATCGGGAAAATATCACAGTTTAGATTTTTCCAGTCTTCAGCGCCATCTGTTGTGGAACAATGTAACTAATTTTGAAAGTTTGTCTGAATCAAAATTTAATATTGTCCCAAGCATATTGCAATAAACTGTGTATTTCTACCACTGTCCGTTTAGTTTTTATTGATTTTTCAAATATACCGTTCATTTTTTAGACACCCTGTACTTTTAGTATCATAAAATATTTTTTATTTTGAATTATTGCTTTATAACATAATTAAGAACAGTACTAATAAGTAAAGGTATTTTTCTGATGTTATTTAGTATGTAACTTACATCCGAATAGTTAATTTAAAAACAGCCTTAAAATATACTAAACCAATATCCTCGTAATTCCTCATTTACTTTGTTACAAAAGCGACAGGATTTTAACAATGATTAGGATGTGCTAATTCTCTCACTGCAGACAGATTTTCGTCCGACAGGATTATTAAAATAATAGAACAGGATATTTCCCATTCCCTTCAAGCGTGTTTACACCTCCCAAATCCATATTTACAACCCGAAGGAAATCCTTTTATAACTGAAAATCACTGCTGACGGCTTTGAAACTTCAAACTATAACATCCATCAAGATATTAACGAGATTATAGGTTTATATTTTACTGCGGATCTGGCGTAGTTGCAGAGGTACTTAACGCCAGAGATATAACTCTGAATTATGAGAGGTATTTACTGATGCCTCCCAGGTATGCTCTTTACAACCCATCGGAAAGTATTTGGGTCGTAAAGTGACCAAATACTGTCCATTTCTATGGGGCTGTAATTGAATCGCAGGTAAAGCTTATTGAAAGATTTTAGGGGGTCCAAAACTAATTTCTCAAATGATTTCTCGGAAAATGCTGCTTTTCAGAATTTATATCTCGACAGTTAGGAGTTGGAGAATATTTACCTATGTACTAGAATGCATGGTTTCAAGTATGCAATAATGGTAATGTTTATCTATTAAAAATAAATTAATGTTAAAAAAGTGTACTAATAAAACACAAAATTATAACTTTTTTTCTGATAAAAAAAGGTGCAAATTTGAAAGCAAAGAATTTGTCTGTTCATAATGGTTTTAAACCAATTCACAAAAATAATTCTTTTAATCTCTGTAGTTGTTAAATTTAATTTATTTAAGCTTGTCTTCTTCAGTAATTTTCATGCAGAACAGATAAAAGGATAAATACAACAGAAAATATTGATATGAAATTTAAATTTAACTTTGTCCTTTATAGGGGATTCTACGAACAATATTGCATTTCCTATAAAGATATATATGAGTAAAACCATCTATTAAATCTCACTGAATAAAGGTAGATATTTTGTATACAAAATATAGAACACTGTGATGAAAAGTGTTAAATGTATAATTTTGAAGGACATTCGTCATTACGTTGGGCTGTAAATGTGCTTTATAAGAAATGAAAATTATAGAATATAAGGAGATTTCTTTACCAAATGTTTAATCGAAACCATCAAATTGATACTTAACTGCATCCTATATACAACTTACAAATGAAATTTTATAATTTTATGTAATTAAAACTAATAAAAACAGCTTATGGTGTAGCTAGCATTAGCAACTTTTTAAAATCATTAGTTTGTATAATACTGTTTGTATCATTTTTTTGTACAGAATTTTAAACAAACTTAAAACTTACTGTAAATACCCTAACATTTGAATATTTTTAAGCTTAATTCGGATAATACTGTGCACAAAACAGAAATACATATATAGAACTTTCCTACAATAAAATATGAATCTAGCAATGAATTACCAAATAAACTAAATTCTAAGAGAGACACTTTAAAAAGCAAAAATAAGACAGATACTTACACGTGTTATTGTATATATTATCAGATTCTGCTGTTGTTGTTTTCCATTCCACTTGGACAAGCCAAGCAAGATTAAGCTTGCAGGCTCTCGCATTAAGGCCAAGAGCTGCATCTTTCGTTTTAATGAGAACCATTAAAGTGAAAAAATGACTTCGCTCAAGTAGGTTCTCGTAATTTTGAATCAGGGTCCAAGCAGAAGACCCACAGACTTGGCCGGCCACCCCCAGAGATATTGATGGAGAACTTGGAGGGCTTTGTGACCACGAACGTATTGTATGTGACCCAGTCATGATCACGACAGATATTTGGCCGGTTCGGGTTTATCCGATTCTTCAATCCTATATCATTAAACCAAGCGTAAATAGAAAATATTATCAAACTTTTCATATTTTTCATTAGTTATATTAATCGAAGAATTTTTAGAAACTTTCCTCGGATTCTTTCTATATACAGAAGTTGCATAAAAATGTACTGAGATTTCTTTCTTTTTCTTATGGGACTGTTTATCGCGGCTATTTGATTATGGGTGGATTCTTTGGAGAAGGAATAGCTTCAAATTGTACCTGTCATCAGTTGTAAACAAGCTATTCAGAAAACCGTATACTCGTTTATTTGACTCATGACTACAGGCTAAGACAGAACTTAAAATTACAGCAAATCAAAGTACACTATTAAAATTTGATGAGACTTGAAAAACAATCTTTGAATATGTTGGTCATGATGCAATAAGATTTTATCTGTTAGAAGTTGCAGCCGAATCGGCACCTTCTCAACCTCCGGTGAATCCGAGCAATTTGTTTTTGTTTTGTTTAAAGTTAACCGAGGCTTCTTAATCGCAATTTGTAAAGCTGACTCTCGCTGTATGTTTGATTGTGACTTCAACTCTCACTCGGCAGCTACGAACTGTAATTTTGTGATTGGCTGAGTGGAACAGGAAGTTGCATGTATATGTTAATTTTTATGCGATGTCTGCTGCTGGATATATAAGAGGGTTGTTGGATGTTTTTTTTTAGTACTTGTGCATTTTTCGTGGCACGTAGGCGGACATCGTTTGATGTTTCTTTATTTTAAGATTTAAAATAAATCTACATTTTTGTTTTTAAATAGTTCATCATTTTTTTTATTCACTACCAGAACATTGCTCTGCTAAAGTACCGGTATTGAGTTGTTCGTTGCAATACCGATGACATCATCCTATCGAAATCTGTTAACTTGAGTTAGAGTAGATACTTCAAAGACAGATTAAAGAATATGGAAAATTAACCTCGAGAATGATATATATTTACGAATAGAATTGACGACACTATTTTTACACTTTAAACGTTTGCTTATTTAAGGCGGGCAGTTTAGGTTTAGAATAATCAAAGACCACGAAGAATTTTACAAAATGACTCTTCCCATCTTCACTATATAGCAATTTGATGATAAGAAAAATATGTGCTTATTTCAAGCTTCTTGATGGCAAGTCAGCAAGTCACCTTGCTATATTTGCTTCGTATACAACTTCTTTCTGATATCAAATGGCATCTCAACGATGTTTGAGATCTGAGTCCCCAACTACCTCCAGCAGATTTTTGATGTTCTTTTGAATGAAAAATTACTCTAAAAGGAAATGGTTCGTAGCAGATTTCAAATCTGTAGAGGCAGTTCTGCTGGAAGGCCATGTTATTTAAGAACTTCCTGGGCTTATTCCAAAGTTATAAATCATTTTAGTGAGTCAATGGATAAAAGCCCTATTTGGAAGAACTTTAATTATTTGTAATGATATCCATAATAAATTTTTATCATAAATGTGATGTTAGATTTTACAGAGAAACTGGGTGGTAATTTTCATAAATATAGTTATTTGTATTAAATATTAGTAATTTATTACTTAGGAGAAAGCACATTTAAATTTTTTTCTAGTGTAAAAATCAATCTACCATTTATTTTCAAATATACTATACAGATGAATCCACGAAACCTTTTTTTTCATGCTGGAACTTACTTTTTTGTTGCTAAAAATATTGTTTTTAAATTTTATAGGTGCTAGAGAGGCCTTTTTAAGTTGTCTATAAAGTTTTGTTTAAAATGATTTAACCTCCTAGAAATTTTAATTATTTATATTCTTTTATCACATTAGATAATCGTCTGGTGCAATATTTTAATTGAAAAACTGGCATATAATATATTAGTATGTTTGCAGCGTCTGAATTCCGATAATTTAAGCATTTTTATATCTGAAACTTCATAGGAGAAAAATGAAATAAAAGATTTAAAATTCTGCAATCAAACACCGTTTAATCGCAAGGCGTTACTCAACTTATGAATGTTTATCATTTTCTCAGAAATATTCTTTTTTAATATTTTAGTGTATTCATTTGAGAATATAATACAACTTAAGATTTGAGATATTAATGGTAATCAATATGTCAAAAGATTTATTGCTGTTTGAGCAAAAGTTATAATATTATGCAATGAGTACAGTCTGCATACTTACTTTATTAAACTTTAAACCAACGTAAATACATAATAAGAATTTAGCCTTTTGGGCATGAATTTATTTGTTAGATTTCGTTATTTCTTTTGTTGTAATAATGAAATATTTAATGGGGATTTCGAAATAATGGTCGAAATAGTCAAAAAGAACCTTTCAAACATCGTTACTCTCCCTAAAGTAAAATTTGGCAACTCATTATTTAGTAGAATGCATAGTAAAATGTAATTTGCAAAGCAAGTAGTACAATATCATACACTAATGAATTTAAAATCAGAAACTATGTTTCTATGGATACACAAATACAAACCCACACGAAGGTGGGCATATTTGATGCTACATAATGATAACTTGAATTAAAATAAAATTGGTTTTCAATACGTTAATTCGATTTCCGATGAATTGTTTTAAACAGCAAGGAAAGTATGTTACCATTAACAACATATACTTTTTGATTTGAATTACTGAAAGATATAAGTTCTGTGTTCTAATCACTGCTAACAAGGTAAATACGTTAATATTCATGACATATACTTGTAGATTTGAATTACTGAAAGATAGACTGAAAGTTTTGTGTTCCAATCACTTCCAACAAGGAAGATACGTTATTATTAACGACATATACTTTTTAATTTGATATTCTACACAAAAACGCACTAATGATTTTAAAAAGTTGCTACCGCTAGCTGACACCATAAGCTGTGAGTTTTAATCACATAAAGTGATAAAGGTTTAATTACAATGTTTATATATTACGCAGTTGACTGCCAATTTTATAATTTCTACTGAGCATTTGGTAAAGCAATCTGATGATATTCTATGATTTCCAATCCTTATAAAGATATAAGAGAAAGCACAAACACTTTTACAGCAAACCGTAACAATTAATTTTCTTTAAAATTATAGATTAAATACTTTTTGCCGCAGTGTATCATATTTTGCTTACAAAACATCTTTGTTTCCTCAGAGAAACTTAATAGATGGTTTTACTCATCTACATCTCTACAGGAGATACAATATTGTTCGTAGAATCCCCTATAATTTAAAAAAACTAAGTTTATAATTCATATCAAAGTTTTCTGTTGTATGTATCCCTTGCTCTGTTCTGCATGATTATTTCTGAAATACTAGCATATAGCCTGTGATATGACGGGTTCAGTATAATTTATAATTTTCCAGAATTATAAATACCCTATGACGCAAGTAAAAGAATGGTTTGTTTTTTGGTTGGGAATTATCTGGTACATGGTCAATAATTTGTTTATCTTCATACTGCTCTAAAGTCTCCCGATACCGTGAATGCAGGTTAGAATCAAGATGAATTCATTTAGAAAGATGATTCGAAATTTTCTTAGCTAAGAAGAAATTATCGTTAAGTACTTTCCAAATTTTTACCACAGTAATTCATAGAAGTAAAGGAATTAAACTATCATTTCCACCACACCATAGAGATATATAGAATTTCTTGTTAATATTGGTGATAAAATTTAGATTGCAATAAAAAATAATCGATGATTAAATTTAAAATTATCACATATGTACCTAATATATTATTTAAGCCAAATATAAAAGAAAATTATTTACGTAATATCTAAGTTCAGTGATAAAACGTATGAAAATAATGCAGGCAATATTCAAATAATTTAAAATAAGAAATGATTAAATGAGATGGTTAAAGGAATGACGTCATAATTTTGATAAAAGTATAGTTTTATACATGTTATATACAACATAGTGTTCTATTCTAACTTTCAGGCATCATTTGAAATAAAATGAAAACATAAAAAAGCTCTAAATGTCCAGCACAAACTTAGCAAATTCCTTACCTTAATTTTTACCTTAAAATATGAATGAAGAAGTAAATACACATAAGTTTACTTAATTTTCATAAAAAAGGAATGCATTTCAGTGTAAAATTTATTATTGGTAAAAATATAGTTTTTGCATGTTATATACAACACAGTGCTCTATTCTAACTTTAAGGCATCGTTAGAAATAAAATTAAATGAAATCATAAAAAAGCTTTAAATATCCAGCACAAACATTACAAATTTCTTTCCTTAATTTTTACCTTAAAATACGAATGGAGAAGTAAATGCACATAAGTTTGCACATTTTGCATAAAGTCGGAATGAGCTTGAGTGTAAAATTTATTTTTGAAAAAATATAGTTAATACATGTTATATACAACATAGTGCTCTGTGTTATATTTAAGGCATCCTTAGGAATAAAATAAAATCATAACAAAGCTCTAAATGTCCAGCACAAACATTACAATTTCCTTACCTTAAATTTTACCTTAAAATACGAATGGAAAAGTAAATGCACATAAGTGTACATAGATTTCATAAAGTCGGAATGAGCTTGAGTGTAAAATTTATTTTTGAAAAAATATAGTTAATACATGTTATATACAACATAGTGCTCTATTTTATATTTAAGGCATCTTTATCAATAAAATAAAATCATAACAAAGCTCTAAATATCCAGTACAAACATTACAAATTCCTTACCTTAATTTTTACCTTAAAATACGAATGGAGAAATAAAGGCACATAAGTTTGCACAGTTTTCATAAAGTCGGAATAAGCTTCAGTGTAAAATTTATTTTTCAAAAAATATAGTTAATACATGTTATATACAACACAGTGCTCTATTTTATATTAAGTCATACTTAATAATAAAGTAAAATCATAACAAAGCTCTAAATGCCCAGCACAAACATTACAAATTCCTTACCTTAATTTTTACCTTAAAATACGAATGGAGAAGTAAATGCACATAAGTTTACATTGATTTCATAAAGTCGGAATGAGCTTCAGTGTAAATGTTTTTGACAAAAATATAGTTTATACATGTTATATACAGTATAGTGTTCTATTTTAACTTTAAGGCATCCTTAGGAAATGAAATGAAATCATAAAAAAGCTCTAAATGTCCAGCACAAACATTACAAATTCTTTACCTTAATTTTTACCTTATAGTACGAATGAAAAAGTATATACACAAAAGTTTACATAGATTTCATAAAGTCAGAATAAGCTTCAGAGTAAAATTTATAAATAAAATAGAGTTTATACATGTTATATACAACATAGTGCTGTATTCTAACTTTACGGCATACTCAGAAATGAAATGAAATCATAAGAAAGCTCTAAATCTCCAGAACAAACATTACAAATTCCTTACCTTAATTTTTACCTTAAAGTACAAAGGAAGAAGTAAATACACATAAGTTTACATAGTTTTCACAAAGTAGGAATTAGTTTCAGTGTAAAATATATTTTTGATAAAAATGTAGTTTATACATGTTATATACAGTATAGTGCTCTATTTTAACTTTATAGCATCCTTAGGAAATGAAATTAAAATTCTTTACAAATTCTTTACCTTAATTTTTACCTTACAATACGAATGAAGAAGTATATACACATAGGTTTACGTAGATTTCATAACGTCGGAATGAGCTTCAGTGTAAAATTTATTTTTGACAAAAATATAGTTTATACATGTTATATACAGTATAGTGCTCTACTTTAACTTAGGAAATGAAATGAAATCATAAAAAAGCTCTAAATGTCCAGCACAAACATTACAAATTCTTTACCTTAATTTTTACCTTAATTTTTACTTAAAGTACGAACGAAGAAATATATACACATAAGTTTACAAAGATTTCATAAAGTCGGAAGGAGCTTGAGTGTAAAATTTATTTTTGACAAAAATATATATTATACATGTTATATACAGTATAGTGCTCTGTTTCAACTTTAAGGCATCCTTAGGAAATGAAATGAAATCATAAAAAAACTGTAAATGTCCAGCACAAACATTACAAATTCTTTACCTTAATTTTTACCTTACAGTACGAATGGAGATGTATATACACATAAGTTTACATAGATTTCATAAACTCGGTTTTAGCTTCAGTGTGAAATGAAATCATAAAAAAGCTCTAAATCTTCAGCACAAGCATTACAAATTCTTTACCTTAATTTTTACCTTATAGTACGAATGAAGAAGTATATACACATAAGTTTACATAGATTTCATAAAGTCGGAATGAGCTTCAGTGTAAAATTTATTTTTGACAAAAATATAGTTTATACATGTTATATACAACATAGTGTTCTATTCTAACTTTACGGCATACTCAGAAATGAAATGAAATCATAAAAAAGCTCTAAATGTCCAGAACAAACATTACAAATTCCTTTAAATAACATATTCTTATTAAAACATTCTTTTATTAAACGTTTTCCTAGGAGAATTAAATTCCTTCCTTTTATATTCGTTCGCCTTTAAAAATAAAACAGAAATACCGTTTCGTCACAACCATGAAACCCAAACCAAGATATGTAATTTCTCGTTTCCTTCTCCCGGTTAAATAAATCTAATAAATTTTCTTTATTCCTTTCTGTGAAGCCCGAACACATGAATTGTTTTTATGGGACTTCATCTGTGAGTTAGGGTGTGTGGTGAAAAGCCATTACACTCTAAGTCTAAACTAACATAAAAAAAATATACGACAGAAAAATATTGCGATGAAAGAATGACAGAAATGGGTTGCTGTGAAAATATATTGAGAAGAATAAGAAAGGAACAAAAAAAAATAGAAAAAAAAGATTGTTTTTCTTGTTTTGGATATAGAAAGTAATTTTCTTGGGTGACACAGATTTTGTCTCTATTAATGTTGCTCAATCCAAATTAGTCAAGAAGTACCATATTTATGATTGCATGTGCTTTGTGTGTTATTTTTTATTAAATTTTAGTAATTTTCTCTTCGATGGAAGTATCAATTATTGATACATTGATATTTTCTTAGATGTTATGAAATCTAATACTTTATAACACGTACTTCTTCTATATTACTTAATTATCAATATTTTTACATACTTTATTGTAATCTCAAATACTGTTTGGTTTTATGGTGTCCCACAAAAGTCTAAGTAATAAATGACTGATATAAGTTTTGTCTTTGTTCACCTTGTTTTATTAGTTTTTTTGCAGGACACATTTGTTGGATATATTTCACTCATTTCACCTGAATATCAGAGTCAGTCAGAGTGGTTTAGATAGAGAGTTACCTAAAGTCATAATAAGTGGGACAGTCTCATTACTGATTCTAGTTG
This sequence comes from Pardosa pseudoannulata, assembly GCA_032207245.1. NCBI lineage: Eukaryota > Metazoa > Arthropoda > Arachnida > Araneae > Lycosidae > Pardosa > Pardosa pseudoannulata. The sequence continues at coordinate 50,285,103 of CM063500.1, forward strand.
AATCCAGGTTTTTCAAGAAACTGGACTTGACCCATACCGTAACATCTGCTCGTTTGGATTTCACTTGAATCTTGAAGCAGATTTCTATGTTTAAAGAGAAATCATATCTAAGCAGATATATTCCACTCATGGTATATTAATATCAGAGCCAGTTAGTCAGGTTCAGAGAATATGATACATACGATCCTTCACAGTAGAGATGTGTGCCTTTTCCTGGTGAATCCATAGTTTAAAGGAAATTGGACTTAAGTCACACTATTATGACTATTCATTTAGATGGCACTATCATAAATATTCTATCAGATCTCCTAGATAAAAGCGAAACCAAGATTGTTCAGATGTATTCTACTGATGACATCTCAGTGTCAAAGTCTGATCCAAAGAGTATATTACATACAATCATTCACAATAAGATTGTGTGCTGCTTCCATAAGAACCGAGAATTTAAATAAAATTAAACTTGGGTTATGCCATCATGGCTATTCATTTCGATGTCACAATCATAAATCTTTGAGCAGATCTCCTAGTTGTTAAAAGCGAAACCGCTAATTACCAGATGTATTCCACTGATGGCATCCCAATGTCAAAGTCAGTTAGCCTGAATCAAAGTGTATGCATTACAGTCCTTCATAATTGGACTGTGTGTTATTTCCAGATGAATCTAGAATTTAAATAAAATTGGACCTGGGACATACCATCATGGCTATTTATTTCGATGACACTGTCATAAATCTTAGAGCAGATTTTCTAGTTAAAAATGAAACCACGATTTATCAGATTTATTCCACTGATGGCATCTCAATGTCAAAGTCAGTTAGCCTGAATCAAAGTGTATCTTACATACAATCCTTCACAATATTACTGTGTGCTGTTTCCAGATGAATCTAGAATTAAAAAAAATTGGACTTAGGGCATACCACCATGGCTATTCATTTTGATGGCACTATCATAATTCTTGAAGCAGATCTCCTATTTAAAAGTGAAACTATGATTGACCAGATACATTACACCGAAGGCATCTCAATGTCTGAGCCAGTTATAATGATTCGGAGCTTACTATACCTACAGCCCTTAGAATTTAGGGTGTTCCCCAATTAATCCAGACTATAAATACAACTGAACTTGGGTCATACTTTTATGAATACTCGTTTAGATACACGATTCTTGAAACAGCCCTCATTGTTGTCGTGTAGTCCTCGTTTATATTTGAGTATTAAACTGTGATCAAATGTATAGTGGTGATTTTATTTTGATTGCGTTGTGTAAAAGTATTTTTGTACAAAATTTAACCAAAGGTTCTGAGAAAATACAGACATAAATATGAAGATAAATTAAAAGCTAAATTATCAGCATCCATAAATTTATTATAATATATATACATCTATGTACATACAAAACTGATGCTAATTTTCATAAAATAAGCTTTATCAACATCTTCTAAATTAGTTCTGAAAATTTTTTAATACTTAAGTAATTTTGTAAATAGAGAGAGGACCTAATCTCAGTTTCAAAATGTATGTAAAAGGGGGTACCTTTGGGAAGTTAAAATGGTGTGCTCGGAACACTGTTGGTTGATCGGTATCTATGGATCTCTCGTCGGTCGTGTCAGGGGCTTAATCCTGAGTTTTTGGGGTGCATCCGTGCTATTTGATGCAGGATATACTTATATCGGATATATGGCTGGATCTATATAAACTCGCTCTGTCGGACTCCTATCTTCGTCTGGACTATAAACAAATTCTGTCGGACTCTCTCCTCGTCTCGACTTCCGAACCTCTTCTGTCAGAACTCTCCTCGAGACTATCGAAAAAATGGATGAGCAACACTGTGAGTTTTTTTTATTAAAATTATATAGTTTTATTCAGTTTCAACTACTTGTGACTTTCATAAGTGATATTCAAAGGGAAAATGATTATAAGGCACAACGATGATGCTTCCCACTCTTCATTTCATGTTAGCTTCATATTTATGTATCTTCTTACTTCTCTTCTTAACTTTACCATTTCATATGGGGGTTCCTCTTCTTCTTTTACTAATTATAATTAAAGAATATATAAAATACAAAAACTCCAAAAAATTATTAAAATTATTAAAATTGATGTAACATTCGCAGAAACACTTATCTATATTTTCTCCATCTTTTTTTCTTAATGAAATTATCAATATTTAATTTTTAAATTTTCCTTTTCTATCTTATTATTTTATTTTGCTATCAAAGGTCTTAATTATTATCTTTAATTTAATTGAACTGTTTAATTTAAAATTGTACTATAAATTAATGTAATTTCAATTCCTGATGCACACATTAAAAGAATCTTTAACTCTCAAGACTGAGGATAATGCATAGAGACCATGTGCCCCGAAGAGAATACTACTGAAAAAATGGGTATTTAATAATTCTAAGGTACCAGTTTACATGTGTAAATCAATAAATTAAAATAGATTTAAGTTACTAAGCAACCATTAAAATGCTTACAACCGAAAAAATTTCTTTTGACAAAATATCAAAGTATAAACAGATAAATAAGGTTAAAATAATCGATTTAAGCCTTGATAAATTCATTCAGTTTTTAGAATAATTGTTAAAAAGAATGAAGAAAAATTTAGATGTACAGATACTACATAAAAATTATTATATTTATGGTTTTAAAATGCACTGTTGAAATTCATGTTTCAGTCTCCAGTATATACATCAAAAGTTTGTAAAATATTCCACTTAAAATCTTAGTTGTACATCAAATTAAAATACAATATATGAAGAAAGACGTATTAGAGACATAAATTAAGAACCCATTTTACCAAATCAGGGGAAAAAGAAAAGTCTTTAGATATTGCAGTAACGTTTCATCTTAATAGACCAATACATGTTTATAACTTTCATCATATAATTCAATAAACATATTAAACTATTAGTAAGATATTAAACAAATAACACTCTATGAATACGAAAGCAAGTCAAAAGACATCATATTAATTACACTCTATTCTCAGGATGTACCTGGAGTTTTGGACTTGTAACAATGGTTCCAGAACAAAAAAGGTGATAATCTACTTACGTGCTACTCTTTAACTTAATTAGCATTCGCTTAGGGAAACATTTCCACGAGCACCAACGTATTTAAATGGAAGGAAAGTTGAAATTATTTACCCTGTTGTAGGGAATTTTCAAATTATGACCTTCCAGATATCTAATTATCACTCTCAGTATGGAAGTTCAGTGAATGGCTCGAGGATATGTAATGAAGTCTGAGTATGTGGAGATATCTTCTTCTTGAGTCAGAGGAAAGATTTCCTTTGCTTCATCTTTGAAGTTTTCTGTTGGAGGGAGAAATGTTAATAATTAATTTTGAAAATAATCCTCTTGTGAAGATTGAGGCTTAGTATTGAAGATTATTGATTCCATGTCATAACTTATTTACATTATAATTGTTCCATAGAAAGAATGAAAGATAGCTTATCCTATACTTTCATTTATTTCCTCTCAAAATTTAAAGAATAAATGCTATTGAAATGAATTAGGCAAGTTTAAAATAAAGGCACGTATCTGTATGACCATCGGAAAAATGCATGTCTTTCAATCCTACATATTTGGATAATTACCAATCTAAATTTTACTCGCTTCCTATTATTTTGTAAATTATTCATGTAATTAAAGTTTGTATAATAAAATCACAAGTAAATTTATTGACATTTCTGAAATAAATTAAAATAAATGTGTATACTTATATCACCAGAAGGTAAACACATATCTTCCTATCCTGAATTTATGGAATAATAATTACTTATTTTTTTTCCTTAAATATTTCGTTTTGACAAAAAATCTAAAAATGAACATATAATTAATGTTAAAATATTCATTTTAAACATTGATAAACGCATTCAATTTTAAGCATAATTTCATAAAAACATGATAGGAAATTTAGATGTATAGATACTATATAAAAATAATTATATTTATGGTTGTAAAATGCACTCTTGAAATTCATGCTTCAGTCTCCAGTACAAACAACAAAAGTTTGCAAAAAATTCTTCTCAAAATCTTAGGTTTGTAGCAAATTAAAAGAAAATATATGAAGAAAGACATATTAGAAACAAATTAGGTACCCTTTTCACCAAAGAAGGAGAAAAAGAAAAGTCTTTAGATATTACAGTAACGTTTCATCTTTATAGATCTCTACCTGATTATTACTTATATCTTATAATTCAATAAACATATTAAACTATTACCATGGTATTAAACAAATAACACTCTATGAATACGAAAAGCAAGTTAGAAGACGTCATATTAATTACACTTCATTCTCAGCTTGTACCTGGAGTCCTAGACTTGCAACAATGGTTCCAGAACAAAAAGAGTGATAATCTACTTAAGTGCTACTCTTTAACTTAATTAGCATTCGCTTGGGGAAATATTTCCTCGAGCACCAACGTATTTAAATGGAAGGAAAGTTGAAATTATTTACCCTGTCTTAGGGAATTTTCAAATTATGATCTTCCAGATATCTAATTATCACTCTCAGTGTGGAAGTTCAGTGAATGGCTCGAGGATATATAATGAAGTCTGAGTATGGGGAGATATCTTCTTGTTGAGTCAGAGGAGAGATTTCCTTTATTTCATCTTTGAAGTTTTCTGTTGGAGGGAGAAAGTTTAATAATTAATTTGGAAAATAATCCCCTTGTGAAGATTGAGGCTTAGTATTGAAGATTATTGATTCTATGTCATAACTTATTTACATTATAATTGTTCCATAGAAAGAATGAAAGATAGCTTATCCTTTACTTTCATTTATTTCCTCTCAAAATTTAAAGAATAAATGCTATTGAAATAAATTAGGCAAGTTTAAAATAAAGGCACATACCTGTATGGCCACCGGAAAAATGCATGTCTTTCAATCCTACATATTTGGATAGTTACCAATCTAAATTTTGCTCGCTTCCTATTATTTTGTAAATTATTCATGTAATTAAAGTTTATATAATAAAATCACCAGTAAATTCATTGAAATTTCTGAAATAAATCAAAATAAATGTGTATAACTATATCACGAGAAGGTAAACACATATCTTTCTATCCTGAATTTATGGAATAATAATTACTTTTTATTTCCTTAAATATTTCGTTTTGACAAAATATCTAAAAATAAACAAATAAACAATGCTAAAATATTCATTTAAATCATTGATAAACGCATTCAATTTTAAGCATAATTTCTTAAAAACATGAAAGAAAATTTAGATGTATAGATACTATATAAAAATAATTATATTTATGGTTGTAAAATGCACTCTTGAAATTCATGTTTCAGTCTCCAGTACAAACAAAGATTGTAAAATATTCCAATGTAAATTTTAAGTTTAAAACAAATAAATATAAAATATGTGAAGAAACACATATTAGAGACATAAATTAGGAACACTTTTCAACAAAGAAGGAGAAAAAGTAAAGTCTTTAGATATTACAGTAACGTTTCATCTTAAAAGATCTCTACCTGATTATTACTTACATCCTAGAATTCAATAATTATTAGCAAGGTATTAAACAAATAACAGTCTATGAATACGAAAAGCAAGTCAGAAGACATCATATTAATTACACTCCATTCTCAGCTTGTACCTGGAGTCCTGGACTTGTAACAATGGTTCCAGAACAAAAAGGGTGATAATCTACTTACGTGCTACTCTTTAACTTAATTAGCATTCGCTTGGGGAAATATTTCCAAGAGCACCAACGTATTTAAATGGAAGGAAAGTTGAAATTATTTACCCTGTCTTAGGGAATTTTCAAATTATGATCTTCCAGATATCTAATTATCACTCTCAGTGTGGAAGTTCAGTGAATGGCTAGAGGATATATAATGAAGTCTGAGTATGGGGAGATATCTTCTTGTTGAGTCAGAGAAAAGATTTCCTTTGCTTCATCTTTGAAGTTTTCTGTTGGAGCGAGAAAGTTTAATAATTAATTTTGAAAATAATCCTCTTGTGAAGATTGAGGCTTAGTATTGAAGATTATTGATTCCATGTCATAACTTATTTACATTATAATTGTTCCATAGAAAGAATGAAAGATAGCTTATCCTTTACTTTCATTTATTTCCTCTCAAAATTTAAAGAATAAATGCTATTGAAATGAATTAGGCAAGTTTAAAATAAAGGCACATATCAGTATGACCACAGGAAAAATGCATGTCTTTCAATCCTACAGAATTGAAGAAACATCAGACATATTTGGATAGTTACCAATCTAAATTTTACCCACTTTCTATTATTTTGTAAATTATTCATGTAATTAAAGTTTATATAATAAAATACCAGTAAATTCATTGACATTTCTGAAATAAATCAAAATAAATGTGTATACCTATATCACCAGAAGGTAAACACATATCTTTCTATACTGAATTTATGGAATAATAACTAGTTATTTTTTTTCCTTAAATATTTCGTTTTGACAAAATATTTAAAAATAAACAAATAATCTTAGAATATTTATTTTAAACATTGATGAACGCATTCAATTTTAAGCATAATTTCTTAAAAACATGAAAGAAAATTTAGATGTATAGATACTATATAAAAATAATTATATTTATGGCTGTAAAATGCACTCTTCAAATTCTTTTTTCAGTCTCCAGTACAAACAATGATTGTAAAATATTCCAATTAAAATTTTAGGTTAAAACAAATAAATATAACATATGTGAAGAAACACATATTAGAGACATACATTAGGAACACTTTTCACCAAAGCAGGAGAAAAAGTAAAGTCTTTAGATATTACAGTAACATTTCATCTTAAAAGATCTCTACCTGATTATTACATACATCCTAGTATTCAAAAAATTTATGCAAGGTATTAACTACCTGTTTATAACTTTCATCATATAATTCAATAAACATATTAAACTATTAGCAAGGCATTAAACAAATAACACTCTATGAATACGAAAAGCAAGTCAAAAGACATCATATTAATTACACTCCATTCTCAGGTTGTACCTGGAGTCCTGGATTTGTAACAATGGTTCCAGAACAAAAATGGTGATAATCTACTTACGTGCTACTCTTTAACTTAATTAGCATTCACTTAGGGATATATTTCCACGAGCACCAACTTATTTAAATGGAAGGAAAGTTGAAATTATTTACCCTGTCGTAGGGAATTTTGAAATTATGACCTTCCACATATCTAATTATCACTCTCAGTGTGGAAGTTCAGCGAATGGCTAGAGGATATGTAATGAAGTCTTAGTATGGGGAAATATCTTCTTGTTGAGTCAGAGAAAAGATTTCCTTTATTTCATCTTTGAAGTTTTCTGGTTGAAGGAGAAAGGTTAATAATTAATTTGGAAAATAATCCTTTTGTGAAGATTGAGGCTTAGTATTGAAGATTATTGATTCCATGTCATAACTTATTTACATTATAATTGTTCCATAGAAATAATGAAAGATAGCTTATCCTATACTTTCATTTATTTCCTCTCAAATTTTAAAGAATAAATGCTATTGAAATAAATTAGGCAAGTTTAAAATAAAGGCACGTATCTGTATGACCATCGGAAAAATGCATGTCTTTCAATCCTACTACATATTTGGATAGTTACCAATCTAAATTTTACCCGCTTCCTATTATTTTGTAAATTATTCATGTAATTAAAGTTTGTATAATAAAATCACAAGTAAATTTATTGACATTTCTGAAATAAATTAAAATAAATGTGTATACTTATATCACCAGAAGGTAAACACATATCTTCCTATCCTGAATTTATGGAATAATAATTACTTATTTTTTTTCCTTAAATATTTCGTTTTGACAAAAAATCTAAAAATGAACATATAATTAATGTTAAAATATTCATTTTAAACATTGATAAACTCATTCAATTTTAAGCATAATTTTCATAAAAACATGAAAGGAAATTTAGATCTATAGATACTATATAAAAATAATTATATTTATGGTTGTATAATGCACTCTTGAAATTCATGCTTCAGTCTCCAGTACAAACAACAAAAGTTTGCAAAAAATTCTTCTCAAAATCTTAGGTTTGTAGCAAATTAAAAGAAAATATATGAAGAAAGACATATTAGAAACATATACTAGGAACCCTTTTCACCAAAGAAGGAGAAAAAGAAAAGTCTTTAGATATTACAGTAACGTTTCATCTTTATAGATCTCTACCTGATTATTACTTATATCTTATAATTCAATAAACATATTAAACTATTACCATGGTATTAAACAAATAACACTCTATGAATACGAAAAGCAAGTTAGAAGACGTCATATTAATTACACTTCATTCTCAGCTTGTACCTGAGTCCTGGACTAGCAACAATGGTTTCCAGAACAAAAAGGGTGATAATCTACTTACGTGCTACTCTTTAACTTAATTAGCATTCGCTTGGGGAAATATTTCCACTAGCACCAACGTATTTAAATGGAAGGAAAGTTGAAATTATTTACCTTGTCTTAGGGAATTTTCAAATTATGATCTTCCAGATATCTAATTATCACTCTCAGTGTGGAAGTTCAGTGAATGGCTAGAGGATATGTAAAGAAGTCTGAGTATGGGGAGATATCTTCTTGTTGAGTCAGAGGAAAGATTTCCTTTATTTCATCTTTGAAGTTTTCTGGTTGAAGGAGAAAGGTTAATAATTAATTTGGAAAATAATCCTTTTGTGAAGATTGAGGCTTAGTATTGAAGATTATTGATTCCATGTCATAACTTATTTACATTATAATTGTTCTATAGGAAGAATGAAAGATAGCTTATCTTATACTTTCATTTATTTCCTCTCAAAATTTAAAGAATAAATGCTATTGAAATAAATTAGGCAAGTTTAAAATAAAGGCACATACCTGTATGGCCACCGGAAAAATGCATGTCTTTCAATCCTACATATTTGGATAGTTACCAATCTAAATTTTGCTCGCTTCCTATTATTTTGTAAATTATTCATGTAATTAAAGTTTGTATAATAAAATCACCAGTAAATTTACTGACATTTCTGAAATGAATTAAAATAAATGTGTATACCTATATCACCAGAAGGTACACACATATCTTTCTGTCCTGGATTTATGGAATGATAATTACTTATTTTTTACTTAAATATTTCGTTATGACAAAATATTAAAAAATAAACAAATAAACAATATTAACATATTCAATTTAAACAATGATAAACACATTCAATTTTAAGCATACTTTTTTTAAAAACATGAAAGAAAATTTAGATGTATAGATACTATATAAAAATAATTATATTTACGGCTGTAAAATGCACTCTTGAAATTTATATTCCAGTCTCCAGTACAAACAAAGATTGTAAAATATTCCAATTAAAATTTTAGGTTTAAAACAAATAAATATAAAATATGTGAAGAAATTTATATTAGAGACATAAATTAGGAACACTTTTCACCAAAGCAGGAGAAAAAATAAAGTCTTTAGATATTACAGTAACGTTTCATCTTAAAATATCTCTACCTGATTATTACTTACATCCTAGAATTCAATAACTATTTGCAAGGTATTAAACAAATAACAGTCTATGAATACGAAAAGCAAGTCAGGAGACATCATATTAATTACACTCCATTCTCAGCTTGTACCTGGTGTCCTGGACTTGCAACAATGGTTCTAGAACAAAAAGGGTGATAATCTACTTACGTGCTACTCTTTAACTTAATTAGCATTCGCTTGGGGAAATATTTCCACTAGCACCAACGTATTTAAATGGAAGGAAAGTTGAAATTATTTACCCTGTCTTAGGGAATTTTCAAATTATGATCTTCCAGATATCTAATTATCACTCTCAGTGTGGAAGTTCACCGAATGGCTCGAGGATATGTAATGAAGTCTGAGTATGTGGAGATATCTTCTTGTTGAGTCAGAGGAAAGATTTCCTTTATTTCATCTTTGAAGTTTTCTGTTGGAAGGAGAAAGGTTAATAATTAATTTGGAAAATAATCCTCTTGCAAAGATTGAGGCCTGGTATTGAAGATTATTGATTCCATGTCATAACTTGTTTATGTTATAATTGTTCCATAGAAAAATCAAATATAGCGTATCCTATACTTTCATTTATTTCCTCTCAAAATTAAAAGAATAAATGCTATTGTAATGAATTACGCAAGAATGAAATAAAGGTACAGAATTGTATAACCACCGGACAAATGTCTGTCGTTGAAGTCTACAGATTTGGAGAATCATCAAACTTATTTGAATAGTTACCAATCTAAATTTTACATACTTTCTATAATTTTTCAAATTATTCATATAATTATAATTTGTTTAACACATTTAATGCGGGTCACGTACTAGTACGTTTTCTGATGATTGATACTTGAGCACTGTCGCGTACTATAATAGTAACAACATGGTTTTTTTTTGTGGGTGTAAAAATAACGGTATATACAGGTAAACGAAGCCAAATGTTCTTGTCTGATACATAGATTCTGAAAATATTTAGTAAAATAGAAACTAGATTTTACTTCAGTCGATGCGGAACCACAGAAGGGAAAAAATTAAAACTATATACTATTTATTGACTATAAGGGTTTTGTCTTGTATCTCTTCATAGAGGAAAATGCTTTGAACGTTAACGCACCGTAAAATATTGTTTTTTGTGATCGCTCTCTTCCTTTTTTTATCACCAGTAGACAAATACATATCTTTCTATCCTAAATTTTGCAGTAACCTCAACATTATTTGGACAGTTATCAATCTATATTTTACATACTATTTATAATATTTCAAACTACTTATGCATTTCTAGTTTGTTTTATAAAGTTACCAGTATGCTTCCTGTTATTTCTTAATAACTCAAAGGTATATATCTGTATTAGCAGCAAATAAATACATATCTTTCTATTCTAAAGATTTGCAGTAACATCAAACTTATTTGAATAGTTACCAATCTAAATTTTACATAATATTTATAAAAATAGTTTGTTTAATATAATCACCAATAAATTCAGTGATACTTCTGCAATAAATTAAAATAAAAGTGTATATCTATATCGCCAGCAGACAAATACATATCTTTCTATCCTAAACTTTGCAGTAATTTCAACATTACTTGGATAGTTACCAATCTATATTTTACGTAAATTTCAACATTATTTGGAGAGTTACTCATCTATATATTACGTACTATTTATAATATTTCAAATTACTTATGCAATTATAGTTTGTTTTATAAAATCACCAGTAAGTCCTCTGGTATTTCTTAATAACTCGCTATCTATATCACCAACAGACAAATGCATATATTTCTATCCTAAAGATTTGTAGTAACCTCAAACATATTTGTATAGTTACCAATATAAATTTTCATATTATTTATTTTTTTTAATTATTTATGTAATTATAGTTTGTTTAATAAAATCACCAGTAAATTCACTGATATTTCTTCGATAAATCAAAATAAAAGTGTATATCTTTATCACCTGAAAAGAAATACATATCTTTCTATCCTAAATTTTGCAGTAAACTCAAATTTATTTGGATAGTTACCAATTTATATTTTACATAAATCTCAAGATTATTTCGACAGTCACCAGTCTATATTGTAAGTAACCCTCAACATTATTTGGACAGTTACCAATCTATATTTTACGTACTATTTATAATATTTCAAATTACGTATGCAATTCTAATTTGTCTAATAAAATCACCAGTAAGTTCCCTGGTATTTCTTAATAACTCTAATTTGTATATCTATATCACCAGTAGACAAATACATATATTTCTATCCTAACGATTTGCAGTAACCTCAAACTTATTTGTATAGATACCAATCTAAGTTTTAGATACTATTTATTGTTTTTCAAATCATTCGTGTAATTATATTTTGTATTTGTAAATCACAAGTAAGTTCTGTGTTATTTCTTAAAAAACTCTGAAGATACGATATGAAAAAATTTATTCATATTAGTAGAATTTTAATTGTATGAAATTTGACTGTAAAATTGACTTTTCTAGCTCACTGAAATTAATAATAGTTAAGAATCATTCTGAATTTCAGTTTAGTAGTTTATTTCATCAGAAAATTAAAATCCTATTTAGTTGTCAAGTTCAGGAAAACAAATCATCAATTGTACCTTTTTGTTGTGATCTGTGATAGAAAATAATTTTAAATCTGTACGAACAAACACTTTAATAATACATTAGTACATCTAAATATGTTCTTTATTCACATGTAGCTCAAAATATATATTTAGAAGATAAATTAGTAAAAAGTGTCAAATATCCGGTATGGTCTGGGACATAAAAAAACTCTAAATCTGCCTGAAAAAATCTTAAAAATATAACACTTAAAATTAAACCTTAAACTCCTTAGTAGGTTATTTATTCAAATATAACTCAAATAATTTATTATTTTCTTGCAATAGTTTTGCATGTTTATGAAATTGTGAGACCAGCTTAGAATTTTATGTCACATAAAATACTTAGTATTTTTTATCACTTGTTAACGTTTTTATATATTTTGTCACATTAACATGAGATAATGCTAAGGGTTTATGCTAAGTAAAACACACGATGGCATCAGTAAATTTAAATTTTGTTTAAACACTCAGAACAGGGAAAATGCAAGAGTTAAATCTCAGTTTTTGCCATGTTATCCGTTATGCTCAAATATCCGTTATGGTCTCTGACATGAAATAACTGTAAATCTGTTAGAAAATATGCTTAGAAAAATATAAATTAAAATTAAACTTTAAACATTTTAGTAAGTTAATTTTAACTCAAATGAAACTCAAAATATTTATTTATTTGGTTGCAAAAATTTTACGCTTTTATGAAATTGTGAAACCAGCTTAAAATTTTATATCACATAATATATTTAGTATTTTTTATCGCTTTTTAATACTTTTACAGTATTTTCACATTAACATACGATAATGCTTACAATTTATGCTAAATAAAACACACAATGGCACCAGTAAATTTAAATTTTGTTCAAAGAGGAAGAACAGGGAAAATGAATTAAATCTCTGTTTTTGCCATGATATCCGCTATGCTCAAATATCCGTTATGGTCTCTGACATGAAAGAACTGTAAATCTGACTGAAAATATCCTTAGAAAAATATAAATTAAAATTAAACTTTAAACATTTTAGTAGGTTCCTTAACTCAAATGTAACTCAAAATATTTATGTGGTTGCAAAAGTTTTACGTTTTTATGAAATTGTGAAACCAGCTTAAAATTTTATATCACATAAAATACTTAGTATTTTTTATCGCTTTTTAACACTTTTACAGTACTTTATAACATTAACATGTGATAATGCTTAGGCTTTATGCTAAGTAAAACACATGGTGGCATCAGTAAATTTAAATTTTATTCAAAGTGCCAGAACAGGGAAAATGAAAGAGTTAAATCTCTGTTTTTGCCATGATATCCGTTATGCTCAAATATCCGTTATGGTCTCTGACATGAAAGAACTGTAAATCTGACTGAAAATATCCTTAGAAAAATATAAATTAAAATTAAACTTTAAACATTTTAGTAGGTTATTTAACTCAAAATATTTATTTGGTTGCAAAATTTTTACGTTTTTATGAAATTGTGAAACCAGCTTAAAATTTTATGTCACATAAAATACTTAGAAATTTATGGCTTTCTAACTCTTTTACAGTATATTGTCACATTAACATGAGATAATTCTTAGGATTTATGCTAAGTAAAACATGCGGTGGAATCAGTAAATTTAAATTTTGTTCAAAGACTCAGAACAGGGAAAATGAAAGAGTTAAATCTCTGTTTTTGCCATGATATATGGTTCTAAGCAGCTGCAAATCTGCCGTAACAAAGAGTAAAGCAACGTATTACCGCAAATAATTCGTTCATTTATTCGCATGAAAGTCCAAGCGACTCGAACGCCATCCGACGGTGACTCAGTTGCGCTGTGAATCCTTCCTCCACCCGAGTAATCTATTTCAAATGACACAGTCCGCTCGAAAAATGACTCATTCCGGATTACTCACTCCGTATAGGAATGTGTCAAGACTCAAAACCAGATTTATGCACATTGTTGTGGTGGGACCTTATGAAAGAGTCCCGCTGTGATTATTCGGTTGGTTATACCGATTTTGAAGGGGGTGGGAGATGTTAAGTGAATTGCTATTTTGCGGTGGGGGGTTTGGATTCGTAAGCGATGGAATTAATACTGCGCGTTAGACGTCGTGACGTGTCTCAATGCCCTGTGGTGTCATCAGTCTGCTTATGAAGGAAAATGAAAGATGATAACATGAGCATACTTGTATATGTTTCCCTGTAATTAATAATATTTCATAATTGCCTTGCAAATTCATATAATGAAGCTATTTGAAGACCTCTTAATGTATTTTAATGTCTTAAATATATTTATAAGAAAATGCTTAAAAATTTTTGTATTTACCCTTATTTTATTTTTAAAATGTCCAATTTTATTTATTAATGTGTTCTGATAATTCTATATATTATTTACAAATCTTTTAATAGTTTTTTGTACGTGATTTATTGTAATTTTAAACTGAAGGAATGATGGGGCAGCCCGGAAGCGGCGAATGATAACAATGAAAGCCCGGCATACTTGTACTGTTCTCTGAAACTGTAATTTTGTAAAGGGAAGTAAACTTGTCATTTGCCTTGCAGGCACGTTGCTGGATATAAATGTGAAGAAAACTATTTGAAGAACCCTCCCCCCCCCCCCCCCCCCCCCCCCCCCCCCCCCCCCCCCCCCCCCCCCCCCCCCCCCCACCCCCCCCCCCACCTAAATAAATCAGATTTAATGAAATTTTACATTTGTATCTTTTAAATAGAATTCGTATGTTTCCATATTTTACTATATGATAAATATTTTCTGATTTATAAAGTGAAATGTAAGAATAATCTATGAGTTTCCTATGCAAATATATACTTCACTGAAAAATATCTAATGATTAGATACAAGGATTTTTGTTCTCTGAAACTGTAGTTTTGGGGAGTTTGGGGAGGGGTTTGTAGTAATTCTTTCTAACTGTAATCTTGTAAAGGGAAGTAATCTTGTCATTTGTTATTAATAAATTATTTTCCGATTTATAAAATGAAATGTAAGCATAATCTATGAGTTTCCTATGTAAATATATACTTCATTGATAAATATCTAATGATTAGATACAATAATTTTTGACATATATAAAGGTTGTTTGAAATTTTAATGAAAAATATAATTTAATCTTGTTTTAGTCATGCATGACATGGGAAACCGTTTTCTATTTGCCCAGTTTATATCATATTGTAAAGCGTAATTATACATTTTAATGCCGTTACTTGTAATGGTAGTTTTTGAACCTAAATAGATAATTACCACAAACATATTTTAGTTATAACATTGAAATTTTATTCTCCGGTATTAGCATAACACTTGATGTATGGCCACTTTTTGATTATTTTAAAGTTTTTTCTTGAAATTTATAAAATCATTTTAAATGTAAGAAAAAACTTTAAAATAGTTTAAAACTGGCTATACATCAAGTTTTCTTACACATTTTGATCATTGCAAATCTCTGAAATTTGATTGCAAGAATCTTTGCATTTTCATTGGTCCTCTCATTGCCTGGTGAATCCGTTCCATCACTTGTCGCAGAGTAGAGATGTCCCTGTCCACAAAAATATTTTTGTATTTTCTATCATTAATCTTTATATACTTTGTTTTTGGAGACATGAACTCACGAACTATCACACTATCTATTCCTTACAACTTTTAGCTGTTTTATTATATGCTCGTTGTAAAATTTTGCTTACTGTTAGAAATATCTGGATTAGAGGTTAACGGCGAATAGAATCCAGTTGCACCATGCATAGCATATTATAGAATAAGAAACTAGATTTAGTAGAATATTGCTTATTCATGACCAGAACCGATTATTTTTCCTTTAGTACTGGGGATAAAATTAACCATGTTTATTTTACGCAAATACCCCATTCATTTTTTAAATCTTCCAGCGGGCACATATGAGCAAATTTTTACTACATATTATTTTACAAGTCTGAAATTGTCCAAAAGTGGTTAGTATTAATCTGTCTGTTTCTTTCTTATGTGAAGTAAGGATTTTACCCTATTATTTTATAATTAACACTTTAATGCCTATTGGTACTTCTATAGATAAAAAGTATTCACCTATAACCATATAAATAAATGGAACTATTTTACTGTAAAAATACACCGCATAATTGTTCTTACAACTAAAAATAAAATTGCTTCCGTTGTAAGGTTAATTCAGCCAATTTGGATATTCTAGTTAATAATAAAAGTTTATATATTTGAAATAAAAAAAACATACTTAAAATATATTCTGGTCTTAGTAAATTTATAAATATCTAATACTTAACCCCTTCCCTGTTTTGCACGTACGCCGTACGGCCACAGCTTTCGGGTCTTTACTGATTTGCCTGTACGGCGTACGGCAGTCTGATTTCTATTTCGCTTGCACTGTTTTGGCAATATTTTTTCCAATTTTAGTAACAAATTATTCGTATAGATGGTAAGGCAAATGTTCAGAAAATGATAGCTTGCAGTTTATTGTTTTTTCTACTCTGATTGGTTCAAATGTGCGTGTTTTTTCGCATGTTTTGTATCAGAAGAGAATTGTTATCTTTCTGGTTATATTTTACTAACCGCCTGATAATTTTATTGATGTAAGAGTTGAATAATATATTTTTACTTTTAAATAATGGATAATTCATAGCGCATTGAGCTAATTTCTTGTAATTCAAACTGTGACTCGGAATCAGAAACTGAATTATCTGTAAATGGTAGTAGCGAAAGTTGACTGGATGACCTGGATAGTAGTGACTCTAATAGTAGTACAGATGGAATCAGTCAAGAAAGACAATTTTTTGAAATTAATTGTGATAATCCTTCGGATCCGCCTCCTAGATTTGCTTTCACTGGAATTCCAAAAATTAAGTTGGATATCGATGAGACTAAAGGTAAACTTCAGTTCTATGATGCTTTCATATAAAAAAATTGTAATAAATGCTTAAAAATATTAGAAATGTTAATTTTAATAACATATCTTTACTTAAAAATGTAAAATAAACAAAAAAGGGCAATAAAAAATATGACATTTTTTTTGACCGAATTCTGGAAAAAAAATGAAACTGTTAAAGGGTTAACAAAAAAATATTATTGTCTAGTATTATAAACAAAAATTATTAGTACTAACAATACTAAATAATATTATAAACAAAACTATTTTATATTTTTTTTAAAATGTGAAATGTCAGATAATTTTTAAGCTATTTGCCAACAGAAAAAATTCAGTATTTTAGTTCTGTTTGAGATAACAAATAATTTTCAACTTAGGTATATCAATAGTTATACAACAGACATCTAAATTGCTGTTAATTTTCTTTTCGTGTACATATATTATTTCTTTTTACAAAAATGTACCAGTTCAAAGGGCAAAGTTAAAGACTTCTAGCTTTATAAAAGTTATACTTCAATTTAATATTAGACATTTATAGCTAGAATTCACTTTAAAACATTTCTAGTATTAAAAAAAGCTAGTGTGTTATTAAAGCATATAAAAACTTTTTTTCTAAAAGGAACAAAATTGTTTCATGATAAAAAAAATGTAATGCAGATTTTAAGCTTGGAAATGAAGAATGCCCAGTTAAATCCAAAATTTATGAAGCACGTGGGACTGGGGTATCGCATCGCACTTCCACGACACACGTCCGAGGTTCGATACCCGAGCTGAGTACCGTTCACTCAGCCTTTCATCCCTTCAGTGGGTAGATAAACTGAGGATCAAGTATGCTTGGAGACTAATCACTGTGGGTGCTAAGTAAAGCTGACCATCTAACTAGCCCTCGGTCTTTTAAACGGAGGTTATCATCGTAGGTCCTACCCCCTAAGAACTGTAGCGCCGTGGAGTTTAGTAAATGTCAAATTTGACTCAAATACCATGCAATCAAAAGAAACATTAAACATGAATCCTATAAACCGCAAATTTTATGTTTTAGCTCTACATTCTAAAAATAAAATTGCGTCTTAAGCACATGTAAAAACTATATTTACCAGTTATAATGTATTTGTGAATCCTTTATTGTAAATCAGGCATTTTGTACTAACATATTTTTTATGTTTACGAACTGCCCCTAAACCGATTTATCCGGCCGAATTTTGTATTTTTATCCAGAATTAGGATATAGCCTGTCATATGACGGGATCAGTAAAATTTTTAATTTTCCAGAATTGTAAAGTACCTTATGCGGCGGGTAAAAAAATGGCTTGTTTTTTGGCTGAGAATTATCTGGTGTGAGCTCAATAATTTGTTTATTTTCATACTCCTCTAATGTCTCTGATACTGTGAATGCAGTTTACAATCACGTTGAATCCATTTAGTCAAACCTTGTGGTTATGTATAAAAAACAAACACACACACACGAACAAACTTAATGATTTTCAAAGCTATATAACTTAAACGCTAGATATTTATAAGTCCTTGAAATAGACTAACAGAATTTGCTGAAAATATTTTTTTTTGTTAATACCAGTGATAAAATTTTCCTTGCAACAAAATATAATCAATGATTAAATTTAAAATAATCACATATGTGCCTAATCTATTATTTATAAGAAATATGAAAGAAAATTATTTACGTAATATCTAAGTTCAGTGATAAAACTTATGAAAATAATGCAGACGATATTTAAATAATTTAAAATAAGAAAGGATTAAATGGGATGGTTAAAGAATTGACGTCATAATGTTAGAAAGAAAATGTTATTTTCATCTACTTATAATGTGATAAATTAAGGAATTCAATCATTGCGCATTATAGTATTGCATTATTTATAATGGGTTTTTACTGAATAAGTCACAAAAAATATTTTATGTTCACGCGTGGAACATTATGCATCAATATTCATTGATGCACACGCAACATTCAGCACGAACACTTTGTGTTCACAAATCAATGTAGTTTCACACGGATGATGCATTAACAGCGTGCGATTTGATGTTGACGGTGAAAGGCTGTTGCATCAATCTGTAATATATTATTTATAATGTAAGGTCTGAACTTTCCCAGGAGCTGAGGTTAAAGATTTAGGTTTAAATAGGTACAGAACGTTTGCATAGGGTATATTAGCAATGAAAGAAAGGGCGATTATAGGCTTTTGCGCTGTACTATAGATCTATTTACATTGGAAAATGTTTTTAGCTTAATAGATACATAACTGAAACAACCCAAAAGAGTTTTAAATGCAATATATAGAAACAAATAGACCTTTCTAGAATAGATCATTTAAAATAAAACATATACGAAGCTCATAAATTATTCATATTTACACTTTTCTGTTCTTGAGATATCCAACAGTCATATCTTTTAACTGTTATTGATATACTAGCATATAACCCGTCATATGACGGGATCAGTAATTTTTTTTTTAATTTTCTAGAATTGTAAAGTACCCTATGAGACAGGTTTATTATTTTGGCTAAGAATTCTACGGTACACGCTGAATGATATGTTTATCTGTACTATAGATCTATTTACATTGGAAAATATTTTTAGTTTAATAGATACATAACTGAAACAACCCCAAAAAGTTTTAAATGCAATATATAGAAACAAATAGAGCTTTCTAGAATAGATCATTTAAAGTAAAACATATACGACGCTCGTAAAATATTCATATTTAAATTTTCTGCTTTTGAGATATCCAGCAGTCATATCTTTTAATTGTTATTGATATACTAGCATATAACCCGTCACATGACGAAATTAGTAAATTTTTAATTTTCTAGAATTGTAAAGTACCCTATGAGACACGTAAAAAATAGTTTGTTATTTTGGCTAATAATTATCTGGTACACGCTGAATAATATGTTTATCTGCACTATAGATCTATTTACATTGGAAAATATTTTTAGCTTAATAGCTACATAACTGAAACAAAACAAAATAGTTTTAACTGAAATATATAGAAATAAATATAGAGCTTTCTAGAATATATCATTTAAAGTATATACGACGCTCATAAAATAGTCATATTTAAATTTTTTGCTTTTGAGGTAACCAGCAGTCATATATTTAACTGTTATTGGTATACTAGCATATAACCCGTCACATGACGGGATTAGTAATTTTTTTAATTTTCTAGAATTGTAAAGTACCCTATGAGACATTTAAAAAAATAGTTTGTTATTTTGGCTAAGAATTATCTGGTACACTCTGAATAATATGTTTATCTGTACTATACATCTATTTACATTAGCAAATATTTTTAGCTTAATAGCTACATAACTGAAACAACCCAAAAGAGCTTTAACTGCAATATATAGAAATAAATAGAGAGCTTTCTAGAATAGATCATTTAAAGTAAAACATATACGACGATCATAAAATATTCATGTTTAAACTTTTCTGCTCTTGAGAAAAATCAGCAATCATATCTTTTAACTGTTATTGATATATTTAGGTCTGCATATTTGCTTCGAAAGCTTGATATTAGTATATTATGCTGAAATAAATTTTTATAATTTAACGGCATTGGTTAAATATGTTAATTACGGTACCGTATTGTGTAAACATGGTAACATAAATACTACATGTATAATACATATGAAAGTGAATAGCAGTGGTTAATACCCATTAAAGACTTAAATCAATACTGTGTTGTGTTTCGTACTTCAATTAAATAAACTTTTTTAAATTAAAAAAATACATTTATATTAATATTTGTATAATAACAAATAATATAATAACAAATTTATCTTTTCGTTTACATCAAATGCATTCAGGTCCTTTATTCGATAATCACAAAATGCATACTATGAAATGGTTTTATAAAATACATTAATATTAAGATAATATTAAACTTCAATAGAAATAGAATACACGGTTTAGAAACTCTCTGTACTTTTTGAAGAATACCGCAAAGGAAAATTCTGTAAAAAAATTTAAGATTTCCATAGGGAGATTTCAATAGGCAAAATACATATGTACTTAAGATTACGTATTAAAACATCTTAAAATTGCCTCTTTTAATGTTTAATCAAACGATAGATTTAGCTATTTATCTGATTTTGTATCTAGATGTTATGCTACTTACTGTGGAGGGAATTATCCAACTTTCATTAACTGACGTCTACAATTGGAAGAATTTTAGAACCTCAAGGTCAGAGGTTAATGTAATATAACAATTAGTTGTTTTCATAGACATTTAAAAAGACTACGGAAAGAAAACAATTATGATAGTGAAACTGTTCATTTCCCTGTACTAAAAATATTAAAAGAAATCAATTATAACAGTAAAATCTTTCTGTACAAAATAATTATAAATAGTTTTTTGAGAACATAATTGACAATTATGGTGAGGGCAAAAAGCATACTTCGTCGTGAAACTGAATAAAATTTACGTTCAAATATCTAGAGGATCAAACTTTCCTTCGTATAACTGACACAGTTTACGTTCAAAAATATTTGTAGGAACCAAATTTTCCTTCGAATAAGTGAATATGTCCTATAATTGAATAAAATGTAATTTCAAAAATTATATAGAGGATCAAACTTTCTTTCGTATAAGTGAATATTTCGTATAAATAAATAAAATTTACGTTCAAAAATTTATGTAGGAGATCAAAATTTAATTCATGTAAGTGAATGTTTCGTAGAACAGGATAAAC
The DNA here is from genome assembly GCA_032207245.1 of Pardosa pseudoannulata. Taxonomy (NCBI): domain Eukaryota; kingdom Metazoa; phylum Arthropoda; class Arachnida; order Araneae; family Lycosidae; genus Pardosa; species Pardosa pseudoannulata. Next base: position 50,306,780 of record CM063500.1, read on the forward strand.
TTATACACAAATTTATGTAGGGGATCAAATTCCTTGGTATAAATGAATGTTTCGCATAACTGTATAAAATTTATTTTCAAAACTTTATGTAGGAGATCAAAATTTCCTTTGTATAAGTGAATATCTCGTAAAACTAAATAAAATGTGTGTTCAAAAATTTTTGTTGAGGGACAAGCATGCCCTCTTATAAGAGAATATTTTGGAGAACTAAATATCAGTATAAGGTAATAATTTATTACATAGTCTTTATAAGAATTTTACTGGGAAATGAGAAGTATTTCGCACATTTGAATATTTCTTATAATTATTACGTATAGACGAGTTTTCAAGTTTTAATGCCAATAAAAATTAATTTTATTTATAACCTGAATTAAACACTTATGTGATATGTGTAAATGTAATTTTTAGTTTCTTCAATATGAAGATGCAATACTGACTCAATTTTAACAATTATAACAAACTCCTATTAAAACGGGTAACTGCACTATATCAGACTTAGTCTCTACTTTAATTAAACCGAAAAGTTTTCTTTATTTAAATTTATTTCTCATCCATTGTTTCCAGTGGCGTGCTACACATCATCAAAAGTAAGTTGAGTACCATCTGTTAAATGTTTTAGATTTATCATACACGGCTAACTCCATTTTACTTTTCCCCTTTCCCGCAATACCGAATCTCGGAATCTGACGAATCGTCTTCTCATGATAATTCGAACAATTAAATAGCCATATATTTTTCACGCGAGGCGGCAGGATAAGATAACAAATGAGACTTGGAGAATCTTTAAGTATTGTCAAACTTGATGGTCTGTATTTATAAAGGAATTATATAATTGTAATGCAGGCTAGTATTTTGAAATGCAAATCTTGGAAAACATAACAAACTATTATTGATATTTTGTTATAAGTTTTATCATTGAAATACAGTAGTAGTTACAGCTAGTAATACTTTTAAAAATACCAGTTTAAAAAATAGTGCTGACTTGTAGATGTACAGATATATATATTTGCATGTGTATAAAATTATAAATGGAGTAATAAAACTGATTTAAATATCAAAAACTCATTTTTACTATACGCATTTTGGTATTAAATTCTTCCAGTTAGAACTAAACTCCTTTCAAATATCATTTAAATCAATAAATAATCTCATATCACAATTATTTATACATAAATTCTTTAAATATACCATGCGATATCCGAATTGTAGAGTCCTGCTCTTTGGTAACAGAGTTCTAAAATTACATCTATCCATCTGTCTTAGTTCCATCTATCTAAAATTACAAATGGATCAATGAATGTATCTAAAATATCAAAAGCTGTTTTATAGTAATTTGCATGGTATTGAATTCTTTCATTTAACATTAAATTCTTTATAGATGTCACCTACAGCAAATAACCCTTTAATAAGCATTTTGGTACTGTAATAACTAATTTTAAATGTAGTGGTTTAATCCAAATATACAAGTAAAAATTTCTTCTTGAAAATTGAAGAAACTAAAAATTCAAGAAGTATTGAATTTAAGTACAGCAGTATTTAAATTGAAAAATTAGCAGGCTGTTATTATGCTAGAAAGACGTATATAATTATAAGATTAAATATGAAATATTTTGTGTAATCATATATCCCCTATATAATAATAGCCTATGTTATCTGTCCGTCTGTCCTCGAATTTAGGAAGCTGTTAGACCTGGAATGGATAAAGGTATCCATATTGGATTCGAGATGAATTAGGGTTAGCAAAATTCAAAGCGAGTCTTTAAAACATTCAAAATCCACCCCTTTCCGAGCATTTAATGTCATTATTTCAAGTCCTACTATCCCTGGTTAAAAGCAGGTGATTAAATTTATCAATTTATCACACAAGAAATAGGTTAAAATAATATTTTTTCTAGCATTATGACATCATTCCTTTAACCACCTCATTTAACCGTTTTTCCTTTAAATTATTTAAATATCGTCTGCATTATTTCCATACGTTTTATCACTGAATTTGGATATTACGTAAATAATTTTCTTTTATATTTGGCTTAAATAATAGATTAGGTACATGTATGATAATTTAAAATTTAAGCATCGATTATTTTTTGTTGCAATGAAAATTTCATCACCGGTATTAATAACAAATTCCTTTCATAAAAGTCTAGGAGTCTATTTCACGGACTAATAAATATCTAGCGTTTAAGTTATATATCTTTGAAAATTAAGAAGTTTGTTCATTTGTGTGTTTGTTTTTTATACATAATCACACGGTTTGACTAAATGATTTCAATGTGATTCTAAACTGCATTCACAGTATCTTGAGACTTTAGAGAAGTATGAAAATAAACAAATTATTCAACGTGTACCAGATAATTCTCAGTCAATAAACAAACCATATGTTTACCTGCCTAATAAATTTCTTTACAATTCTGGAAAATTAAAAATTTCACTGATGTTGTCATATGTCGGCTTATATGCTAGTATTTAATAAATAACTAACAATGCTGCTTTAATCTTTAATTCTTCAGTCTTCTTTTCTGTTATGTCTTTTAACTTTTTTGTTTTTAAACCGTTTCTGTTAAATATAGAAAACGAAGGAGGCAATAAAAACTAAATATCCACCTGAATTGTCACTTAAAACATAAGATATATAGCAAAATATGTTTTTTAATTAAGTTTAAACAGCATTTAATATCGTAACATTCAAAAACTATATTCAAAAAGTACTTGAAAATCTGCAATAGTTTTTAAGGTATTGATAATTTGTTCATTAAATCCGATTAGTTAAAATATTGTAGTTCACACATACTTTGAAATTTTAAACACATTATATTGTGTTTATATTGAAGAATAAATTAGTAGAAAAGTTGAGGGAAATTATGTAATCCGAAATTTAAATGAGATAAATCATATCTACACTGCATTTTATTTTAGAAAATTTTTACTCTTTTTTTTTTCATTTTATTTTTCTAAAGAGAGAATATTATTTTTTTATTTCCAAAAATTATTGTATCGATTTGATGTGAATTTTAAAAATACACTGATACAAATGATAAAAAAAAGAAATGAAAAAAATGAGGGAAATTATATTATACGAAATTTAAATTAGAAAAGTGATATCTGCATTGCATTTTATTTTAGCAAAATTTACTCTTTTTCTTTTTTTTCAATTTTATTTTTTGTAAAGTTAAAAGATTATTTTTTATTTAAAAAAATATTTTAGTGATTTGATGTGATTTTGAAAAATATACTGATACAAATGATATTGAAAAATAAATCAAGAGAAAAATTGAGGAAAGTTATATAAACCGAAATTTAAAACAGAAATGTGATATATGCATTGCATTTTATTTTAGCAAACTTTTACTCTTTCCTTTTATTCAAATTTATTTTTCTAAAGCTAGAAGATTACGTTTTATTTTCATAAATTATTGTCTCGATTTGATGTCATTTTGAAAAAATACTCATACAAATGATATTTAAAAATAAATCAGAAGAAAAATTGAGGAAAGTTACGTAATCCGAAATTTAAATTAGAACAGTAATATCTGCATTGCCTTTTAACTTAGAAAAATTTTACTCTTTTTCTTTTTTTTCAATTTTATTTTCCTAAAGCTATAAGATTATTTTTAATTTCCAAAAAATATTATATCGATTTGATGTGATTTTAAAAAGTATACTTATATAAATGTTATTGAAAAGTAAATAAAGAGAAAAATTGACGGAAATTATGTTATTCAAAATTTAAATGACAAAATTAATAAATGCATTTCATTTTATTTTAGAAAATATTTACTTTTTTTATTTTATTTTTCTAAAGCTAGAAGATTATTCTTTATTTCCAAAAAATTTTTGTATCGATTTTATGTCAATTTAAAAAAATACTGATACAAATGGTATTGAAAAATAAATCAGGAGAAAAGTTGAGGAAAGTTATGTAATCTGAAATTTAAACGAGAAAAGTAATATCTAAATTGCATTTTATTTTAGCAAACTTTCACTCTTTTTTTTATTTTTTTTTCAATTTTATATTTCTAAAGCTAGATGATTATTTTTTATTTCCATAAATTATTGTATTGATTTGATGTGATTTTGAAAAAAAATACCTATACAAATGATATTGAAAAATAAATGAAGAGAAAAATTGAGGAAAATTCTGTAATCTGAAATTTAAACGAGAAAAGTAATATCTAAATTGCATTATATTTTAGAAAACTTTCACTCTTTTTTTTTCAATATATTTTTCTAAAGCTAGAAGATTATGTTTTATTTCCAAAATTTATTGTATTGATTTGATGTGATCTTGACAAATATACAGATGTAAATGATATTGAAAAATAAATGAAAAGAAAATTGAGGAAAATTTTGTAATCTGAAATTTAAACGAGGAATGTAATATCTACATTGCTATTTATTTTAGAAAACTTTTACTCATTTTTTCCCAACTTGTTTTTCTAAAGCTAGAATATTATTTTTTTATTTCCAAAATTTATTGTATATCAAGTAAAGTAAATCAAGAGAAAAATTGAATGAAATTATGTGAATTTAAATGAGAAAAGTAATATTTGCATTGAATTTTATTTTAATAAACTTTTACTCTTTTCTTTTTTCAAATTTATTTTTCCAGAGCTAGAATATTATTTTTTATTTCCAAAAATTATTGTATCGATTTGATGTGATTTTGAAAAATATACTGATACAAATAATATTGAAAAGTAAATCAAGAGAAAAATTGAGGGAAATTATATAATCCGAAATTTAAATGAAAAATGTAAAATCTGCATTGCATTTTATTTTAGCAAACTTTTACTCTTTTTCTTTTTTTTTCAATTTTCTTTTTCTAAAGCTAGTAGATTATTTATTATCTCCAAAAATTATTGTATCTCTTTGATGTGATTTTGAAAAATATTCTGATACAAATGATATTTTAAGTAAAATTTTTGTTCTCCGGCTTAAAGCAGACTATCTCGTTTCACTGTTAGTGTAAGGTATTTTGGTGTCTCTTTTAAAGACTAATTTATAAAATTATCTCCAAATTAGTAGCAAATTTCATTGACAACTTATCGAATGGCATATATATTACAAGTTTTAATATAGTAAAATATATTTAAATATTAAATAGCAGCTTTTATTAAATTTAAAGTAAGTAATTTATTTATTATTGTAATTAAGCAAATAAATTTAAGTATTGCCAAATTAGTAGTAAATTTTATTACTTACCTAATAGTATATACGCTAAAATGTTTTAATTAAATATAGTTAAAGATGAAAATGACGTTTTAACTAAATTCAAAGTAAGTTAGTTATAATTTTCATTAAATTATTTTTACCATATTACACAAGAAAAATTAACATTTATTTTATTTTTATTTTCGTGTTAATATTTTCATAAATATTCCAGGTAACAACTAATTTTTTTTATCTGCTTTAAAATTTTTGCTAACAATTTATTAATCTAAATGTAAGTTAAAATTTCTGGCTTAATTTTTATTTCTTAATAGTTTTTAAATAGTATTGTCTCAAATGAAGTTTAATTGGAAAT
>CM063500.1:50322303-50329803 GCA_032207245.1 Pardosa pseudoannulata
AAAACAAAAAACTGAAAGTGATTCTATTTAATCTATCATAATTTTCTAAATTACTTAGTAAAATTATACATACTTTATCTGAGATAATCAAGACAGGCTTCTTCTTATAATATTATTCCTCTTAATTGATAAAAATAAAAATCTGAAAGTGATTCTATTTTAGTCTATCATAATTTTCTAAATTACTTAGTAAAATTATACATACTTTATCTGAGATAATCAAGACAGGCTTCTTCTTATAATATTATTCATCTTAATTAATAAAAATAAAAAACTGAAAGGGATTCTATTTTAGTCTATCATAAATTTCTAAATTACTTAGTAAAATTATACATACCTTATCTGAGATAATCAAGAGATGCTTCTTCTTATAATATTATTCCTCTTAATTGATAAAAATAAAAAAACTGAAAGTGATTCTATTTTAGTCTATCATAATTTTCTAAATTACTTAGTAAAATTATACATACTTTATCTGAGATAATCAAGACAGGCTTCTTCTTATAATATTATTCATCTTAATTAATAAAAATAAAAAACTGAAAGTGATTCTATTTTAGTCTATCATAAATTTCTAAATTACTTAGTAAAATTATACATACCTTATCTGAGATAATCAAGAGATGCTTCTTCTTATAATATTATTCCTCTTAATTGATAAAAATAAAAAAACTGAAAGTGATTTTATTTTAGTCTATTATAATTTTCTAAATTACTTAGTAAAATTATACATACTTTAGCTGAGATAATCAAGACAAGCTTCTTCTTATAATGTTATTCATCTTAATTGATGACAATAAAAAACTTAAAGTGTGTCTATTTTATTCTATCTTAATTTCCTAATTGATTTGTAAAATTATACATATTTTTCTGAGATAACCAAGATATGTTTCTTCTTATAATATTATTCCTCTTGGTGATTACAATAAAAAAATTAAAATGTGTCTATTTTTTTCTATCACAATTTTCTAATGATTAGTAAAATTATACACACTTTTCTGTGATATTCAAAACATTCTGATTCACCTACAATATTATACCTTTTAATTGATTACAATAAAAAACCTAAAGTGTGTCTATTTTATAATTTTCAATTTTATAATTATTTATATATTCTATTTTATAATGTATTTTATAATTATTTATATATTCTATTTCATAATCTATTTTATAATTATTTATATATTCTATTTTATAATCTATTTTTTAATTATTTATAATTTTCTAATTACTTAGTAAAATTATACTTACTTTTCTGAGATATTCAGGACACGCTTCTTCTTATAATATTATTAATATTGATTGATTACAATAAAAAACTTAAAGTGTGTCTATTTTAATCTATCATAATTTTTTAATCACTTAGTAAAATTATACATACTTTTCTGAGATATTCAAGACATGCTTCTTCTTATAATATTGTCCCTCTTAATTTATTGCAATAAAAAACTTAAAATGTGTCTATTTTAATCTATATAATTTTCTAATTTCCTTAGTAAAATTATACATACTTTTCCGTGATATCCAAGAAATGCTTTTTCACTTATATTATTCCTCTTAATTAATTACAATAAAATACTAAAAGTGTGTCTATTTTAATCTATAATAATTTCCTAATTAATTAGTAAAATTATACGTACTTTTCTGAGATATTCAAGACCTTCTACTTCTTCTAATATTATTCATCTTAATAGGTTAGAATATAAAATTTGAAGTGTGTCTATTTTATCATAATTTTCTAACTACTTAGTAAAATTATACATACTTTTCTGAGTTATTTAAGACAAGTTTCTTGTAATATTATTTCTCTTATTTGATTAAAATAAAAAAACTAAAAACGTGTCTGTTTTAATCTATCATAATCTTATAATTACAAAAAAATGATACAAACATATTTTAGATCTCCAAGACATGTTTCTTCTTGTAATATTATTCCTCTCAATCGATTACAATAAAAAATTAAAGTATGTTTATTTTAATCTATCGTAAATTTATCATTACTTATTACAATTATACATAGTTTTATGTGATAACCAAGACATGCTACTTCTTATAATATTATTCACCTCAATTGATTACAATAAAAAATTAAAGTGTGTCTATTTTAATCATTCATAATTTTCTAATTACTAAAAAATGATACATACATATTTTAGATATCCAAGACATGTTTCTTCTTGTAATATTATTCCTATCAATCGATTAAAATAAAAAATTAAAGTATGTTTATTTTAATCTATCGTAAATTTATCATTACTTATTACAATTATACATACTTTTATGTGATAACCAAGACATGCTACTTCTTACAATATTATTCATCTCAATTGATTACAATAAAAAGTTAAAGTGCATCTATTTTAATCATTCATAATTTTCTAATTAGTGAAATTATACATGCTTTTCTGAGATATTCAAGACATGTTTGTACTTATAATATTATCCCTCTTAATTGATTACAATAAAAAACTTAAAATGTTCTATTTTAATCTATCATCATTTTCTAATTACTTAGTAAAATTATACAAACTTTTCTGAGATAATCAAGACATGTTACTTTTTATAATATTATTCCTCTTAATTGATTACAATAAAAAACTAAAAGTGTGTCTATTTCCATCTATGAGAATTTTGTAATTACTTAGTAAAATTATACACACTTTTCTGTGATATAAAAGACATTCTTTTTCCCTTATAATATTATACCTCTTAATTGATTACAATAAAAAACGTAATGTGTGTCTGTTTTGATCTATCATAATTTTCTAATGAATTAGTAAAATTATACATATACTTTTTTGAGGTAATCAAGATATGCTTCTTCTTATAATATTATTCCTCTTATTGATTTCAATAAAAAACTTAAAGTGCGTCTATTTTAATGTATCATAATTTTCTAATTACTTAGTAAAACTCTACATACATTTCTGAAATATTCAAAACATGCTTCTTCACTTATATTATTCCTCCTTATTGATTGCAATAAAAAGTATAGAACAATTAATATAAAAGGAAAAACAATGTTTTTTTAAATATTCATATGATTTTAAAATTCTGTTCAATAGATAAACCTAATTTTTTTCTGTGTGTATATATTTATACTATCTATAGAAAGAGTTAACATTCTTCAGGTCCGGTTATTCCTGGATTATTAAAACATGCTGAAAGTGTGTCAGTTTTAATTCAACATAAGTATAGAAAATACTTAACATTTGTACATTCTAAGGAACGGTGCATGAAGAAAGTGTGCATATTTCAATCTAATATAATTTTCTAAATAGTTAGTGCAATTATGCATAATTTTTTTATCTGTCATGCTTCATCACTCAAAATACTCTTTTGCTTTTAAATGATCAAAGCAAAAATATAGAGCAATTTAGGTAGAAGGAATAAAAATGTTATTTCCCTGTCCATAGTTACCTTTTACGAGTTACGTTTAATATACAAGATTAATTAATTTCTGTGTGTATATATTTATATAATCTATAGAATGGGTTAAGATCATGCTTGTGAATCCTGGATTAATAGAAAATGCTGAAAGTGTATCTGTTTTAATTGAGTATAACCCTATAAAACGATAAAAATTTTGTATTACCTCAAGAAACATGGATGCTGAAAGTGTGTCTATTTCAATTTATCATAATTTTCTAAATACTGAAATTATACATAATTTTCTAAGCAGGCATGCTTCATCACTTAAAATATTATTCATTTTAAATGATCGAAACAAAAACATATAGCAATAAATGTAAAATTAAAAATATTATTTCACAAGCCATATGATTTAAAAGTTATATTTAATATATAGGCTTAATTAATTTCAGTGAGTATATATTGTTATTATCTATGGAATGGATTTACATCATTCCGATAGTTCCTGAATTATTATAATATTCTGAAAGTGTATCGGTTTTAATTGAGTATAAGCCTATAAAATGCTTAAATCTGATACTTCATAAGGATATCAGTGCATGCTGAATGTGTGTCTATTTTAATCTATCATAATTTTCTAAACACTTAAAAAAATCATAATTTTCTGAGTCATGCTTCATTTTTTATGTTAATCCTCTAAATTTATTACATAATCACCCTCAAGCAACAGCTTACCCTACTGAGTGCACAGCTTGCATGTGATGTCCTGGAGAAGAGTCTACCCCGGTCTCAGAGACTAATTAGAATTTAAAATTTAAAAAAATATATAAATAAAATAATAATGAAAAAATTAATTCAGCTTTTTCAGAAATAATGTTGTTGTTACTTCTAATGCCACTTGTGCCAACCAAGCACGAATGTGACACACGCTACTTATATAAGGACAAAGGAGTGCGCCATTCGTTTTAGCAAGTACCGCTAGGTTGAAAGTACGACTTATCCTCAAGTGGTTCCTGGTAATTTAGAAGCCTAGACCAAGCAGAAAACCCATAGGCTTGGCATACTACCTCCAGAGGTATCGACTGAGCACTTAAAGGACATTCTGACCAAGAATATACAGGATGTTTAAAGAATGACCGGTATATTTGAAAAATCAATAAAAACTAAACGAACAGTAATAGAAATACACAGTTTATTGCAATATGTTTGGGACAATATTAAATTTTGAGGTAGACAAACTTTCAAAATTTGTTACAATGTTCCACAACAGATGGCACTGCAATCTGGAAAAATCTAAACTACGATATTTTCCAGATATCCACCTGGCTCAGCAATAATATTCTCAGAACGAAATTATCAGAAACCCGTGTAAACGTCTCAGGCGGGATGGCTTCACATGCAGAATAGATGTACTGCTCCAGTTATTCAATTGTTTCTGGATAGTCGTGATACACCTGGCCTTTTAAAAGTCCCCACAGAACAATATGGTAGTTTAGATTTTTTTCAGTTTGCAGCTCCATCTGTTGTGGAATATTGTAACTAATTTTGAAAGTTTGTCTGCCAGAAAATTTACTATTATCCCAAGCTTATTGCAATAAACTTTGTATTTCTATCACTGTTCGATTAGTTTTTATTGATTTCAAATATACCAGTCATTTTTTAAACACACTGTATTTTAGATCTTCCAATAAAATTAACTATTGTTAGAATAGTTGTTATAATTCAAAATAACTTACAAAACATTACAAGAACTTGTTTCATAAGATTTAGTTTACGTGTATATTTTGAACTACACTGATGATGAAATATAATTTTAAAATAATAATGTATTGCTTTTATTACACACTAAATCACCCAAATAAACTTCCCGAATTTTCTGTAAATATCTTATAGGTCTTATGGACCTTAATGACACGAATTACCGCAATAACATGCATTATTATAGGTCTCTGCTGCCCGAATAAATTAAAAGTATCTCTTTCTGAGAAAAATATTCTGAGAAAATTGCGGTAATGCATGTTATTGAGGTCCATAAGACCTATAAGATATTTACAGAAAATTTGGGAAGTTTATTTGGGTGATTTAGTGTGTAATAAAAGCAATACATTATTATTTTAAAATTATATTTCATCATCAGTGTAGTTCAAAATATACACGTAAACTAAATCTTATGAAACAAGTTCTTGTAATGTTTTGTAAGTTATTTTGAATTATAACAACTATTCTAACAATAGTTAATTTTATTGGAAGATCTAAAATACAGGGTGTTTAAAAAATTACTGGTATATTTGAAATCAATAAAAACTAAACGAACAGTTATAGAAATACACAGTTTATGACAATATGCTTGGGATAATAGTAAATATTTAGGCAGACAAACTTTCAAAATTAGTTATAATATTCCACAACAGATAGCGCTGCAGTCTGGAAAAACCTAAACTACGATATTATTCAATGGGGACTTTTAAAAGACCAGGTGTACAGCCACTATCCAGAAATAATTGAGTTGGAACAGTACATCTGTTCTGCATATGAAGCCATCCCGCCTGAGATGTTTGCATTGGTTTCTGATAATATTTCGTTCTTAGAATACACCATATTATTACACCGCATGGTAAATATCTGGAAAATATTGTAGTTTAGATTTTTTCCAGATTGCAGCTCCATCTGTTGAGGAATATTGTAACTACTTTTGAAAGTTTGTCTGCCAGAAAATTTACTATTATCCCAAGCACATTGCAATAAACTGTGTATTTATATCACTGGCCGTTTAGTTTTTATTGATTTTTCAAATATACCGGTCATTTTTGAAATGCACTGTATTTTACGAGCCTCAATCACCTTAGAAGAACACGGCGGATTTCAAGCGGGCGCGGGAATTGAATCCTCAATCCTTCAGTTATAAGGGCTTCTCCTTTGCCAACTGAGCTACCGGCGTTCTTCATTTATGGTTATATGTAGAGCCCCTAACCCGGTTGGGCATATCTCTTGTTAGGAAAGTAAATAATTGAACAAAGGAGTAGTTCCGGATTAGCATAGATGAATAATCAAAATACCAATAGTGTAAATTATTTAAAATTATAAAAATAATAAAGAAATTAAATTAAAATAAAAGTGAATAATATAAAAATACTAACGTTACAAGGCTTACAAGGCGATGGTATAACTGGATTGCCTGGGCTGATCACCCACTAATCCAGAGACTTCTATTAGTAAGCAGAAAAATGACAACGAGCAGAAAATAAAACAGCTAAAAGATGAACGAAGGAGATAGGGAGGTGGATTCCTGAGTTCATAACACAAAAACTAGAGAGTAGAAATCTTAAGGAGAGAAAATCACAAATATTTTTGCTTGCAGGAGCATCCGTACACTGCGACGACCACCTCCTCCAATATAAATGGACAGTTATGGGGCTCCTTAGACTGGCGGCCTTATTCCCGATCCTAAAGATAAAAAGAGCCGAACGATGGCCGAATGGTTAGGGCACTGACCTTCGGAACCGGAGTTCGTGGGTTCGAGTCCCACTGAGGCATGGATGTTCGTAGCCGTTCGGAATCGGCTTTAAACAGTAGGTCCCGGTCTCATTAGCCCTCGTGTAGCAAAAAGTAGACCGTAGTGCTCCCAACCAACCAACCTAAAGATAAAAAGTAAGCAAGGTAAAACTGTGAGGTAAAAATTAAGTTTAAAATTTAGAAAACGATTAATTTTGAGATGCCGGTCATTAAAAAGTGGGTAAGGGGAAATACGTGTGAGCTGTGACTTTTGTAGTAGGTACCTGTAAAGATAAAATAGGAAATATTAGTACCCTGAAAAAGAAAGTTGTGATTCGTATACACGGTGCGAAACACTAGATGGAGTCTTAGGGATAGAAAACCTAGACATAAATAGATAGAATACACTGCGACGACCAGAGATGAAGCTGGTAGTTTTGTTATTCTGGGGGGATTCAAATAGCCGAAAGAGAACCAATAAAATTGCAGGAATTCGTCCAATCAAATTTCATAAAATTTCCATGTTAGAAATAGGGTCGAAACATGATAAAGATAGTAACGTCGATTTAATAGGATGTTATATAACAATAATATAATAAAAAATACTGGTTTATATCAAAATTACTAAATTCTTTA
>CM063500.1:50334803-50347303 GCA_032207245.1 Pardosa pseudoannulata
TACTATTTTTTATTACCGATTCCCATAAAACCCTTGTTTTGTGTTTAGAAAAACGCTGGGACAGCAAACGTTACTCAATATATGTATATTTTATGTATACAGAAGGTAGAGAAAAGTCTTCTTCTGGAGTGTTTCTCCGCAACTATATGTTGTATACATTTTTTTTAAATTTAAAAACTGTCTTAATTTAAAAAATATCTTTCCTTTTTATCTTACTTATTTCGTAGGAATGATTACTAATGATAACAGAATATTTCTTTAAATTAAAAAATCTGACTGTATCTATAAAATAAAACTGGAAAATAGGCTAGGAAAATTTAACAAATCTAGGTTCCTTTCCAAAAAGACACTCTTTAGTTGAAAAAATTCTAATTAGGCCAGTTTTCGTATATGATTCCAAATCTTGGACAATAAGACAACTGTTGGAAAATTTTTCTCCTTTAGTCTTACAGACTTGGCAGGCATTATTACTAATGATAAAGAATATTTCTTGAAATTAAAGAAATCTGATAATATCAGGAAAATAGAGCTGGAAAACAGGCTAGGAAAATTTATTAAATCTAGGTTCCTTTCCAGAAATACAAAGATTTTAGTTTAAAAATTTTTAATCAGTCCAATCTTCATATATGCTTCCGAAACTTGGACAATGAGAAAACTTGTGTTGGAACTCAAACTGTGTCAACAATAGTTTGAGAAGGTGATTTAGTCTTAATCTATATAAATAAGCTGACATGCTCTATATAATAATAGCCTAAGTTGTCTGTCCTCGAATTTATAAAGTGGTTGTACTGCATACTAAGCAAAATAAAAAAATTTAAAAATAAACGGGTTAAGGTAGCTTAGTATTTTACCCGAATAAAAAACTGGTAAATCGTCTAAACAAAACCTAGCACACCACCATATATTACTAACACTGCATACTGGGAAAAATAAAAAATTAGAAAAATAAACAGATTACGGTACCTTAGTATTTTACTCGAATAAAAAACTGCCAACTCGTTTAAACAAAACCTAGCCCACTACCATATATTACTTACACTGCATTCTAATAGAAATATATAAAATATGAAAAATAAACTAACTAAGGTAGCTGAGTATTTTACAATGGTTTATGTGAAAATCTATGATGTAATTAATGGTTTCAGATGTAGATTTTCTAAGTAATAAAAGTATTTATATATATTTAATCTTAACTATTACATTTGAAACTGACAAAGAAATGCCTGTAAACTGATGAATTCCATTCATATCGATACACATAATTACAGAATTTTGGTCACAGAGAATTCTCATGTAATTCAGCCAGTTTTAAATATTTATGCTAAGATTATTATATGATCCCAGTTGACCACATTTCTTTTGAGGACATGAGTTCTGCGTGTCCTGTTACATGTACAGCCACTGAAAAATATGATAAAAGTCTTTTTTTAACGATGCCATCCTTTAAACAGAACTAATACGAAGGTAGGATCCTTTTTATCTTAAATGTCTTTCCTCTAAGCATTGCATAGAAAATGAAACATCTAAAAAGTGACGTTACAGAAAAGAGAAAACTATCACCAAACATTTTTTTACTTCCTGGGCGTTCAGATCAACTAATATTAATCCGTGGGATTTCTGGCTATGAAGATATCCAAAACTGACAAACTGAGCGCAATAGATACCAAATGTGATACCTGATGCCATCCTTTAAACAGAACTAATACGAAGGTAGGATCCTTTTTATCTTAAATGTCTTTCCTCTAAGCATTGCATAGAAAATGAAACATCTAAAAAGTGACGTTAGAGAAAGGAGAAAACTATCACCAAACATTTCTTCACTTCCTGGGTGTTCAGATCAACTAATATTAATCCGTGTGATTTCTGGCTATGAAGATATCCAAAACTGACAAACTGAGCTATAGATACCGAAAGTGATACCTGTTATGCTCCGATATGCTAGTATGTTTCTCGATTTAGCTATGCTAGTACGTTTCTGGCAGATAGTTGTTGAAAACGATTGACAATATATTGGACATATTTTTTCATAGTCTCAAGCAATGTGCAACTGCATTCTCTGTTTTTGTGCAGTCTTGACATAAGGACAGTTGAAAACCAATTTTTCTCACCCGATGTGGTACAACCTTGACGTGGTGGATAGGTTTTCCTAACTAAAAGTACCACAACCGTTAATTCCTCCACCTGTAAAACCATGTACATTGAACACTTCTGTTGTTTTAGCGTGCCACTTACGCCATATCCATCGCATTCCGATACATCTACAATTTCTATTTGAAACCTTTATCCTCTGACAGGATTTATCTAATCGTAAAATCTTCATAGCATATTTTTGTGCCATTTCTCTATTTTCACATCCTTCTGTTTAAGTGTTTTCAATCTTGGACTTTAAATGAATCAACACGTTTCAATTAAAATAATTTCAAAAAACTAGCTTGAATGACAATAAGAATTTTGAGATTATGTGTACAGACTAAAGCTAACTAAAAATAACTATTTTTATTAGCAACTTCAAACAGACACTAAAAACTGATAAAATGCATAATATATTTTTCAGTAGTAAATTAAATAGTATACGCTTAAAATTATTAGACTTTATAAAATATATTAAAAATATATATCCATTCTTCTTCACTTATATTTATTGAACAATAATTCTATTTTATAGTCATTAAATTAAATATATCGATTTCAAACTTTGCTATTGAAATCCATAAAAAAAATTCACGGATATGGTTTTAAAATATTATCAAAAACGCAAACGAAAAAAAAGACAAATCTGTTTCCACACTAGAAAGAAATTTCCATGATTATAGGTTTTACTGAAAAACTCCCATTTAATTCAATTTCAAGAAATACGGTAGTTTTTAATAATGCTTAAAAACCAGAACTGGTATCTGGTTTTTGTCATAGCAGGAATACGTTATAATTTAAATCAAATTTAAAAGGAAATATCTAAAAGAATCTACGAAAGTAACCACAGTGATAAAAAGTATAAATTTTGGCTTGTATGATTTTTTCTAAATTCAAACACATTATAATTTGAGAAATAAAAGTGGTTAGGAAACTGTAGTAATAATCTTTTCAAAATAAAAAAAAACCTTTAATTTGGATAATGGGTTTAAAAAATTTATTTGATTAAATATCTTTCCGAAAGAATATTTTAATCTAATTTAATGCATTTTTATCCTCATTTAAGTTTGGGTATGCAAATAAGAATCAATAGGATGGAATGTTAGCTTTTATGAACGTTTTGTTGATAAATTTTTTTCAGTGTAACAAGAAAACCGTATAATCAAACATCTAAACGTCTTATCACACGTCATCATGCAGCTGTTAGATTATGACGGGAGAATAATGTGCAGATTTTTTCAGTTGCTATGGAAATCCTTTAATCCATATATTTCAGTTAGAGTTGATTTCGCATAAGGATTTTAATCGGTTGAAAACTTTTGTTATCAGACAAGAAATTCGAGTATTCTTTAACGGTAAAAGGAATGTTAAACTGAATGTGCTACTTTCTCAACACTTATAGAATGACTCGTGTTAAGACCTTTACAGATATTTGTACCTCCTCTTAAAAAATAAAAGAAATTATCCTGATAAATTTCAACACTCTAATTTAAATGCAAATATTTATTTGACTACGTTAAGTGTAATCGTAAGTAAAAATGCAGCGAAAGAGAAAACAAATAATTTTGGAAAAGAGAAATGTAGTTTGTTATAATATAATCTACCGAAGACTTTTGGGGTTAAAAACCGGTTGTGAGCCAGCCAATCAAGATTTTAGTAATCAGTTATGTAAAAATGTGCGGTAAAGCGTCACTAAATTATATTAGAAGGATGAAGTTCGAGATAAATGGATGAAATCGCCCGAGAATTACTTTTAAGTTTGTTAGTTAAGTTCAAAATGTCATTATATCCATATGCAATATATCAAAATTATTTCACTTTAATATCTTTTTATAAACATCCTCTCTCTCGTTCTAATTATTTAATATATAATTTCTCTACGCATTCTAAGAAATAGATGCAATTTTTCTGTCCACTCACTCCATTTTTCAGCAGTCGCTAGCAAATGATTCAGTTTTTCATGTGATCTAACAAATAAATTCACTGACTAAATTTCTGTTTCTCTGGTAAATATTTCGTGTTTGTCTCGCTATGTTTCACTTTGTCTTGTGTTTTCGTGTACATTCAGTACAGTTTCTGTTTCTCTGGGAAATATTTCATGTTTTTCTCTCTATGTCTTACTTTGTCTCGTGTTTGAGTGTACATTTCGTACAGTTTCTGATTCTCTGAGAAATATGTAGTGTTTATCTCGCTATGTCTCATTTTGTCTCTTGATTTCGTATACATTCTTTAGTCTGCCGTTGACTAGTGAAGATGTGTTTTTCTAGCAGCTCTTAAAAATTACTTCAAACTTCAAAAACTTCAATATTCTATTTTATAGTTATCAAATTAAAAATATTAAATTCAAAATTTGCTATTGAAATCTGTGAAAAAAACACTCATGGATATGTATTTAAAATAATGTTAAAACGAAAACGGAAAAAAATGCAAATCTGTTTCTACGCCACAAAGAAATTTCTGTGATTATAGGTTTTACTGAAAAACTCCTATCTAATTCAATTTCAAGAACTACAGTGGTTTTTAACATTGCTTAAAAAACAGAACTGGTATCTGGTTTTCGTCATGGCAGGAATACGTTATAATTTAAATCTAATTTAAAAGAAAATATCTAAAAGAATCCAAGGAAATAACTACAATGATAAAAAGTATATATCTTGGCTTTTATGAAGTTTTTTTTTATAAATTTAAACACATTATAATTTTCGAAATAAAAGTGGTTAGGAAACTGTAGTAATAACCTTTCAAAATAAAAAAATCCTTTAATTTGGATAATGGGTTGTAAAAATATTTTTCCTTGAATATCTTTCGAAAAGAATATTTTAATCTAATTTAATGCATTTTTATCCTCATTTCTGAGTTTGGGTATGCAAATAAGACTCAATAGAAAGGAATATTAGCTTTTATGAACGTTTTAACATTTTTCTTAATAGATTTCTTTTCGTGTATCAAGAAAACTGTAGAATGTACATCAAACATCTAAAGGTCTTATCACACGTCATCATGCACGTGTTACATTATGACGGGAGATGAATATGTAGATTATTTCAGTTGCCATGGAAATCCTTTAATATATTTATTTTAGTTAAGGGTGATTTCTTATAAGGCTTCTAATCGTTGCAAAACTTTTCGCTATCAGACAAGAAATTTGCGTATACTTCAACGGTAAAAGGAATATTAAACTGCATGTGGTACTTTTTCAACACGTATAGGATGACACACGATTAGACTTTTACAGATATTTTTACCTAATTGTAAAGAATAAAAGAAAATATCCTGATAAATTTCAACATTCTAATTTCAATGAAAATATTTATTTTACCACATTAAGTGTATTCGAAAGTGAAAACTTAAGTGCTTTAATTTGGTTTGGAGTGCTACGGTCTACTTTTTGCAACACGAGGGGTAATGAGACCGGGACTTACAGCTAAAAGCCTATTCCGAACGTTTACGAACATCCATGCCACTGTGAGATTCGAACCCTCAAACTGTGGTACCAAAGGCCAGCAACCTAACCAATCGACCATCGTCCGGCTAAAAACGGAGTGACAGAGGTACCTTATAATTTTAAATAAGATTAATGCAGTTTGTTATAGCATGATCTTCCAAAGGCTTTTGGGATGAAAATCCCTTTGTGAGGCAGCCAATCAGGATTTCAGTGATTAGTTATGGAATAACATGCGGTGAGGCGTCACTAAATTATATTAGAAGGCTGAAATCAGCAGGATTAAATTTTTGTATTTTTGAACATGCCAACACTAAGGAAAGAATAAAATATAGTTGTCAAGTTTTTCCATAAATGGATATAATCACCAAAAAATTAATTTTAAGTTGGTTAATTAAGTCATAAATATCCTTATATCTATTTGCAATAACTCAAAATTATTTCCCTTTAAAATCTCTTTATAAATCTCCTTTCTCCCATTATAATTACTTAAAATCTACTTTCCCAGCATTCTATGCAATAGATGTAAATTTTATGTTGACTCACTTTTTTTTTCCAGCTGTCGCTGACAAATGGCTCAGTTTATCCCCCATCAAACAATTAAATTCGTTGACATAAATTCTGTTACTCTGGGAAATAATCTGTGTTTTTCCAGCTATGTCTCACTTTGTCTCATGCTTTTGTGTACATTTAGTACAGATTTTGGTTATCTGGAAAATAGTTTGTGTTTGTCTCGCTATGTCTCAATTTGTCTCGTGTTTTTTGTGTTCATTCAGTACACTTTTTGGTTATCTGGAAAATAGTTTGTGTTTGTCTCGCTATGTCTCAATTTGTCTCGTGTTTTTTGTGTTCATTCAGTACACTTTTTGGTTATCTGGAAAATAGTTTGTGTTTGTCTCGCTATGTCTCAATTTGTCTCGTGTTTTTTGTGTTCATTCAGTACACTTTTTGGTTATCTGGAAAATAGTTTGTGTTTGTCTCGCTATGTCTCAATTTGTCTCGTGTTTTTGTGTTCATTCAGTACACTTTTTGGTTATCTGGAAAATAGTTTGTGTTTGTCTCGCTATGTCTCAATTTGTCTCGTGTTTTTGTGTTCATTCAGTACACTTTTTGGTTATCTGGAAAATAGTTTGTGTTTGTCTCGCTATGTCTCAATTTGTCTCGTGTTTTTGTGTTCATTCAGTACACTTTTTGGTTCTCTGGAAAATAGTTTGTGTTTGTCTCGCTATGTCTCTATTTGTCTCGTTTTTGTATTCATTCAGTACAGTTTCTTTATCTCTGCGAAAGATTTCGTATTTTTCTCGCTATGTCGCACTTTGTCTCGTGTTTTCGTGTAAATTCAGTACATTTTCTGTTGCTCTGGGATATATTTCGTGTTTGTTTAGTTATGTCTCACTTTGTCTCCTGATTCGTGTACATTCTCTCGTCTACCGCTCACTAGTGAAGATGTCTTTTTCTAGCAACTCTTAAAAAAACTTTAAACTTCAAAAACTTCAAGATTCTATTTTATAGTTATTAAATTAAAGATATCGAATTTAAAATTTGCTATTGAAATCTGTGAAACAAAACATCTCATATGGTTTTAATATATTTTCAAAAATGCAAACTAAAAATTTGCAAGTCTGTTTTCAGGCTTGAAAAAAATTTCTATGATTATATCTTTTTCTAAAAATCTCCTGTTTAATTCAATTTCAAGAAATACAGTAGTTTTTAATATTGCTTAAAAATCAGAACTGGTATCTGGTTTTTGTCATGGCAGGAATATGTTATAATTTAAAAGGAAATATCTAATATAATGTACGAAAGTAACCACAATGATAAAAAGTATAAATATTGACTTGCATGAATTTTTTTTTTATAAATTCAAACACATTATAATTTGCGAAATAGAAGTGGTTAGGAAACTGTAGTAATAATCTTTTCAAAATAAAAAAAACCTTTAATTTGGATAATGGGTTTAAAAAATATTTTTCCTTAAATATCTTTCCAAAAGAATATTTTTAATCTAATTTAATGCATTTTTATCCTCATTTCTGAGTTTTGGTATGCAAATAAGAATCAATAGGCTGGAATGTCAGCTTTTATGAACGTTTTAACTTTTTTGTTAATAGATTTCTTTTCCGTGTATCAAGAAAACTGTAGAATGTACATCAAACATCTAAAGGTCTTATCACACGTCATCATGAACGTGTTACTTTATGACGGGAGAAGAATGTGCAGATTATTTTAGCTGCAATAGAGATCTTTTAACCCATTTATATTAGTTAAGGTTGATTTTGTATAAATCTTTTAAGCGGTTGAATATTTTCGCTATCAGACCAGAAATTCGCGTATTCTTCAACCGTAAAAGGAATGTTAAACTGAATCTGCTACCTTTTCAACACTTATAGGATGATACACGATAAGACCTTTACAGATATTTTACTTAACTGTAAATATAAAAGGAAATCTCCTGATAAATTTCAACACTCTAATTTTAATGAAAATATTTATTTGACCACTTTAAGTGAACTCGTAAATAAAAACGGAGCAAAAGAGAAAACAAATAATTTTGGAAAAGAGAAATGTAGTTTGTTATAGCATCATCTACTGCAGGCTTCTGGGGTTAGAAACCCTTTATAAGTCAGCCAATCAGGATTTTAGTGATTAGTTATGCAATAACGTATGGTGAGGGGTCACTAAATTATATTAGAAATCTGAAGTCGGCAGGATTAAATTTTGGTATTTTCGTACTTGCCAACACTAAGGAAATAATAAATGATAGTTGCCAAGTTTTACCATAAATGGATAGAACAGCCCTAAAATTACTTTTAAGTTTGTTAGGTAAGTCCAAAATATCATTATATCTATATGTAATATATAAAAATTATTGCTCTTTAATATCTCTTTATAAACATCCTTTCTACCATTCTTATAGCTTAATATCTACTTTCCTTAAGCGTTTTATGCAATATATGCAAATTTTCTGCTCCCTCACTGCATTTTCCACCTGTCACTTGCAAGTGGCTTAGTTTTTCCCTGATCTAACAATTACATTCATTAAGTTCCTGTTTCTCTGAGAATTATTTCGTCTTAGCCCCGATATGTCTCACTTTGTCTCGTGTTTTCTTGTACATTCAGTACAGTTTCTGTATCTCTGGTAAATATTTCGTGTTTGTCTCGCTATGTCTCTCTTTGTCTCGTTTTCGTGTACATTGTCTCGTCTGTTGCTGACTAGTAAAAATGTCTTTTTCTAGCAACTCTTAAAGAAACTCTAAACTTCAAAAACTTCAAAATAATCTTTAATAGTTATTAAATTAAAGATATTGAAATCAAAATTTGATATTGGAATCTATGAAAAAACACATTCATTTATATGGTTTTAAAATATTGCCAAAACGCAAAAGAAAATAAATGCAAATCTGTTTCCACTCCATAAAGAAATTTCTGTGATTATAGGTTTTACTGAAAAACTGCCATCTAATTCAATTTCAAGAAATACGGTAGTTTTTAATATTCCTTAAAAAACAGAACTGGTATCTGGTTTTTGTCATGGCATACTTTATAATTTAAATCTAATTTAAAAGGAAATATCTAAAAGTATCTACTGAAGTAACTACAATGATAAAAAGTATAGATCTTGGCTTGTATGATTTTTTTTTTATAAATTCAAACACATTATAATTTGCGAAACAAAAGTGGTTAAGAAACTGTAGTAATAATCTTTTCAAAATAAAAAAAACCCTTTAATTTGGATAATGGGTTTAAAAAATATTTCTCCTTAAATATCTTTCCAAAAGAATATTTTAATCTAATTTAATGCATTTTTATCCTCATTTCTGAGTTTGGGTATGCAAATAAGAATCAATAGGCTGAAACGTTAGCTTTTATGAACATTTTAAGTGTTTTGATAGATTTTTTCCTTGTAACAAGAAAACTGTAAAATGTACATCAAACATCTAAAGGTGTTATTACACGTCATCATGTACGTGTTAGATTATGACGGGAGAAAAAGGTGCAGATTTTTCTGCTGCAATGGAAATTTTTAGCCCATTTATTTTAGTTCAAGTTGATTTCGGATAAGGTTTTTAATCGGTCGAAAATTTTTCGATATCAGACAAGAAATTCGAATATTATTCAACGGTGAAAGGAATGTTAAACTGAATGTGCTACTTTTTCAACACGTATATGTTGATTCGAGATATGATATTTACAGAGATTTTTAATTCTTTGTAAAGTATAGGTTTTTTTTTATTGTAATAAGAAAACTGTAAAATACACATTAAACATCGAAAGGTCTTATCGCACGTCATCATGTACGTGTTAGATTATAATTCTTTTTACGAGAGAAAATTATGCAGAATTTTTAAATTGCAATGGAAATTTTTTAACCCATTTACTTTAGTTTAGGTTAATTTCGAATAAAGCTTTTAATCTGTTGTAAAGTTTTGCTATCAGACAAGAAATTCCAGTATCCTTCAACTGTAAAAGGAATGTTAAACTGGCTGTGCTACTTTTCCAACACGTATATGTTGAATCTAGATAAGATATTTACAGAGATTTTTACCTTCTTGTATAAAGTAAAAGGTTTTTTTTTTCGTGTAACAAAAAAACCCTTAGAATATACACTAAACATGTAACGGTCCTATCGCCCGTCATCGCGTACGTGTTAGATTATGATTCATTTTACAGGAAAAGAATAATCAGATTTTGTAAATTGCAATGAAAATTTTTATCCCATTTTAGTTCAGGTTGATTTGGGATAAGGCTTTTAATCGGTTGAAAAATATTCGGTATGAGACGAGAAATCCGTGTATTCTTCAACGGTAAAAGGAATGTTAAACTGACTGCGCGACTTTTCCAACACGTATATGTTGTCTCGAGATAAGACCTTCATAGCGATTTTTACCTCCTTGTATAAAGTAAAAGGATTTTTCCTTGTAACAAGAAAACTGTAGAATATACATAAAACACCTCAGAGGTCTTATCACACGTCATCATGGACGTATTAGATTATGATTGGAGAAAATGTGCATATTTTTTAGTTGCAATGGCAATTATTTTTCACCTATTCATTTTAGTTCAGATTGATTTCGGATAAGATTTTATCGGTAGAAAATTTTTCGTTTTCAGACAAGAAATTAGTATTCTTCAAACGGTGAAGGGAATGTTAAACTGACTGCGACTTTTCCAACACGTATATGTTGTCTCGAGATAAATTCACAGCGATTTTTAGTTGCAATGGATTATTTTCACCTATTCATTTTAGTTCAGGTTGATTTGAGATAAGACTTTTAATAGGTTGAAATATTTTCGCTATCAGACGTGAAATCCGTGTATTCTTCAACGGCAAAAGGAATGTTAAACTGACTGCTCTACTTTTCCAACACGTATATGTTGTCTCGAGATAAGAACTTTACAGAGATTTTTACCTCCTTGTATAAAGTAAAAGGTTTTTTTTCCTTGTAACAAGAAAAAAAGAAAATATACATTAAATATCGAAATGTCTTATCGCACGTTCTCATGCACGTGTTAGATTATGATTCTTTTCACGGGAGAAATATTTGCAGAACTTTTAAGGAGCAATGGAAATATTTAACCAATTTATTTTAGTTCAGGTTTATTTGGGATAAGACTTTTAATTGGTTGAAAACTTTTTCCTATCAGAGAAGAAATTCGAGTATTCTTCAACGGTAAGAGGAATGTTAAACTGAATGTGCTACTTTTCCAACACGTATATGTGTCTTGACATAAGATATTTACAGAGATTTTTACCTCATTGTATAATGTAAAAGGGTTTCTTCGTGTAGCAAAAAAACCTTAGAATGTACAGGAAATATCTAAAGGTCTTATCTCACGTCATCCTGCACGTGTTAGATTATAATTCTTTTTAGGGGAGAAAAATATGCAGAATTTTTAAATTGCAATGGAAAATTTTTAACCCATTTACTTCAGTTGAGGTTAATTCCGGATAAGGCTTTTAATCGGTTGTAAATTTTTCGTTATCAGACAAAAAATTCCAGTATCCTTCAACTGTAAAAGGAATGTTAAACTGGCTGTGCTACTTTTCCAACACGTATATGTTGAATCTAGATATGATATTTACAGAGATTTTTAATTTATTTTATAAAGTAAAAGGGTTTTTTTCCGAATAACAAAAAAACCTTAGAATATACATTAAACATCTAAAGGTCTCATCGCACGTCATCGCGTACGTGTTATATTATAATTCCTTTTACGGGAGAAGAATGTGCAGATTTTTTAAGTTGCAATTGAAATTCTTAACCCATTTCCTTTAGTTCAGGTTGATTTGGGATAAGGCTATTAATCGGTTGAAATATTTTTAGTATCAGACGAGAAATCCCTGTATTCTAATTAATTAAAGGAATGTTAAAGGAATGTTAAACTGAATGCGCTACTTTTCCAACACTTATATGTTGACTCGAGATAAGATATTTACAGAGATTTTTACCTCACTGTATATAGTAAAAAGTTTTTTTGTTCCGTTGTAACAAGAAAACCGTAGAACACACATTAAACATCTAAAGGTATTATCGCAAGTCATAATGTAGTGTTAAATTATGATTCCTTTTACGGGAGAAGAATGTGAAGATTTTTTAAGTTGCAATGGAAATTCTCAACCCATTTAATTTCAGGTTGATTTGGGATAAGGCTTTTAATCGGTTGAAAAATTTTCGGTATCAGACGAGAAATCCCTGTATTCTTCAACGGTTAAAGGAATGTTAAATTGAATGCGCTACTTTTCCAACACTTATATGTTGACTCGAGATAAGATATTTACAGAGATTTTTACCCCTTTGTATAAAGTAAAAGATTGCTTTTCCTTGTAACAAGAAAACCGTAGAATATACATTAAACATCTAAAGACTTATCGCACGTCCTCATGCACGTGTTAGATTATGATTCCTTTTACAGGAGAAGAATGTGC
>CM063500.1:50352303-50357303 GCA_032207245.1 Pardosa pseudoannulata
TTAATTTAATCCGTTGGAGTTTTACCCGCTTAGGTTCGAATCCTGACGCCTTTCTAACATTGGGCATTTGAGCCCACCACAAATGAGAATAAAAGGTAGGATGCAAAAGGATGCAACTTAAGGAAGAATCAGGAGAAGTATAGAGTACAGTCATAATCAATTTTGTTATGTATCTTTAAAACATCTTTGCGGTATATCCGTCACCAATAAAAAGACTTAAAGTCATTGCATTCGTAGCCGAGTGGTTAATTTAATCCATTGGGGTTTTACCCACTTAGATTCGAATTCTACCACTTTCCTTATATTGGGTATTTTAGCCCACCACAAATGAGAAAAAAGTAAGCTGCAAAAGGTTGCAATTTAAAAAATAATGAAGAGAAGTGTAGAGTACAATCATAATCAATTTGGCTAGGTATCGTTAAAACATTATTGTGTGTCTATCCCTCACTACCAACTAAAAGGATTTGAAACCATTACAGTCGTGCCTGAGGGGTTAAGACAATAAACTTTTAATCCATTGTGGTTTCCTCACTTACGTTCGAATCCTACAGGCTTTCTTGTATTGGGCATTTTAGCCCAACACAAATGAGGAAAAGTTATACATTTTGAATCAGGTGAAGTTGACTGGCTGTAAGAGATTACACAGAAATTTATAACTAATAATTTTTGGAGTTTTTCATAGCATCGCGTCTTTCGGGCTTCTGCTTGCGAATTATACGGCCGTACCGTCATACAGGAGTGTGAGGCAACCAATCAGTGTGTTAATAGTTGAAAATCTAATGACAGTGGAAGAAAGGAAAGAAAGTTATATAAATGATTCAAACTTGGACTATTTTTGTTGTATTTGAATTCACCAATTTTCCTGAAAACACAGTTTCCACAAAGTTTTCATTTAGGTTGTACAAATGAACAAAAATTATTTTAAAGTACAATTATAATTAAGTTGGTTAGTTATAAGTAAAAATTATCACTATAAACACACACGCACTTATACATATATAATTTCCATGCGTTTTACACAATATTATGTGCATCAATCATAATTTTATAAAGACCCATAAAATCACTCATTTAAGCATTTGAAATGCCATTTTTGATGAACAAAAACTAATCATTAACGACAGAAAACTAATGATTTAGAAAACATATGATTTTTCTGATCATACGTAACTTATTTCTGCTTCATATTAAGTTAGCAATGATGCATAAAATTTATTTTTGAAAAAGCATGAAACAACTTCAGCATAATTTGTTTAATATTTTCGGCGAAAGTCCGTAAACAATTCACGAAGTTGTTATTAAAGTAATGGAAATACATTTCTTCTTTTCAGTACACATATACAGTTGTATTCATGCATTCATTCCCCTCGCTTCGGGGCTACTTTTATCCCTTTCGTGTTGGACATCGTTAAATTTTCCATCAAATAAACAAAGACTAGTTTGTTCTCGAAGAAACATAATGTTTATGGTTTGGAAGAAAGAATTCTGCAATCGGTTAATGCTCTTTCATAAATATCTATAATTAAATGGGTTACAGTAAACAACTTGGTATAATGCTATCATTCCATTGGAAAAGTACATAGTACATTATCGGAGAAATAAAGCTTTTTGCTAACAAATTGAACTTAAGATCATTTCAGAAGTATTAAAGGGTCATAAATTATAAAGAAGCAAGCAATGATACTTCTTAACAGCATATAATTATTTAAAGCTGTTGCGTATAGTGACATTGTTAGTTTAAATAAAGGACTTTAAATATATTTCTGAAATTAACACATTTTGCTCTTTATATTTCATTAATAAATCGATATTTTAAAACGGTTTCAATTGACTATTTTTAATTATTTAATAACAATTGCATTAGCAAAATTTAAGATTTTTAAATCCACAAATTTCTCAACTGGAAAAATTAGGATATGAAAAAATAAATAAAGAATTGTCTATTTATCAAAAGAAAACTTTCCAAATGTTTCTTTAGCATATTTAACTAATGAAGATTCAAATAAATTGAAAATTATGAATCATTTCATTTTCAATATACTAAAAATTTTATTACAATATCTGAAATCTTGCTAATTTTTTTATAGAAAAACATGCATATTTATGTAATGGAGTTTCAAATGAGTAGCATATTTTTTAAATTATCAATCATTCCATTTTCAATACACTAAAAGTTTTATTACATTACTGATTTAAATCTTGCTAATTGTTTTTCATAGAAAAACATACATATTTATGTAATGGAGTTTCAAATGAATAACATATTTTTAAAATTATCAATAATTCCATTTTCAATACATGAAAAGTTTTATTACATTACAATTTTAAATCTTGTTAATTGTTTTTTATAGAAAAACACACATATTTATCTAATAGAGTTTCAAATGAATAACATATTTTTTAAATTATCAATCGTTCCATTTTCAACACACTAAAAGTTTTATTACATTACTGTTTTAAATCTTGCTAATTATTTCCATAGAAAAACATACATATTTATGTAATGGAGTTTCAAATGAATAACATATTTTTAAAATTATCAATCATTACATTTTCAATACACTAAAAGTTTTATTATGTTATTTTAAATCTTACTAATTGTTTTTCATAGCAAAACATACATATTTATCTAATGGAATTTCAAATAAATAACATATTTTTAAAATTATCAATAATTCCATTTTTAATGCATGTCAAAATTTATTACATTACTATTTTAAATCTTTCTAATTGTTTTTCATAGAAAAACATACTTATTTATATAATGGAGTTTCAAATTAATAACACATTTTTAAAATTATCAATCATTCAATTTTCAATACACTAAAAGTTTTATTTTGTTATTTGAAATCTTGCTAATTATTTTTCATAGCAAAACATACATAATTATCTAATGAAGTTTCAAATTAAACACATATTTTTAAAATTATCAATCATTCCATTTTCAATACACGAAAAGTTTTATTACATTACTATTTGAAATCTTGCTAATTGTTTTTTATAGAAAAACATACATATTTATCTAATGGAGTTTCAAATGAATAACATATTTTTAAAATTATCAATCATTCCATTTTAAATACACGAAAAGTTTTTTTACATCACAATTTTAAATCTTGCTAATTGTTTTTATAGAAAAACATACATATTTAACTAATGGCGTTTCAAATGAATAACATATTTTTAAAATTATCAGTCATTCCATTTTCAATACACTAAAAGTTTTATTATGTTATTTGAAATCTTGCTAATTGTATTTCGTAGCAAAACATATATATTTATCTAATGGAGTTTCAAATGAATAACATATTTTTAAAATTATCAATAATTCCATTTTTAATACACGAAAAATTTTATTACATTACTATTTTAAAATCTTTCTAATTGTTTTTTATTTAGAAACATATATATTTATGTAATGGAGTTTCAAATGAATAACATGTTTTTAAGATTATCAATCATTCCATTTTAAATACAAGAAAAGTTTTATTACATCACAATTTTAAATATTACTAATTGTTTTTCATAGCAAAACATGCATATTTATCTAATAAAGTTTCAAATGAATAACATTTTTTTAAAATTATCAATCATTCCATTTTCAATACACTAAAAGTTTTATTATGTGATTTGAAATCTTGCTAATTGTTTTTCATAGCAAAACATACATATTTAACTAATGTAGTTTCAAATGAATGACATAATTTTAAAATTTTTAATAATTCCATTCTCAATATATAAAAAGTTTTATTACATTACTATTTGAAATCTTGCTAGTTTTTTTCTCAGAAAAACATGCATTTCCTACCAGCTTCAAGATTTCTCATAATTAAGAATTTTATATTTCATAGATGCGTGGTGGCGTCAAGTACATAATAATTTTTTCCGTCAAAACGGTCCAATTTATAATTGATTTAAAAACATTTTACAATTTTTGAATTTACATCGTTAAAACAATACAACGCCTGTCAAGTTGTCTAGTAACTACAAAATCTTGATGTTTGTCTTCCAGACGTGGTTGTATCTACTATTAAATGAGATATTTTAACAATCATTCCACATGTAAGGTCAACGTTTTCTCATTAAAGTACAATGGCGTTATACCAATGCTCTTAAACACCAGGCTCTAAGTAACTTCCACATATCTACTGTTCCAATAATGGAACACTGCACATATGTAGGTTAAAGACCATTCCGAACGGCTATGATCATATATGCAAGTAGGGTATGGAGTCCCCTGCTATGGCTCGACGATTCTAAAAGAACTAACCACAAGGATCACATCATATGTAAAACCATTCTCAGAATTGATTCACACGGTGCAGTTAAATAAAACACCTAGATCTAGACACAGGTATTTATTTAATATAGTATAATAAATGAAATAGAGCTCTGGATATCAAACTGAACTAATTTTACAGAAGTTTAAAATACTGAAATCACATATAAGTTACATAAACAAACACCAGCACATTCGATATCTGCTGCTTCACACTGATTCTTATATAGGCAGACAACATATACATACATTACAAATATTTGCATATTTCAAAAATATGCAGTGCTGCCACAAATTAAAATGCGGTAATTATGAAACTTTACTCATAACAAATATCAATGCAGATGAATGAATTCATGTTACAATAATATGTGAAAATACATTATATTTAATTTCTATATACAAAACTATTTACAAAAATAAAATTAAAATTATCAGAAAAGTGATTAACTCTTTTTTGATCACGAGGCAACGAGTTTAGTTGTTATTGCGTAATCACCACAAGATGATTCGAATTGATAAAATCTTCCCAAGAGCAGGGCTTTACCCACTCTGTATTCTTTCGGCACAGTTCTATATGAAAATTCATGCAAAACTCCTGTAAAATTAAAATTATGTAAAGTGATTAACTCTTTATCTGGTAAAAACGAGGCAACGAGTTTAGTTGTTATTGCGTAATCACAAGGAGATTCGAATTGATAAAATCTTCCCAAGAGCAGGG
>CM063500.1:50362303-50389803 GCA_032207245.1 Pardosa pseudoannulata
ATTTAAATTTGTTTGCTAAATATAAATGAATAATTTAACAATTATTAAGTATAGATATATTATTGATATATAATATAAATCAATATAATTTTAGGGAAATTCTGAATAATTTGAATAATTTTATGAAAAATGTATACTTAAATTCAGGATATATGTAGTTAGAAAATATATATTTGCACTGATTCGAAATCTGAAACTTAGGAATAATTTGCCTTTACGGCATTTTTAAGTCTGAATAATTTCCATTACCTCATAACCAAATCACTAAAATACTTTTGTTAAAATATGCATTTGTTAAGTGGATAGTGGGCATTATGATGTTTAACTTTTAAAAATTATTAATTTATAATTTCAAAAATTTTAATTGTATTACATATATAGTATTTGGAACAGAACCGCCATGTTTGATGGTTGACTGTTAAGTTGTGCAACATACATGAATAAAGAATGTATCAAGAAATCATGGGATCTCTATATAAATCTCTATATAAATATATACATATATATATATATATATATATATATATATATATATAGATATATATATATATATATATATATATATATATATATATATATATATATATATATATATATATATATATATATATATGTATATATATATATATATATATATATATATATATATATATATATATATATATATATATAGAGATATGTATATATATATATATATATATATATATATATATATATATATATATATATATATATATATATATATATATATATATATATATATATATATATATATATATATATATATATATGTATATATATATGTATATATATATATATATATATATATATATATATATATATATATAAATATATATATATATATATATAAATATATGTATATATATATATATATATATATTATATATATATATATATATATATATATATATATATATATATATATATATATATATATATATATATATATAAATATATATATATATATATACATATATATATATATATATATATATATATATATATATATATATATATATATATATATATATAATAGAAAACTCAGCACACTCTTTTAACAGAGGAGCATATATATTTAATAATTGAATATAAAAGTATTTAACGTGTAAGAATTGAGTGTCTTTAGAAAGGATTACTATATGAACGCTGACTAAAAGTAGTGTGTTAGAAAGTGGACGCTGGCCACGCGCCGCCATGTTTGATGGTTGACTGTTAAATTCTGCAACATATATGAATAAAAGCTTTATATCAAGAAATCAGCCGATCTATGACTTGTCTTATGCGTGATATATATATATATATATATATATATATATATATATATATATATATATATATATATATATATATATATATATATATATATATATACATATATACATATTTGTCTCTGTTTAGTACATATAAATTTATGTATATATCCTTTAAGGACATCTGTAAGAGTCGAAATCTTTAAACTGATTTTAAAACTCATAAGAGAATCAGAAAAGAGGAAAGAATCAGGTAAGATATACAGTTCTTAAGTTGGTAGTGGACATTAAAAAGGTTTTTTAAACCCTTACCTTAGAATTTCGAAAACTGTAATTAAAAAAAATGTATATGTATATAT
The DNA here is from genome assembly GCA_032207245.1 of Pardosa pseudoannulata. Taxonomy (NCBI): domain Eukaryota; kingdom Metazoa; phylum Arthropoda; class Arachnida; order Araneae; family Lycosidae; genus Pardosa; species Pardosa pseudoannulata. The sequence continues at coordinate 50,363,934 of CM063500.1, forward strand.
ATACGTATTTATGTATATATCTCTTATACTACTGATGTTGAAATCTTCAAACTGATATTAAGATTTCTTGCGTAATTTGCAAAACAGAATTCTATCGGAATGAATCGAAAATTCTGATTTTATTCAGTTTCTTTAGATACCGAACTTTATATCCTGTAATCCGCGATACCAACATTAAATATTTCATATATACAAGTCTTCAATAAGGGATCTGGAATCCTTCAATTTTCTGAGGATATGCAGAGGAATTACAAATCTTATGGCGTAGTAAAAATCGAAATTCTAAAGATATGTCGGCTGTTCTACAGTCTTCTTGGATCCATTGAATTCCTTAAGTTTTGTTTTGAGTTCTTTAATAGAAGAAATAATATTTGATTAAAATGATAGAAAATTTTACTGCTTTATATGTTAAACTTATTTCTTTCGTTAAAGGTATGAGGGGAATAGTTGGAAGTAGGGAACAGTTGGGAAAGTTTGACTTTACTTTACCTATTGAATTTTACTTTTTATAACTTCTTTAGTAGTTTGTAATCCGTTTGCCTTTTATTGTGTCAAATATGTCCATTGTGTTTCTTAAATTTTGTTTTGAGTTCTTTAGTAGAAGAAATAATAATGGATTAAAATGATGGTAAATTTCATTGTTTAATATGTTAAACTTATTTCTTTCGTTGGTTAAAGGTATGAGGATAATAGGAAAAGTTTGACTTTACCTATTTATTTTATTTACTGCACCTTTATAACTTAAGTAGTTTGTAATCAGTTTGCTTTTTATTGTGACAAAACTGTCCATTGTATTTCTTATTTCTGTTTTGAGTTCTTTAATAGAAGAAATAATATTTGATTAAAATGATAGTAAATTTTATTGTTTTGTATGTTAAATTTATTTCGTTTTGTTAAAGGTATGAGAGAAATAGTTAGAAAAGTTTGACTTTACCTATTGACTTTACTTACCGCACATTTATAACTTTTTTAGTAGTTTGTAATCCTACTGCCTTTTATTGTGACAAAGCTGCTAATTGTATTCCTTAAGTTTTCTTTTGAGTTATTTAATAGAAGAAATAATATTTGATTAAAATGATAGAAATTTTTACTGCTTTATATGTTAAACTTATTTCTTTCGTTTAAGGTATGAGGGGAATAGTTGGAAGTAGGGAACAGTTGGGAAAGTTTGACTTTACTTTACCTATTGAATTTTACTTTTTATAACTTCTTTAGTAGTTTGTAATCCGTTTGCCTTTTATTGTGTCAAATATGTCCATTGTGTTTCTTAAATTTTGTTTTGAGTTCTTTAGTAGAAGAAATAATAATGGATTAAAATGATGGTAAATTTCATTGTTTAATATGTTAAACTTATTTCTTTCGTTGGTTAAAGGTATGAGGATAATAGGAAAAGTTTGACTTTACCTATTTATTTTATTTACTGCACCTTTATAACTTAAGTAGTTTGTAATCAGTTTGCTTTTTATTGTGACAAAACTGTCCATTGTATTTCTTATTTCTGTTTTGAGTTCTTTAATAGAAGAAATAATATTTGATTAAAATGATAGTAAATTTTATTGTTTTATATGTTAAACTTATTTCTTTCGTTAGTCAAAAATATGAGGGGAATAGGAAAAGTTTGACTTTACTTACTGCACCTTTATAACTTCTTTAGTAGATTCTAATCTGTTTGCCTGTTATTGTATCAAAGCTGTCCATTGTATTCCTTCAGTTTTGCTTTGAGTTCTTTAATAGAAGAAATAATATTTGATTAAAATGATAAAAAATTTTATTGTTTTATATGTTAAACTTATTTCTTTCGTTAGTCAAAAATATGAGGGGAATAGGAAAAGTTTGACTTTACTTACTGCACCTTTATAACTTCTTTTGTAGATTCTAATCTGTTTGCCTGTTATTGTATCAAAGCTGTCCATTGTATTCCTTCAGTTTTGCTTTGAGGTCTTTAATAGATGAAATAATATTTGATTAAAGTGATAAGTAAATGATAGTAAATTTTATTCTTTAATATGTTAAACTTATTTTTTTCGTTAGTTACATAATGAGGGGTATAGGAAATGTTTGACTTTACTTTATCTATTCACTTTACTTACTGCACCTTTATAACTTCTTTAGTAGTTTGTAATCCGTTTGCCTTTTATTGTGTCAAAGCTGTATTCTTTAAGTTTTGTTTTGAGTTCTTTAGTAGAAGAAATAATATTTGATTAAATAAATAGTAAATTATATTGTTTTGCATATTAAACTTTTTTCTTTTGTTAATTAAAGGTATGAGGAGAATAGGATAATTTTAACTTTACAAAATTGTACCTTTAGACCTTCTTTAGTAGTTGCAATCCGTTTGTCTTTTATTGTCTTAAAGCTGTCCGTTGTATTCCTTAAGTTTTGATTTGAGTTCTTTAGTAGAAGAAAGAATATTTTATTAAAATGATAATAAATTTTATTCTTTTGCATATTAAACTTATTTCTTTTGTTAGTTAAAGGTACAAGGGGTATAGGAAAAGTTTGTCATTACAGAAACTGTACTTTATAACTTCTTTAGTAATTTGTAATCCGTTTGTCTTTTATTGTGTTTTAAAGCTGTCCAATGTATTCCTTAAGTTTTGTTTTGAGTTCTTCAGTAGAAGAATTAATAAATGATTAAAAGGACAGTAAATTGTATTGTTTTATATGTAAAACTTATTTCTTCCGTTAAAGATATGAGGGGAATAGGAAAAATGTGACTTTACGTTACCTATTGACTTTACTTACTGCACCTTTATAACTTCTTTAGTAGTTTGTCCTCTGTTTGCTTTTTATTGTATCAAAGCTGTCCATTGTATTCTATAAGTTTTGATTTCAGTTCTTTAATAAACGGAATAATAGTTGATTAAAATGATAGTAAATTTTACTGTTTTATATGATAAACTTATTTCTTTCTTTAGATAAAGGTATGAGGAGAATAAGAAAAGCTTGACTGTACTTTACCTATTGAGTTTACTTACTGCACCTTTATAACTTCTTTAATAGTTTTTAAGCCGTTTACCTTCTATTGTATCAAAGCTGACCATTGTGTTCCTTAAGTTTTCCTTTGAGTTCTATAATAGAAGAAATAATAATTGATTAAAATTATAGTAAATTTTATTGTTTAATATATTAAACATATTTCTTTCGTTAGTTAAAGTTATGAGGGGAATAGAAAAAGTTTGACTTTACCTATTGAGTTTACTTACTGCACCTTTATAACTTCTTTAGTAGTTTGTAATCCTTTTGCCTTTTATTGTGTCAAACTTGTCCTTTGTATTCTTTAATTTTTTTAGTTCTTTAGTAGAAGAAATAATATTTGATTAAAATGATAGTAAATTTTATTGTTTTATATGTTAAACTTATTTTTTTCGGTAGTTAAAGGTATGAGGGGAATAGTTGGAAAAGTTTGACTTTACCTATTGACTTTACTTACTGGAATTTTATAACTTCTTTAGTAGTTTGTAATCCTTTTACCTTTTATTGTAACAAAGCTCTCTATTGTATTCATCAAATTTTGTTTTGAGTTCTTTAATAGAAGAAATAATATTTGATTAAAATGATAGAAAATTTTACTGTTTTATATGATAAACTTATTTCTTTCGTTAGTTAAAGGTATGAGGGGAAAAGGAAAACTTTGACTTTACTTTACTTATTTACCTTTTACTTACTGCACCTTTATAACTTCTTTAGTAGTTTGTAATCCATTTGCCTTTTATTGTGTCAAAGCTGCCCATTGTATTCCTTAAGTTTTGTTTTCAGTTCTTTGGTAGAAAGAATAACATTTGATTAAAATACTAGTAAATTTTATTGTTTAATATGTTAAACTTATTTCTTTCGTTTGTTAAAGGTATGAGGGGAATATGATAAGTTTGACTCTACAAAAACTGCAACTGTAGAACTTTTTTAATAGTTTGTAATCCTTTTGCTTTTGCGTCAAAACTGAAGAAATTAAAAATCCACTTAAGACGTTTATGAAGCAGTCCGCTCAGAAGCAGATAACTAACATATCATATATACATACATACATTCATACATACACACACACGCACACATACACACACACACACACACACACACACACATATATATATATATATATATATATATATATATATAAACAAATATATATATATATAATATATATATATATATATTACTATTATTATTCTAAAATATTTTAAGAAAATGGAATATGTATAATCCTCTATATAGCCTCAACATATTATTGCTAACTACAAAGAAATTTCCTAACGTTATAAATATAAATTTACACCAACTCTATAGAAAAATGTAAATCCCGAGAATTGTAATAAAATCTGAAAAAAGAACTAAAAATCATATCTAGATCTTAAAATGTTATCATACAAAGTAATGCCGATTGGGCTTTGGATGTCAATAACACAAAAAATATGAATAATGAAGTGCCACCAAGTTCTAATTTTTTTTCTTCATTTCAACACGTTGCCTGTCTACCAGAAAAGAGCAGTTTAAAAGACTCCCCGGTAAATAAATATATAAGCAAAATTTTCTCCCACCCCCGCTGAAATTCATTTTTCAAAAGTCTCTATAAAAGATCTTGGTCGAAAACTTGTCATCTCCTCTTACGCGATTCTTTAGATTACCTTCCGTGTGTGTACAGAGAGAAAAAAAATATTGCTTGGAACTTGGAGACCATCTGTTTGGGCTAAGAGTGACTCAAGCTGAGCACGAAAGGGTGTGGTAGTAAATTCCCACCAAAGTAAAAAATGTACATTTCCTGGTAGATTTTTTTCACCCTTCCAGTGATCTGTGCTGGCTATATTTCAATGAAATAATATGAAAATTTGATGTTTTTGAAGTGTTTAAGGGTACAGGTAGAATGATTTTTATAATTTTTAAAGAAGTTAAATAAAATTATATTTTATATATATATATTATAAATATATATATATAATACATTTATGTATATATATGTATATTTGTATATATATGATTATAATACTATATATTATAATATATATATATATATTTATTTTATATATATTTTATATATATATATATTTATATATATATTTTTATATAATAAATATATGTATATATGTATATTTAATTATATATATATATATATATATATATATATATATATATATATATATATATATATATATTATATAAAAACACACATATATACATATATATTACTTTTATTATTATTATAAATTTTTCTAATTAATTGGAATGTGTTCTTTAAATTAAGTCGCATCATATTTTTGCTAACTACAATGATATTTCCTACCGTTAGAAATATAATCTTACAGTAAGTATATCGAAAAATGCAAATCATAAAAAATCTAATATAATCCAATAAAAAAAATAATATCATATCTAGATCTTAAAATAATCGAATACAGATTAATGCCGATTATGGTTTGGATTCTAATAACTCCAAAAAAAATTAATAATGAAGTGCTAAGTTCTAATTTTTTTCTTCATTTCATTCAATACGTTGTCTCTCTACCAGAATAGAGCAGTTTAAAAGACTACCAACTATATAAATATATAAGCAAATTTTTCTCCCACCCCCGCCGAAATTCATTTTTCAAAAATTCTCTATAAAAGATTTTGGTCGAAAACTTGTCATCTCCTCTTACGCGATTCTTTAGATTACCTTCCGTGTGTGTACAGAGAGAAAAAAAATATTGCTTGGAACTCTGAGACTATCTGTTTGGGCTAAGAGTGACTCAAGCTGAACACGATTGTGTGAGTATAAATTCCCACCAAAGTAAAAAATGTATATTTCGTGGTAGATTTTTGTTACCCTTCCAGTGTTCAGTGCTGGTTATATTTCAAAGAAATTATATGAAATGTTGATGTTTTTGAAGTGTTTAAGGATATAGAGAGAATATAAATTTACACCAACTATATAGAAAAATGTAAATCTCGAGAATTGTAATAAAATCTGAAAAAAGGACTAAAAATCATATCTAGATCTTAAAATGATATCATACAAAGTAATGCCGATTGTGCTTTGGATGTCAATAACACAAAAAAATATGAATAATGAAGTGCCACCAAGTTCTAATTTTTTTCTTCATTTCAACACGTTGCCTGTCTACCAGAAAAGAGCAGTTTAAAAGACTCCCCGGTAAATAAATATATAAGCAAAATTTTCTCCCACCCCCGCTGAAATTCATTTTTCAAAAGTCTCTATAAAAGATCTTGGTCGAAAACTTGTCATCTCCTCTTACGCGATTCTTTAGATTACCTTCCGTGTGTGTACAGAGAGAAAAAAAATATTGCTTGGAACTTGGAGACCATCTGTTTGGGCTAAGAGTGACTCAAGCTGAGCACGAAAGTGTGTGGTAGTAAATTCCCACCAAAGTAAAAAAAAATGTACATTTCCTGGTAGAATTTTGTTACCCTTCCAGTGTTCAGTGCAGGCTATATTTCGATGAAATAATATGAACATTTGTTGTTTTTGAAATGTTTAAAGGTATAGAGTGATTTTCAAAAATTTTGAACAAAAAATTAAAAAAAATTCTACAGATCTAAAACTAAGTATAAATTCATTCCAAGTAAAAATACACGTTTAATGGTAGATTTTTGTTACCCTTCCAGTGTTAAATACTGGCTGTATTTCAATAAAAGAATATGAAAATTTGATGTTTTTGAAGTGTTTAAGAGTATAGAGTAATTTTCATAAATTTTGAACATAAAATTTAAGAAAATTCTACAGATCTAAAACTGAGTATAAATTCATTCATATTACAAGTAAAAATACACGTTTCCTGGTAGATTTTTGTTACACTTCCAGTGTTAAATGCTGGCTATATTTCAATAAAAGAATATGAAAATTTGATGTTTTTGAAGTGTTTAATGGTATAGAGTGATTTTCATAAATTTTGAACACAAAATTTAAGAAATTTCTACAGATCTAAAACTGAGTATAAATTAATTCCTATTAAAAGTAAAAAATACACGTTTCCTGGTAGATTTTTGTTACACTTCCAGTGTTAAATGCTGGCTATATTTCAATAAAAGAATATGAAAATTTGATGTTTTTGAAGTGTTTAATTAACATATTTGAATTATTCGTTTTATTTTAGTTTCTAAAAAGTACCTCGTAAATTCAAATTTTACATATACTTGCAGAATGTTTAGTAAACTTTGTAAGTTTACTAAACATTATTAATACATACTAAAACAAATATGAATACTGGGTATCGGGTATAGTGTTTCAATTTGAATCTCAATTAGATTATTAAAATTGATTTAAGATTAAAATTTTTAGAAAACTCTTACTTACAGACGTAAAAATATTTTCTGTGAATTAATTATTTATTCTATATATAAAGTAATGCACTAATATAATCGAAAGATATTTATAAGTAATAATAATTGAAAAAGAAAAGAAAAAAGTGAAATTTAGCTGTCAAGAAAAGTTTTAAAATCAACAAAGTAGTTCAAAATTTATGAATTTATGAAGAAATTTACTTTGTATTTAAAATAGTTTAATATCTGATTTTTATTCATTATAGTTATTCTAATATATATATATATATATATATATATATATATATATATATATATATATATATATATATATATATATATATATATATATATATATATATATATATATATATATATATATATATATATATATATATATATATATATATATATATATATATATATATATATATATATATATGTGTGTGTGTGTGTGTGTAATATGGGCGAGACTCATTCAAAATCACAACACAGTTTATTTCTGGTAAGAAACATGAAATCCGTACAACAGGCAAACACCTTTACAACTTCGTGCACCCAGACAATGTGATCCCGCACATACACTTTTCAAGTAGCGATTCCTAAGATAAAAAGACTACGAATAATCCCTAAGCACAATTGATCACGTGATGTAAAATACCCATGTTTAAAGAGAGCACGCTAACTATTGGCTAAAATAGTACAGACAGAGAGTGAATTAAGTCTATAGCGTGTCTGAAGGGAAAAATCAAATTTACCGCTCAAACCCCCAACGTAATTTATAAAAAAAAGTTAAATTAATATTAAAATTCGTAAATAAGGGATTTTAATATTACATATATATATATATATATATATATATATATATATAATATATATATATATATATATATATATATATATATATATATATATATATATATATATATTATATATATATATATATATATATATATATATATATATATATATATATATATATATATATATATATATATATATATATATATATATATATATATATATATCTGTGTATATATTTGTGTATATGTAGACTATTCAAAATTATATTATATAGGTATATAGCATATATGTATATACAATAACAGACGATGTATATACACTTTTATGATTCCTTCGGTATATATAAGACTACGAATATATCCCTATATATATATGATAAAAATTATACATGTTTAAATATATATATAACTATTGGCTAAAGTAGTAGAGACAGAGACTGAATTAATATGTATATATAGGGAAAAATAGAATTACCACGCATAACATATATACACAACAAGTTAAATTATAATAAAATTCAACTATAGGCATATATATTCATTATATATATATATATATATAATATATATATATATAGATATATATAAAAGAGAGAGAGATAAAACAAGATGTAATATTTTATTTATAATATCAAAAATTTATCTTCTAATATTGCATATACAATTTCATAATTTGAAGTTAAAAATTTTCATTCATGAATTGTAACTGCCATTATATTTCCAAACCGTAATATAGTTCAAATAGCAAAAATGTTAGTACTAAATTTCCTGTAAATCACACTATGTAAGTCTTTCAAAATTTTTAATTGATTTATCGCCAACTTTTTGATTTATAGTTTAGGTGAAATTTTGAATAATGTATCTTCAATAAACTTTTTTTTCATTGTTTTGCCATCCTGCCTTCGAATTTAGTGGGGATAAAATTATTCATTTTATTTGAAGATATTAAAAATAATATTAAATTTCAGAACCTAAGTTGCAATGGTTTATTTTTGTCAGAACACAAGACTATAAATTTAAGATAGTAGCGTGTTATATAGGCTACTTACATTTGAATTTCATTATTCATTACTAAAAATCATAAACACAAAAGTATAAAAAAAGGATTTCGTACGTAAATCGATTTGGTGAATGCCTGTGTTTCTTATTTATCTGTCTGTTTCAGTATATCCTTAAAATTTGGTGACTGTAGACAACTTCTTCCACTGTGAAATTCATATAAGACACAGATAAGCATTATATATGCTACAGATAAGCACATATAATGACTCTTTCATATTGTTAAACTTATTCATATTATAACATTATATTATAAATAACCTTATTTGGTGTTGTATATGTCTCACGGAACTTAAGTCTATAAATTTAAGATGGTAGCGTGTACTAAACTATACTATACTATACTATACCATACTATACTATACTATAACATACTATACTATATAATTCCATACTATACCATACTATACAATACTATATCGTACTATACCATACTATACCATACTATATCATACTAAACAATACTATATTATACTATACCGTACTATACCTTACTATACTATACTATACCACAGTATACCATACTATACTGTACCATACTATACTATACGATACCACACTATACCATACTATACTATACCATACTGTACTATATCATACTATACTATACCATACTATACTATACAATACAGTACCATACTATACCAAACTATGCTATACTATACTATAGGCTACTTAGATTTGCATTCTGTTGTTAATTACTGAAAAAATATGATAAAAATTATAAAAAAGGGACTTATATATAAATAGAAAGTGGTTAAGAATTACCTATTCACAAATTGGTTGATAGCATATTACTTCTTTCAATGAGAGGACCTGACGACACATATGTCTAACTGTCTCTTTTATTTAGTAATGTAGGTGGAAAAATTCAACTAAAAATGATCTTTTCCTTCAATATAAAATATAAGACGAGTTTTCTGCAATGAATGTTTCCGGTTGTAAAGATGATTTGTCTATTTAATATTAAAGAAAAAAAGAATCCAAAAGATTTACACAAATGTTCCCTCTGTGTTTCCCATTTTCAGTAAATGCTGTTGGGTCTGAAATTTCGTTTCTTCTAAATGCTGTGTTTTTCATCTCATGTGATATAAAACGAAAGTCCTAAGTACCATACCATACTATAAGATACTATACCCTAATATACCGCACTATACCATACCATACTATACTATACCATACTATACCATACTATACTATACAATAACATACTATACAATACTATATCATACTATACCTAATATACCATACTATACTATACTATACATACCACACTATACTATACTATACTATACCATACCATACTATACTATAACATACTATACCATACTATACCATACCATACTATACTATACCATACTATACCATACTATACCATACTATACTACACTATGCCACACTATACCATACTATACTATACCATACTATACCATACTATACCATACTATGCAATACTATAACATACTATACCATAATATACCATACTATACTATACTATACCATACTATACCATACTATACCATACTATACCATACTATACTATACTATACCACACTATACCTTACTATACTATACCATACTGTACTATACCATACAGCACCATGCTATACCATACTATACTATACAATACAGTACCATACTATACCATACTATGCTATACTATACTATAGGCTACTTAGATTTGCATTCCGTTGTTAATTACTGAAAAAATATGATAAAAAATTATAAAAGAGGGATTTATACATAAGTAGAGAGTGATTAAGAATTACCTCTTCACATATTGGTTCATAGCATATTACTTTTTTAAATGAGAAAACCTGGTGACACACATATGTAACTCTCTCTGTTATTTAGTAGTGTAGATGGAAAAATTCCCTAAAAATAAGCTTATTCCATCAAGATAAAATGTAAGAAAAGTTTTGCTGCAATGAATGTTTCCGGTTGTAAAGATGATTTGTCTATTTAATATTAAAGGAAAAAAGAAACCAAAAGATTTACACAAATGTTCCCTCTGTGTTTCCCATTTTCAGTAAATGCAGTTGGGTCTGAAACTTCGTTCCTTCTAAGCTGTTAGGAGAGACAAATGCTGTGTTTTTCATCTCATGTGATATAAAACGAGAGTCCTAAGTACAGTTACCAACATTAAAAAGGCAGTTTTTCCTGTAGTACATAACACATTGTGCGGCACCGTAACCCGTCAACAACACCCGGAGTTGCACTCTGGGAAAATAATGATCTACAAAACTTACCCTCCCCCCTCGACAATTCTTTTGTCCCCTCAATCTTTGAAAGGGTCGGCAAGACGGAACTCCTTTGAAAATATATAGATAGGAACATTTTTCAGAATTATTCTCGAAAAGAATTTACCAATTTCTTAAAAGTATTTTTCTTAGTGATACGTAGTGAATAAAAAAATAAAAAAGATGACACGAAAACATCGTTTAAAAAAAAAGTACTGAAAGAATAGCTGTGCTTGAAATAAACTGGGAAGATATCAGATTTTGAAGTTCTTTTTTAATGTCACCGATAAACTTTATTCCATTTTCCGAAAGCAGTTTTAACTGAAAAATGTTTTCTTTATATAGAATTCCCTTTGATACACATAATAGATTGATATATAAAGTGTTTTAAGAAGCATCGTCTTTCTTAAACTTCTGTAAATCGTTTCGCGAGTCTTTAAAGAATGTCACCAGATACGCTTCTATGAAAACACTGTGAAATTTTCATTTCTTTTCACATTGGGAGATATTACTAGAAATCTCTTAAAGAGAAAAATTATATACTTGAATAGTTTCGGAAGTTTGTTTATGCTATTTTGAACGATAACTAACTGAATCAGAAATCGTATAATACTTATAACTTTTTAAGAATTATGCTATATATATCTGTCAATATATATATATATATATATATATATATATATATATATATATATATATATATATATATATATATATATATATATTTCTCAGGTCTAAATAAGGGATAGTTGAAATTAAGTGATTTATAAGGGATCTTCACAACAGAAATATTTTATAATATAAAATTAAATGAAAAAGACCCACGCTCGCTTAGAGTTTTGAAATCATCCGGTCAAACTACGATACGAACAAATGAAAATGCTCAAGTTTTGCTTTAAATAAAACAATGATTTAATAAAATTATTATTATCAAGAAAGACTGTTTTCCATTTGCCTTAACTCCGGATCATGACCAATATATATATATATATATATATATATATATATATATATATATATATATATATATATATATATATATATATATATATATATATATATATATATATATATATATATATATATATATATATATATATATATATATATATATATATATATATATATATATATATATATATATATATATATATATATATATATATATATATATATACAAATATTCTATATGTATACATATCTATGTGTGTCTGCTATCGATCGATATACACATCACATATATTTATATAATCCCTTTATATAAAATACTCTGTATATAGGGAATGCATTGGTCCTCGTATAGAAAAATGTTAGTCTGTAACACTCAAAATGATATCAAAACTGAACCTTTATTTAAATATGCCCATGTGTGAATGTTCATTGTATACTCAATCGTAACGAAATTTTGCATAATAATTCAGGTCAAAACTGGAATGATTTTAGAAGGATTAAATACTTCGTAGGTCACAGTTATGTTCATATAATGTTCTGTAATATAAATTATATTAGGTGACTATTTCATTTTACGTAGCTTAAAATTTATTAGTTATATCAAATCCATCGATACTAAACAAAAAATTAAAAATTGTAAATTTATAATGCTGTCTTTTTAATAACTTATATGTTAGTTTATATTTTTCAAATTCAATACGTGTAAAATAGTACAACAATTATGAGTCAAAATTTTTTTTACGTTTTGCCATTCTAATCTTCTACCTATATAGAGATATGTATATGTATATAAATATATATATATATATATATAATATATATATATATATATATATATATATATATATATATATATATATATATATATATATATGTGTATATATATATATATATATATATATATATATATATATATATATATATATATATATATATATATATATATATATATATATATATATATATATATATATATATATATATATATATATATATATATATATATATATATATATATATATATATATATATATATATATATATATATATATATATATATATATATATATATATATAATATATATATATATATATATATATATATATATATATATATATATATATATAAATATATATATATATATATATATATATATATATATATATATATATATATATATATATATATATATATATATATATATATATATATATATATATATATATATATATATGTATATATATATATATATATATATATATATATATATATATATATATATATATATATATATATATATATATATATATATATATATATATGTATGTATATACATATATATCTGTAAACATGTGGGTGTGTGTGCTATCAATATACACCACACACACACACACACACACACACATATATATATATATATATATATATATATATATATATATATATATATATATATATATATATATATATATATATATATATGTATGTATATACATATATATCTGTATACATGTTATATATACACCACACACACATATATATATATATATATATATATATATATATATATATATATATATATATATATATATATATATATATATATATATATTCACTTAACAACAATACTCTTTCTTACAGGATGGCAGTGCTCTCGTTTATTTATATTCCAATCAGTCTTCCCTGACAATAGCACCCTCTACTTTATTGGTCGTGACACATTCATTCTGCGATGCATTTCTAGACAGTGAACACGGTTACAGTGAAAAGTACCACACATCTGCTTCATAAAATCACATCGTTAAGCGCATTCATGAAGAAGTTTTAAAAGCTTTCTAACTTAAGAAAGGATCATTAAAGTAATATGTAAGTGAAACACAATATCCAAATAAAAATATTTAATATTTATATCCATATGTATTTCCACAATACAATACTTAGTTCTGTTATTATTATAATAAATTTCATAATAATATTATTAATAAAATTAAATATATTTCGAAAGGACATGCAGATTTATTATGAATAAATTTAAGAACATACCATCGAAATATCAGACTTTATTAATAGCTTTTTAATAATATGTGTATAGCTCAATTTTAATTATAAAAATTTCTTTCTTTATTTTTTTCAAATTTTAGTTTCTTATAAAGTTCATTTTTAATTTTTCTTAATGTTTTAATAAACAGTTTTCAACTGTCACATATTATTAAATGTAATATCTAATTATACTTATTTGGTATATTTATGAATAAATAGTAAACTAATTTAATTAATAATTATAATTTATATATATATGTATATATATAATATATATTATATATATATATATATATATATATATATATATATATATATATTATATATATATATATATATATATATATATATATATATATATATATATATATATATATATATAATATATATATATATATGTATATATAATTTATATATATAATGTATATATATATTTATACATATATATTTATATATATATATATAATATTTATATATATATATATATATATATATATATATATATATATATATATATATATATATTATATATATATGTATATATATATGTATGTATATATATATATATTATATGTATATATATATATATATATATATATATATATATATATATATATATATATATATTATATATATGTATATATATATATATATATATATATATATATATATATATATATATATATATATATATATATATATATATATATATATATATATATATATTATATATATTATATATATACTATATATATTAAATATAACAATGGAGATATAAATTAAAAATATAGATGCATATAATACAATATATATTTTTATGTAATATAAATATGATATTATATTATTATATATTATTTAATTCATAAGAATGTTGATCTAAATTAGCAAGCATACTAGACGCATTGCCACCCTAGGTAAAATGTTATATTTAAAATAATTATAATGTTAATTATTCAATTATTTAACTATAACAATTGTGATATATATAAAAACATATATAGACACATTAACACCCTGAGGTACACCGACACTTTTATATAATCTATGCACTGGAATAATATATTTATTATTACTTATTATTTAATTCCTAACAATTACATATTAAAGCATATACTACACGTATTGCCACCCTCAGGTACACCAATGTTATCCATTCACCAGAATAACTCCTGATGTTCATTACATCTATTATTTAACTTAATTCAATTTAGATACAAATTAACAAGCATCCTAGGCGCATTGAACCGTAAGGCACACCAACACTTTTATGTTATCCATGCACTAGAATAATTTATTATTTTCATTACCTCTATTATTTAATTTATAACAATGTTGATCTAAATTAGCAAGCATACTAGACGCATTGCCACCCTCAGGTACACCAATGTTATCCATGCACCACAATAATTCATGATGCTCATTACCTCTATTATTTAACTCCTAACAATTGTGATATAAATAAACAAGCATATTAGACGTATTGACACCCTGAGGTACACCAATATTTTTATGTTATCCATCCACCACAATAATTCATAATGTCCATTACCTCTATTATTTAACTTCAATCAATGTAGATACAAGTTAACAAGCATCCTAGAAGCATTGAACCCTGATTTACATCAACACTTTTGTCTTATTTATGCACCAGAATAATTCATAATGTTCATTACATATATTATTTAACTTCAATCAATGTAGATACAAATTAACAAGCATCCTAGAAGCATTGAACCCTGGGGTACACCAACACTTTTGTCTTATCTATGCACCAGAAAAATTCATAATATTCATTACCTCTATAATTTAACTCATAACAATGGAGATATAACTTAACAAGAATACTATATCCATTGGCATCTAGTGGTACATCAACACTTTTATGTTATGCATGCACCAGACTAATTCATAATTTTCATTACCTCTATTATTTAACACATAACAATGGAGATATAAGTTAACAAGAATACTATATCCATTGGCATCTAGTGGTACATCAACACTTTTATGTTATGCATGCACCAGACTAATTCATAATTTTCATTACCTCTATTATTTAACACATAACAATGGAGATATAAGTTAACAAGAATACCATATCCATTGACATCCAGTGGTACATCAACACTTTTATGTTATGCATGCACCAGACTAATTCATAATTTTCATTACCTCTATTATTTAACACATAACAATGGAGATATAAGTTAACAAGAATACTATATCCATTGACATCCAGTGGTACATCAACACTTTTATGTTATGCATGCACCAGAAAAATTCATAATTTTCATTACCTCTATTATTTAACACATAACAATGGAGATATAAGTTAACAAGAATACTATATCCATTGACATCCAGTGGTACATCAACACTTTTATGTTATGCATGCACCAGACTAATTCATAATTTTCATTACCTCTATTATTTAACACATAACAATGGGGATTTAAATTAGAAATCATACTAGATGCATTAGCAACTTGTGGTTCCTCAACATTTTGCAAATAAAATTTATCACTATATCGAATGCGTCATAAAGCCATGCAAAGTTTTAAAAAAATAATGATAACAAATATAGCGTTCAGAAAAATTTTACTTTATATTTCCTTCCAGTGAAAAAATGAACGTTTACAAAAGTAGCAAAAAGAAGACACTCTGACATACTCATACTTTTGTAAAACCTTAAAAAACATGTAAAAGAACTTCAACATATTTACAAGATTTACAAGTGTTGAAAATGAAACCCACTCTGCTCCATATACGTATGTCCTTTATGCAGAGATTTTTTTTCCGCAGTTTCTGTCAAAAGTAATCTCATCCGAAAGCTGAATTTAGAATTAATCCCGTTGAGTGATTTACTCTGCAGCGTCATTTACATTTCTCGAGGAAGTTTTGCCGGAGTCGCGTGTGAGCTTTATAAATATTTAAGCGATTACGAAAGGCTTCAGTCTCAACTTCAAGTTTGTTGGGAGAGGGGGGGTTGTCGAATAGGTGAAAACAGTTATTAATTCTGCTTCTCTATATTTTCATCAAAAGCATTATAAATACAAAGTTCATTGAACTGCTGTTATTCTGCCTTTTTCTCCGTCACCTTTCGTAGTAGACATATAATTTTAACTACAAAATTATTTCAAGTAAACTGAGCATTAATTTTAAGGTATTTTTAAATTAACAATTCAATTTTCTCAACTTTATAAAATCTAAATTTCTATGTGTTCTCTTATTTTCTGTGTTAAATAAAAATTGAAACTCGTCCTAAGAAAACAAAAAAGTTTTTCTACACTATGATAAAAATTAACCAAGGTTTTTTTTAATTAAAAATTCTTGAATTTTAATCCCTCTTTAAAGAATTCGTTAAAAAATTAACTACAGTTATTTTGAGAGTGAAATCAAGTTGTAAAGTACCTTTTGTTATAATGTTACTGAAATACTGTAGAATTTGAGATATTTATCTTATGTAATTTGTATTTAATGGAATTAATGAATATATCTTGAATGAATATGTTTGTATTGTAAACAAAATAAGATAATTATAGATAACTAACTATTAATTTACAAGTAAATAAATTCACACTCTATGTATACCTTTAGAAACTTTGTAACTGGTTTTTTTACTAACTTCCTGATCTTCAAATAAACTAAATTTTTACATAAAATGTATCTTTGAGGTCGGTACATGGATTAATTACATCATTAAGATTAAATTAACCTCTGATCAACTGCCGAACTTAAGAGTTATGGCTTCCGCTAACGAAATACTTTGGGAGACCCAATGACAGAAATTGTTAATTATATGTTACTGTTAGTTGGTCAACCATATGCAGAATCTCAAGGGTTAAATTACCCGGAATTCTTGGTTTTTACATTATCTGCCTGTTAAAGATAAGGTAAAGACTGAAGAGCTAAGTAACTTTTGCCGTGCCCGAGTATCAAAATGACTAATATACTGGGCATTTATATTCGTCAATATATTTTCTACAGTAATGACTCGGCCATTAATGGGTTGAGTGAAGGAAACTAATTTCCTCCAAGAGGAGACATAAGATCAGAAATGTTTTTATTCTAAAGTGATATGAATGCCAAACATATAGTGCAAAAATGAAATAAATGACTAATATATTGGAAATTTATATTTATCAATATATGTTTGACAGTAATGACTAGATCATTAATGGGTTGAGTCAAGAAACCTAATTTTCTCCAAGGTTAGATATAAGATAAAAAATTGTGATTCAAAAGTGACATGAATGCCAAATATATAGTGAAAAATGAAATAAATGACTAATATACTGGACATTTATATTCACCAATATATGTTTCACAGTAATGACTCTGGAATTTATGGGTTCAATTAAGAAAGCTAATTTTCTCCAAGAGGAGACATAAGAGTAGAAATGTGTTATTCTAAAGTGACATGAATGTCAAATATATAGGGAAAAATTAAATAAATTAATAATATATTAGACATATTCATCAATATATGTTTGACAGTAATGACTACATCATTAATGGTTTGAGTCAAGAAAGCTAATTTTCTCCAAGGAGACATAAGATCAAAAAAAGTTGTGATTCAAAAGTTAAATGAAGGCCCAATATTTAGTGAAAAATGAAATAAATGACTTATATACTGAACATTTATATTCATCAATATATGTTTGACAGTAATGACTTTATCATTAATAGGTTAAGTCAAGAAAGCTAATTTTATCCAACAGGAAACAGTAAAAAATGAAATAAATAACTAATATACTGGACATTTATATTCATCAATATAGGTTCGACAGTAATGACTCGGTCATTAATGGGTTGAGTCAAGAAAGTTAATTTCCTCCAAGAGCAGATATAACACCAAAAAAGTTATGATTCAAAAGTGACATGAATGCAAACATATAGGGAAGAATGAAATTATATGAATAATATACTGGAGATTTATATTCATCAATATGTGTTCGTCCAGTACAATAATGACTCGGTCATTAATGGCTTGAGTCAAGAGAGCTAAATTTCTCTAAGAGGAGAAATACGATAATGAAGAAGTTGTGATTCGTAAGGGACATAAATGAATGCCAAATATACAGTGAAAAATGAAATATATGACTAATATACTGGACATTTATATTCATAAATATATATTTGACAGTAATGACTAAAACATTAATGGGTTAAGTCCAGAAAGCTAATTTTCTCCAAGAGAAGACATAAGATCAAAAATGTTGTAATTCGAAGTGACATGAACTCCAAATTAGAGTGTAAAAATAAAATTAAATGACTAATATACCGGACATTTATATACATAAATATATGTTAGACAGAAATGACTAGATCATTAATGGGTTGAGTTAAGAAAGCTAATTTCTTCAAGATGAGACATAAGATCAAAAGTATTGCAATTCAAAACTGACATGAATGCCAAAATATAGTGTAAAAATGAAATTAAATGACTAATATACTGGGCATTTATATTCATTAATATATGTTTGACAGTAATGATTAGATCACTAATGGGTTGAGTCAAAAAAGTTAATTTTCTCTAAGAGGAAACATAAAATCAAAAAAGTTGTGATTCGAAAGTGATATGAATGTCAAATATATAGTGAAAAATGAAATAAATGACAAATATACTGACACTTATATTCATCAATATATTTTTTACACTAATGAATAGATTATTAATGGATTGAGTCAAGAAAGCTAATTTTCTCCAAGAGGAGACGTAAGTTTAAAAAGATTTGTGATTCGAAAGTGACATGAATGTTAAATTATAGTGAAATAATGAAATTAAATGACTAATATACTGGTCATTTATAATCATCAATATATGTTCTACAATAACGACTAGATGACTAATAGATTTCTTCAAGAAAGCTAATTTTCTCCAACAGGAGATATGATCAGTAAAATTGTGATACGAAAGTGACATGGATGTCTAATATATAGAGAAAAATTAAATAAAAGATTAAAATATTGGACATATTCATTAATATATCTTTGACAGTAATGAGTAGATCATTAATGGGTTGAGTCTAGAAAATTAATTTCCTACAAGAGGAGACACAAGATCAAAATGTTGTGATAAGAAAGTGACATGAATGCCAAACATATAGTGCAAAAATGAAATAAATGATTATTATACTTTACTTTTTTAAAGAATTTATAAACAATTTTAATGCATGATTTTGTACGACACACTTTCTTTGAAAAAATGTTGTCCTTTAAAATAATATTCTAATAGATTTTAGATCTTATATGTTTTATGCAACATAACTTTTTATTCTCATTATCAGAATACATTTCAAAGTTGATATTTAAAAAAATTGAGATTCATGGAATTCTGTAAGTTTAAGATTGTTCTTCAGTTTATTATTTTTAAAGAGAACAAACACTTTTGCTCGACAAATGAGGATATATACCTCTTTCGTAATTTGAAACCTCTGTTTTAATAATTGAGTTCGTTATTTCATGACATATCTATCTTTGTTTTAGAGACTTTTTAAAATGACCTCACTCTTACGTCAAATGCAAAAGTCTATTTACTGAGGGAATGGGACTCAGTACAAAATACAGTGCATTTTTTTTAATTACACATTTCTCTTCGTGAAGGGATTTACATCGGTAAGTAGTCTGGAACTAATCTACATATGCATTAGATTGTGAGTCTTTAGACGTTTCTTGTAATTATATAAGCGATTTCCCTTGTGTTTTTACAGGAAGTGTACCAACAAACTTAATTTACTCAGTGAAGCCAAGATTAAGACCGTTGTTCACGCTTGTTGTTTAACTGAATGTCATAGATTTGTTATTATACACTTTCCACTTTAAATTTACTGCATTAAAATGTTATTTAAAGCATGGCTGAATTTTAAATTAAAATCCATAATATTTTATTACACTCATGTACTAATTTTGTTCCATAATCATTTTGTGTTCTAAACCCAAATGTTACTCAGGTTGCCATTTTTGTCGAAATGAAGTAACAGGGTACCTCTTGGGGTTAAATTTAAAATCTCGGAGCAACAAATTTCAGACATATAACCATTGGAAATCTTTCTATTGAAATTTATGATTTTCTGCTTAAAAACCCCCCAAACAAATTCTTAAAGTTTGCTGCAGCAAATGGAAACAGGGAACTAAAGAAAGATTCCGAATATAAACTAAAAATTATGAAAAAACCCTGTCATTACTTTTTGTAAAAATTTCTCCTTTGAAATGTACCATACCGCAAGAAATTTTACTAACTGGTGGTATTTACAAATAAATACTATTTTTAGATATTTGTAAACAATTTAGCAACCTTTCATTGAAGTTAATGAAAAAAATAATTGTTTATAAACACAGAATTTATTTAAAACTTTAAAATGTATTTGCCATAAAAAATACATAGAAATTTAAAATAATTTCTACATTAGAAATAAAATAATTTTGATTAAATAAAACTAAATTATTTACTAGTAAGATCAGTAAAATCTCAGCAAATTTTGAAAGACAGTTTTATTTATTGTTGTTATTATGGAACACTGCAATTCACACATTTTTGTAATAGATTTCATTCCAAGGGGAAAGGCCAAATTATGTTTCATAATCATAAAATTTATAATTTACTGTTTAAAAACCCTAAAGGAATTCGCAAAGTTTGCAGAAAACAAATGGAAAAAAAGAACTAAGGAAAGATTGAGAAAATAAACTCAACTTTATCATGAGCCCTGTCATGTTACTCTTTGTAAAAATTCCTCCTTTGAAATGTACCATACCACCAGAAATTTAATTAAATGATGGTATGTACAAATAAGTACTATTTTTTGATATTTATAATATCTAAAATTTCCTCCTTTGAAATGTACCATACCACAGGAAATTTTAGTAAATGATAGTATGTAGAAATAAGTACTAATTTTAGATATTTGTAAATATCTAAAAATTCCTTCTTTGAAATGTATCATACCCCTGGAAATTTTAATAAATTATTATATGTACAAATAAGTACTATTTTTAGATATTTGTAAATATCTAAAAATTCCTCCTTTGAAATGTACCATACCACAGGAAATTTTAGTAAATGATATTGTGTACAAATAAGTACTATTTTTAGATATTTGTAAGTATCTAAAAATTCCTCCTTTGAAATGTACCATACCGCAGGAAATTTTAGTAAATGATAGTATGTAAAAATATAACTTTTTTAGAAACTTGTAAATAATTTAGGTAATTTTTGATTGACGTTAATGCAAAAATAATTATTTATAAATACGGAAAATTTTTAAAACTTTAAAATTTATTTTTCTTAATAATTTTGTCATAAAATATAAATACATAGATATTTTAAATAATTTCTACATTACTAATAAAATCATTTTGATTAAATAAAAGTAAATTATTTACTAATATAAACAGTAAAACTGATGTTACTCAGCAAGTTTTTAAAGACAGTTTTATTTACTGTTTTTATTATGGAACACTGCAATTCACACATTTTTGAAGTAGATTTAATTCCAATAGAGAATACCAAATTTAGATTTTGTATCATAGTTGTATTCATTGTTTAATCAGATGAACATCATTATTACCAAATAAACATTATATTTTTTTAATACAGAAAATCTTCTTTCTGTCACCGAGTTACAGATCTGTAACTTGCATAAAAATAGATAATACTCACCAAATTTTGAAAGACAGTTTTATTTACTCTTGTTATTATGGAACACTGCAATTCACACATATTTGAAGTAGATTTTTATCTTCTTTCTGTCACCGAGTTACAGATCTGTAACTTGCATAAAAATAGATGTTACTCAGCAAGTTTTTAAAGGCAGTTTTATTTACTGTTTATATTATGTAACACTGCAATTCACACATTTTTGAAGTAGATTTTTTCTTATTTCTGTCACCGAGTTACAGATCTGTAACTTGCATAAAAATAGATAATACTCAGCAAATTTTGAAAGACATTATACTCTTGTTATTATGGAACACTGCAATTCATACATATTTAATACAGAAAATCTTCTTTCTGTCACCGAGTTACAGATCTGTAACTTGCATAAAAATAGATAATACTCAGAAAATTTTAAAAGACAGTTTTATTTACTCTTGTTATTATGGAACACTGCAATTCACACATATTTGAAGTAGATTTTATTCCAATGGGGAATGTCAAATTTAGATTTTGTATCACAGTTTAACCTACTGTTTATTCAGATGCACAACATTATTACTGAAGAAGCATTATATTTTTTAAAATTTAAATTTTTTTAATACAGTAAAATTTCTTTCCGTCACCGAGTTAGATATGAACACATTATTACTGAAGAAGCATTATATTTTTTAAAATTTTAATTTTTTTAATACAGGAAAACTTCTATCTGTCACCGAATTAGAGATCTGTAACTTGCACAAAAATAGATAATACTCAGCAAATTTTTAAATTCAGTTTTATCTATTGTTGTTATTATGAAACTCTGCAATCCACGCATTTTTGTAATAGATTTCATTCCAATGGGAAATACCAAATTTACATTTTGTATCACACTTGTATCTATTGTTTAATCAGATGCACACCATTGTTACTGAATAAACTTTATATTTTTAAAAATTTGAGTTCTTTTTCAATACAGTAAAATTCTTTTCCGTCGCCGAGTTAGATATCTGTAACAGGCACAAACATATATGTTACTCAGCAAATTTTTAAAGACAGTTTTATTTACTGTTGTTATTATGGAACACTGCAATTCACATATTTTATTAGTAGATTTCATTCCAATGTGGAATACCAAATTTAAATTTTGTATCACACTTGTATCCATTGTTTAATCAGATGCACTCTCTTATTACTGAATAAATGTTATATTTTTTTAATACAGTAAAACTTCTTTGAGTCACCGAGTTACATATCTGTAACATGCAAAAAATAGATAATACTCAGCAAATTTTTAAAGACAGTTTTATTTACTGTAGTTATTATGGAACACTGCAATTCACAAATTTTTGTAATAGATTTCATTCCAATGGGGAATACCAAATTTAGATTTTAGTATCAGATTTCTTTAATCAGATGCAAGCCATTATTACTGAATAAACGTTAGATTTTTTTTATAATTTTTAATTTTTTAATACAGTAGAACTTCTTTGCATCGCCGAGTTACAAATATGTAACATGCACAAAAATAGTTGTTACTCAGCAAATTTTTAAAGACAGTTTTATTGATTATAATTATTATGAAAGCTGCAAGTCACAAAAATTTGTCTTAGTAGTCAGTCCATTGGATTCAATTTTCAGTATAATAGGTAGAGAAATATTTATTTTATTACACAGGAGTAACATCCAAATAGTTCAACAGAATATAATCAAAAAATAGTATTCCTACCATGCAATATTTAATCCAATGAATATTCGGTATATTTTCTCAGAGTTTTAAACGATATAATAAAAAAATTAAACTCTATATTTCTAACTAAATATCAAAAGTGTCTCAGTTTTAGTAATACTTGTGTTAAGTATTACTAAAACTGAGATTATAACATTATAAAGAATTTTAGGTTAAACGTTATAAAGAATTTTAGGATTTTCTAAGGATTATTTTTTGTTCAACAGAATATTTTCAAAAAATAGTATTCCTACCAATGCAGTGGTAGGAATAATTAGTTCAACAGAAAATTAGTAAATTAGTTCAACAGAATATATTCAAAAAATAGTATTCCTACCATGCAATATTTAATCCAATGAATATTCGGTATATATTTTAAAGGTTTTAAACGACATAACAAAAAATTAAACTCTATATTTCTAACTCAATATCAAAAGTGTCTCAGTTTTAGTAATACTTTGTTAAGAAATGAAACATTATACAGAATTTAATGATTTTCTAAGGAATTATTTTTAGTTCAATGGAATATTTTCAAAAAATAGTATTCCTACCAATGCAATGGTTAATCCAATGAATATTCGGAATATTTTTTAAAGGTTTTAAACGACATAACAAAAAACTAAACACTCTATTTCTCACTAAATATCAAAAGTGTCTCAGTTTTAGTAATACTTATGTTAAGAGATGAAACATTATAAAAAAATTAATGATTTTCTAAGGATTATTTTTAGTTCAACAGAATATAATCAAAAAATAGTATTCCTACCATGCAATATTTAATCCAATGAATATTCGGTATATTTTTAAAGGTTTTAAACGACATAACAAAAAACTAAACACTTTCTAACTAAATATAAAAATTGTCTCAAAAGTCTTAGTAATACTCATGTTAAGAGATGAAACTTAATAGAGAATTTAATGATTTTCTAAGGATTATTTTTAGTTAAACGGAATATTTTCAAAAAATAGTATACCTACCAATGCAATGGCTAATCCAATGAATATTCGGTATATTTTTAAAGGTTTTAAATGACATAACAAAAAGTTAAACACTATATTTCTAACTAAATATCAAAAGTGTCTCAGTTTTAGTAATACTTGTGTTAAGAGATGAAACATTATAAAGAATTTTAGGATTTTCTAAGGATTATTTTTAGTTCA
>CM063500.1:50399803-50404803 GCA_032207245.1 Pardosa pseudoannulata
ATTAAGAGTAGGGAATCAATAAAATTGTTCTTCATATCAAAAAATAATTTATGTATAGGATTTAAAATGTAAAAATTTGTATAGAGTATAATATGATTTTTGTATATTATTACCTCCGAGTAAAGATAAATTGTAATTAAGTAAAATGAAGAATAGGGAATCAATAAAATTATTTTTCCAATCAAAAAATTAACTTATGTATAGAGTTGAATATGATATTTGTGTATTATTAATTCCGAGAAAAGGAAAAATTGCAATTAAGTAAAATGAAGATTAGGGAATTAATAAAGTTATTTTTCATATCCAAAAATAATTTATTTTTAGAGTTCAAACTGTTAAAATTTGTATAAAGTTTTATATGATTTCTGTATATTATTAATTCCGAGAAAAGGAAATATTGCAATTAAGTAAAATGAAGAGTAGGGAATTAATAAAATTATTTTGCATATCAAAATATAATGCATGTATAGAGTTCAAAATGGAAAAATTGTTATAAAAATAATTATTTTTGTATATTATTGACACCGAGTAAAGTTAAATTTAATTAAGTAAAATGAAGAGTAGGAAATCAATAAAATTATTTTTCCAATCAAAAAATTAACTTCTCTATAGAGTTTAAAATGATTTTTTTATATTATTAAGTCAAAGTGATAAATGGCAATTAAGTAAAATTAAGAACAGTGAGTTAGTAAAATTATGTTTAAAATAAAAAAAATAATTTGTGTATAGAGTTTAAAATGTTAAAACTTGTATAGAATTTAATATGATTTTTGTCTATTATTAAACCCGATCAAAGGAAAATTGCAATTAAAAAAAATGAAAAGTATGATATCAACAAAATTATTTTTCAAATCAAAAAATTAACTTATATATAGAGTTTAAAATGAGTTTTGTAAATTATTAACTTCGAATAAAGATAAATTGCAATTAAGTAAAATGAAGAGTAGTTAATCAATAAATTTTTTTCAAATAAAAAAATTAATTTATGCATGGAGTTAAAAATGATTTTTGTATATTATTAATTCAGAGTAAAGAAAATTGATATTAAGTAAAATGAATAGTATGGGATTAATAAAATAATTTTAAAGTAAAAAAAATAACACATGTATAGAGTTTAAACTGATTTTTATATATTATTAAATCAGAGAAATGATAAATTGCAATTAAGTGAAATGAAGTGTAGGAAATCCATAAAATTATTTTTGAAATCACAAACTTAACTTATGTATACAGTTTAAAATAGTTTTTGTGTATTATTAACTCAGAGTAAGGGAAAATTACAATTATATAAAATGAATAGTAGGGAATTAATAAAAACATTTTTCAAATCAGAAAATTAATTTATGTATAGAGTTTAAAAAGATTTTTGTATATTATTAACTAAGATTAAAGATAAATTGCAATTTAAGTTAAATTAAGAGAAGGGAAGCAATAAAATTATTTTTCAAATCAAAAAATTAACTCATGTATGTAGTTTAAAACGATTATATTATTAACTCAGAGTAAAGATAAATTGCAGTTGAGTAAAATGAAGAATAGGGAATCATTAAAATTATTTTTCAAATCAAAAAATTAACTTATGTATAGAGTTTAAAATGATTTTTGTATATATAATATAAATTATTAAGATATATATAAAATTATCCGATATATATATATATATATATATATATATATATATAATATATATATATATATATATATATATATATATATATATATATATATATTAACTCCAAATAAAGATAAATTGCAATTAAGTGAAATGGAGTGTAGGGAATAAATAAAATTATATTTCAAATCAAAAAATAATATATGTATTGAGTTTAAAGTGTTAAAATTTGTATAGAGTTTAATATGATTTTTGTATATTATTAACTCAGAGTAAAAGAAATTTGCAATTAAGTAAAATGAAAAAAAGGGAATCTATAAAATTATTTTTCAAATCCAAAAAGTAACATATGTATAGAGTTTATTGTGATTTTGCATATTATTAACTCAGAGTAAAAGGAATTGGTAATTAAGTAAAATGAAGAATACGGAATTATTAAAATTATTTTTCAAATCAAAAAATTAACTTATGTATATAGTTTAAAACGATTTTTGTATATTATAAACTCAGAGTAAAGATAAATTGCAATTAAGTAAAATAAAGAGTAGGGAATTAACACAATTATTTTTCATATAAAAAATAATTTATGTATAGAGTTTAAAATGTTAAAATTTTTATAGAATGTAATATGATATTTGTATATAATTAATTCCGAGTAAAGGAAAATTGCAAATGAGTAAAATGAAGAGTAGGGAATAAATAAATTATTTTTCAAATCTAAAATTTAATTTATGTATACAGTTTAAAATGATTTTGGTATATTATTAACTCGGATTAAAGGTAAATTGCAATTAAGTAAAATGAAGAGTAAGGAATTAATAAAATTGTTTCTCATATCAAAAAATAATTTATGTATAGAGTTTAAAATGTTAAAACTTGTATAGAGTTTAATAATATTTTTGTATAGTATTAACTCCGAATAAAGGAGAATTGCAATTAGGTAAAATGAATAGTAAGGAATCAATACAATTATTTTTCAAATCAAAAAATTAACTTATGTATAGAGTTTAAAATAATTTTTGTATATTATTAACTCAGGGTAGAAAAACTGCAATTAAGTAAAATGAAAAATAGTGAATTAATAAAGTTATTTTTCAAATCAAAATATTTATTTATGTATAGAGTTTAAAATGATGTTTAGGGGAATGTGGATAGTACATTGAGTTTTTGTAAATTATTAACTCTGAAGAAGGAATAATTGCAGTTAAGTAAAATGAAAAGTATGGAATTAATAAAATTATTTTTCGTGTCAAAAAATAATTTTTGTATAGAGTTTAAAGTTTTGAAATTTTAATAGAGTTTAATATGATTTTTGTATATTGTTAACTCCAAGTAAAGATAAATTGCAATTAAGTAAAATGAAGAGTAGGGAATCAATAAAATTATTTTTCAAATCAAAAAATTAACTTATGTATAGAGTTTAAAATGATTTTTGTATATTATTAATTCCGATTAAAGGAAAATTGCAATTAAGTAAAATGAAGAAAAGGGAATCCATAAAATTATTTTTCAAATAAAAAAATTAAATTATTATAGAGTTTAAAATGATTTTTGTATATTATTAACTCAGAGAAATGGAAAAATGCAATTAAGTAAAATGAAGAGTAGGGACTCAATGAAATTCATTTTAAATCAAAAGATTAACTTATTTATAGAGTTTTTAAAATGATTTTTGTATATTATTAACTCAGAGTAAATGAAAACTGTAATTAAGTAAGAAGAAGTATAATGAATTATTAAAATTATTTTTCAAATCAAAATATTAGTTTATGTATACAGTTTAAAATAATATTTGTGAAATATTTTGCTCCACGTATTCCAATAACACATTTAATAAACAAGTCTAAAATAAGCATAAATAGATTTGTAAATCATATTTGAATTTCAAACTGAATTAGATTTATAAATGTGAATTTAAACTTCGAAATATCCATTTTGTTTTCAAAAATTCAACAGATAAGCAATATAACTTTAATATATTAAATATAATATAAATTATATCGAAATATCTCTGTGTCCTAAATATATAAATGTGTGTAATACATAAAGTCCTAAATATATAACTGTGTCCTAAATATATACTTTGTGATAAAAAATCCGTATAAAATTTTAAAATTCATAGTAACTGGAAAAATAACGAAAATAATAAACAGAGTTTTGGGTTAGTATCGCTAGGGCATGGGATTGTTTTTAAAACAAAAAAACTCTAAAAGAGTCGATAGAGGGCGCTGATATACACACGTCAATGAAAAAGAAACGCAAATAACAAACAGAATGGCTAAAAATCGTTTATTACAACAGTATGTGTTCCACTCCTGACATTCTTCTGAATTTGGATCTCACTTAAAGCAGCTGTCGCTGATTCTTGGTTGACGTAAAACAAATTCACCAACAAAGCTTTATCCTTCGCTCTCAGCATCCTTGTTCGCATACATGGTTTACAGTCGTGAACTGGTTGTGTATTTATAGGAGCGCAAATTCTAATAACAGTCTGATTGTCATATTTCCACCAAAGTCCCTCGTACCAGCGCCATCTGTCGTCTGTTTTTAAGTTACTGTGTTTTCCGTTTAAAAAAAAAATTCCATGTAATAGCGATACTATCCCTGCAAACCGTTTTTTATTTTGGTTATTTTTCAGGTTATTTTTAAATAGAAAAAACAGTAACTTAAAAACAGCCGGCAGATGGCGCTGGTACGAGGGACTTCGGTGGAAATATGCAAATCAGACTGTTATTAGAACTTGTGCTCCTATAAATACACAAACAGTTCACGGCTGTAAACCACGGCTGTATACGAACAAGGATGCTAAGTGTGAAGATAAAGCTTTGTTGGTGAAATTGTTTTACGTCAACCAAGAATCAGCCACCGCTGCCTTACGTAAGATCCAAATTCATAAGAATGTCAGGAGTGGAACACATACTGTTGTAATAAACGATTTGGGGGTATTCTGTTAATAATTTGCGTTTCTTTTTCTTTGACTTGTGTACATCATCGGCCTCTATCGACTTTTTTAGAGCTTTTTTTTCTATTTAAAAAAATCCCATGCCCTAGCAATACTAACCCCGCAAACTGTTTTTTATTTTGGTTATTTTTCCGGTTATTATGAATTTTTAAAGTTTATACGGACTTTTTGGTCCCCCAGTATATATATTTGTGAATTTTAATGGGTGTTTTAGACCTACCACAGATGAAAGATGATATTTTTATGGTGTAGTCGTACTCTAGAAGGATCATTAATATTGGAAATTAAAAACAATACTTTTCATTGAGACACCTCCTCTTTGGCATTTCTGTGGTCAAAATACGTAACATTGGGTTTAAAGGTAATATGGTGTGCTAGTGATCCAGCCAATACAGCAATTTCTAGCAACGTCACGAACTACTATAA
>CM063500.1:50414803-50449803 GCA_032207245.1 Pardosa pseudoannulata
ATCAGAAAATACTTTCAATGATTTAATGCCTGAGATCCGTAGTACAGTCACAGATGCTAACCGTTGTTTTTTCGGACTCAAAAAATACTTGCACTCTAACTTCACTAGATCCAAATTTACAAAAGCTTAATAAGACTCATTCTTACTTGTGAGATGAAAATGAAAGAAAAAGTATATCATCTGGTTTTGGAATAAACATTTAAAATATTTTTGATGGCATAATCTATTTAAAATATATATATAATTAAATAAAAAAATATTAAAACATATAAAAATATATCTTTAAAAAAAGTTTTTTTGATATTTATATATTGAATTATATTTCAATAAATATATTATTATTATCATAATAAATTATATCTATATATATACTATATCTTACTTATTTTGCTGAGACCTGAACAATGAAAGAAAAAGTAAAAAATATCATTTCTGGTTTTGGAATTAACATTTTGAGAAGTATTTTTGATGGCATAATCTACATATATATATATATATATATATATATATATATATATAAATGAATTTTTTTTTTATATATATATTATAAAATGAATTATATTCATATTAATAAATTTTATAAATATTATCATATTCTATAAATTTATTCATTATTATATATAAAAAATGATTTTTTTTGCTGAGACCTGAAATAATGAAAGAAGTAAAAAAATATCATTTCTGGTTTTTGGAATAACATTTTGAGAAATATTTTTATATATTTCTATATATATATATATATATATATATATATATATATATATATATATATATATATATATATATATATATATATAAATGAATTTTTTTCTGTACTCGATAGACTCATAAACCATGCATCCAATAGCCGTGAAAATTTGGAAAATTCTTAGTTATATCCCTAGGAAGGTTTTTGTAAATTTTTAACGTTCGAAATCCATTCCTTCCCCATTTTCCGAGCATTTCATGTCATTATTCCAAGCATTATATTCCTCTGTTAAAAGCAAACTATTAACTTTTTAATTTATCACACCATAACTAAGTGAAAGAAGCAATATTTCTAGCAATGTGACGTCATCCCAAGTAATTGTTTTAAACGCAGTTTTCCTAGGTTAAAAGCAGGAGATTAAAATTTTCAATTTATCATGCAATAAATAGGTGATATTTTTCTGTCATTATGACTTCATTCCTTTAAATATTTCTTTTATTCATTTCTTATTTTATATTTTTTAAACATTGTCTGCTTAGTATCAATTCGATTTGACCAGGAAATTTAGATATAAAGTGATGCACTTTCATTTCTAACGAGAAACTGGCTAATATAGACCGAAATGAAAAATCCCTCCCCACCTGTCTGGAAAAAGATGGCTACCAAAAACACCTCAGATGTCTCGATTCTTCACTGCAATAGGTCATCGACTACTGGGAAGGTAAACTTCTATTGATTATGACATAGGCTACGACTCGAACTGCTTTAAGGATAATCCCGCTAAAAAATTAAAATCAACAACTGAACTTAAGGAAAATTTTACCTACCCCCCTACTAGACTTACTGCCAAAAGACCCCTGACAATTAATAATAAACAAGTAAACTTAAGTAACAGATTTAATGCTTTAAACTCAGACGAATCTAACGTTAACTCTGACCAGAATAATATCGAACCAAAAATCAAACATGTTAAGATTAAAAACACTGATAACTATCGTGAGATCTTAGAAAATTTATCATCAAACGAAATTAAATTCCATGCGAGAGTGAGCGGTGAGTTCATAATAGTATTCCCCGAATCTGCTGACGACCACAGGAGCTTAACCAAATATTTAACAAATAACAACATCGAAGGCTATATTCTACCACTTGGTAGGTCAAGAATGTTAAAATTGTAATCCGTGGTCTCCCAATAGCTATTTATGATGAGGAAATTCAAAAAGATCTTGAAAATCTCGGTTTTGATATTATCAAAGTTTTGAAAATGATTAAGCGTGCGACTAAATTGCCCACGCCGCTGGTACAAGTTCAGCTACCCCCCACTGATAAGAGTAAAGAAATATGTGGATTAGATAAAATGTTTCACATACGTATTAAGATCGTGAATTGCGTAAATTACTACAAAGTTTTGCAGTGTCACCGCTGCCAGAACTTCCACCATCACTCGAACTAACTCTGATCTCTATAAATCTTTTAATTATCTTTTAAATATCTAGATATAGTGCAATATATAAGGATTCAGAGAATTAAATATGCAGGACACCTGTGCAGAATGGGTGAAGATCGTGCAACAAAAAAGGTCTTCTCGGCTAGACCATTTAGCACCCCCCCCCCAAAAAAAAAAAAAAAAAAAAAAAAAAAAAAAAAAATTAGGGAAACTTAAACTTAGGTGGCTGGACAGCTTAGAATCAGACTTAAGACTTTTAAAAATTACTAACTGGATGTCTAAGACCAGGGATAGGAGAGCTTGAAAATCGATTCTGAGGAAGTCAAGGACCCATCCTGGGCTGTCTTGCCATTGAAGAAGAAGTATCTAATATGAAATATATATAAAAAACCAAACACTTATTGCAAAGGATCACACTTAATTCTTAATAATACAATGAAAAATCTATATAAATAAAAGGTTAAAACATTTATCAAAAGTTGCAAAAATCTATTTAGTGTAATACCCTTTACCATTGGAACAGTTTCCGAATAACTATGATTGAGATCACAACAATTTCGCTCATTGCTGTTAAGTCATTGTTTTACTCACAAAATAGATACAAAGCACTGTTGAAATACATATTTTTATATTAATTATTTAAGCTTTCGATATTTAATGCATGTGGAGTTTTATTATGTTTTATAGATTTACAGATAATATGAAATTTACTTAAAATGTAGTGATGTTATCTGCAAATTTTATTTAAAATTATCGAAGTGTCATATTCCCTGAAATTATAGGCTTTAGTTTTTGATCAACGCACAATAAAATGGGCAAAGAAATGTTTTTGAACATGTAAGTATTTCAACACAATTTATATTTAGCTTAATTACAAGAGCAAATACGAAATTTCTTTCTGAACATTAATTAAAACTAAATAAGAATTTCAGAAAACTTAATGATGTAAATGATAAAGGACTCTGCCTTTTGCAGAATGTAATTTCCTTTCGAATATCCTTTAGTCTCTCCCTCACTTCATTCTTCATTAAATCTTTATAATAAAAAAAATAGTTAAACATGAAAATCTTGCAGGATAATTGTACTGCACTATCTAAGATTTAAAACAAATATAAACTTAGTTGATGCATGTTGCTAAATTAATATATCTGGACTTTCTTATTTCCCTTCTTACTGTATGAATGTTGTTTATATGTCACATTAAAATATAATATAACATTTGTAATGTAACACGAATTATACTTTGTAAAATAAAGATAGATATTTACTAGTTATGAAAAAATGCTGAAGATTAATTTTTAAATAACCATCTAACAGTTTAGCTCTCACTCAAGGGTGGTGTACATTTTTTACTGCCAGGTTATACGCTTGCATCAAACTATTAATTTGTGAGATATTGTCCCTTTTTCCTTTTTTTAATTTATAATAGATTTCTTTGATACGTGAATGAAGTTGTTATTGCAAACTAGTCTACACAACTTTCTGTACCAGATTTTAATAATTTTGATACAAAATACATTTTCATATACAGTGTTTCACAAAAATAATTAAACACTTGAGTTTTCTTATCTATTGTATCAATTAACAGAAATATATTAAATTAAAATAAAAAAATATGTTTCGTAATTTGTAAGTAACTTAATTTATCATTCTTTTGAAACTAAATATACTTTTAAAATATTAAATATTTAACTTTAAAAGAACATATTATGGTGACAAAGGAAAAATAACCTGACAAAAATAATCGGGCACTTAGTAATACTGTTAACAAAAAGGACAGAAATTAGCATTGAAATAATTTCTGCTTAATTTTTTGAATTGCCTTTAGATGTTAAAACTCCATTTAACCTTACTGGAATTGATTGTACTAGATTTTTGTTTGTCTGTTACTTCTGTATTGATTTTATTCTAATAATCTTGTATCCCTAATTTCAGTTGTTGTTATGAAAAAATTGTTTAAGAATTAGTGTTTTAATTATTTCAGAGCAATTTAATTGAACCCAGAGCTAAACAGTATGTGCACTATTCTTTGATCATAGTCTTGGTATAATTAAATTCCATTTTGAACATTTATATTTTGTGGTGTTGGTGTCAAATTCCATTTTAAAATAACAATTTATTTTTATTGGTTATTTTCATCATCGATAAATTCTATATCGACTTTTTCAAAATGTTCCACAGGTCCCCCATGCCATAAGTCTACCGTGTTTGACTTTTGCAAGTAGTTTTCTTTCAGAAATTCTTCTCTGGGATTCCTTCACACTAAGTAACACCATAGTAATCAGGTGTATAACACCCATCTAAAATAGCACTCTTCCATTCAAACTGAAAACATTAAATTCACTTTTGTCAACAAACAAAACATTTCTATAATTATCACATGTATAAAACTCGTCTATATAAAGTGAAAATATTAATTTCGCAACAAACAAAACATTTCTATAATTATCACATGTATAACACTCGTCTATATAAAGTGAAAATATTAATTTCGCAACAAACAAAACATTTCTATAATTATCACATGTATAACACTCGTCTATATAAAGTGAAAATATTAATTTCGCAACAAACAAAACATTTCTATAATTATCACATGTATAACACTAGTCTATGTAAAGTGAAAATATTAATTTCGCAACAAACAAAACATTTCTATAATTATCACATGTATAACACTCGTCTATATAAAGTGAAAATATTAATTTCGCAACAAACAAAACATTTCTATAATTATCACATGTATAACACTCGTCTATGTAAAGTGAAAATATTAATTTCGCAACAAACAAAACATTTCTATAATTATCACATGTATAACACTCGTCTATATAAAGTGAAAATATTAATTTCGCAACAAACAAAACATTTCTATAATTATCACATGTATAACACTCGTCTATATAAAGTGAAAATATTAATTTCGCAACAAACAAAACATTTCTATAATTATCACATGTATAACACTCGTCTATATAAAGTGAAAATATTAATTTCGCAACAAACAAAACATTTCTATAATTATCACATGTATAACACTCGTCTATATAAAGTGAAAATATTAATTTCGCAACAAACAAAACATTTCTATAATTATCACATGTATAATACTCGTCTATATAAAGTGAAAATATTAATTTCGCAACAAACAAAACATTTCTATAATTATCACATGTATAACACTCGTCTATGTAAAGTGAAAATATTAATTTCGCAACAAACAAAACATTTTTATAATAATCAGGTGTATTTTCTTTCATAGATTTTGCAAATAAGTCTAACTCTTCGGTTTCTATTAAAAGAAAATAAATAGTAACCTTAAAAAAGAATGTCTTAAAGTGACATAGGAAAAATAGACTCACAAAAATAATGGGACAGTTTTAAGGTTACGAATCAAAGTTTTCTACTTTACTTACAAAAGTGATCCTAATGAATAACAGAAATTTTGACTTGTAGAAAACTAAATAATTCCATTGAAGTAGTCTACATATTTTCCTAAATATATATGCTTTTCGATATTGTAATATTTTATTTCTTACTGTAAAAAATCAATATGTAGGAAATGTACAAAATAGTTATAAAAAAAAACGATGCACAAGGCGCACTTGATATGTATCAGGAACCTTAACTGGTAGGAAACTAAATAATAATATTGAAGTAATCTACATATTTTTCTAAATACATATGAGTTTTGATATTGTAATATTTTATTTCTTACTGTAAAAAACCAATATGTAGGAAATGTACAAAATAGTTATAAAAAAAGATGCACAAGACGCACTTGATATGTATCAGGAACCTTAACTGGTAGGAAACTAAATAATACTATTGAAGTAATCTACATATTTTTCTAAATACATATGATTTTTGATGTTGTAATATTTTATTTCTTACTGTAAAAAACCAATATGTAGGAAATGTACAAAATAGTTATAAAAAAAGATGCACAATGAGCACTTGATATGTATCAGGAACCTTAACTGGTAGGAAACTAAATAATACTATTGAAGTAATCTACATATTTTTCTAAATATATATGATTTTTGATATTGCAATATTTTATTTCTTACTGTAAAAAACCGATATGTAGAAAATGTACAAATTATTTGTAAAAAAAGTTGCAAAATGTGCCCATGATCTGTATCAGAAACCTTGACTAGAAGGAAATAATTCCATTAAAGTTGTATAAACCATATTTTTCCAATTATATTTATGCTTTTCAATTTTGTAATATCTTATTATTTTTTATCAGTTATTATAGTAATTTGATCTCTAAAATCGAATAAATTTCATTACGTTTAAATAGAGTGTACTTTTTAAATATCAACACAGATTCATATTCCTTGAGATAAGTTTAAAACAGCTCGCGGTTTTAGGTGTTCTAAAACTCCATTACTTCTAGAGTTAAACACAATACAAAAGTTTTAAAACTTCTTTTATATACATTTTTTAATGTATAATCGAAAGCAAAAATATATTTTTAGAATATTTTGCAAGAAAATGCCAGCACCTTCTTTTAACACATAGTCTAATAGCAAGAAAAGAAATTGTAATCGAACGATAAAATTGAATTCACAGATCAAATACGTGTAATAGGCTAATATCGTTTAAATTAATCATTTCTATTTATTTATTACTTTGAACTCCTTAAATTCACAATTCCTCTTCTAGACTTAAACACAGTACAAAAATTTCAATATTTCTTTTATGTACATTTTTTATTGTAGAACACAAAGAAAAATCAATTTTTAACATATTTTGCAGGAGAATGCAAGCACCTTCTTTTAACACGTAGTATAATAGTAAGAAAAGAAATTTTAATCAGACGATAAAATTGAATTCATAGAATAAATACGAGTAATAGGCAAAATATTGTATAAATTTCTCATTTCTATTTATCTATTGCTTTGAACTCCTTAAATCCACAATTCCTCTTCTAGAGTTAAAACAGTACAAAAATTTCAAAATTTCTTTTATATACATTTTTTATGTTACCATATTTTGCAGGAAAATGCAAGCACCTTCTTTTAACACGTACTTTAATAGAAAGAAAAGAAATTTTAATCGTACGATAAAATTGAATTCAAAGATCAAATACGAGTAATGGGTAAAATATCGTTTGAATACCTCATTTCTACTTATTTATTGCTTTGAACTCCTTAAATCTACAATTCTTCTTCTAAAGTAAAGCACAGTACAAAAATTTCAATATTTCTTTTATATACATTTTTTATTGTAGAACTCAAAATAAAATTCAATTTTTGAAAAATTTGTCAAGAGAAGTCAAGCACCTTCATTTAAGATATTCGTCTACGTTGAAAACGTCATTTTTTGCCAAAAATAATTATTTTATTTTATTTCTCCATTGTAAAATTTGAACTTTTAGGCTTCTAAATCTCTTTTTGTTTTGTCTCTACGGGAATTTAAAGAAAAGTTACAGCTGTTTAAACATCAGTGATAATTGTCAAACAAAACAGGAGTACGGAATTCGGAAACGGAAGTTGTGAATTTAAAAAGCATTTTTTGGATAAAACTTTTTAAATTTTCATGAAGATTAGTTTAAACATTTTTCTAGTACTTTTAATAATTAGCAACTTGGCAATTAGAAAGTTTTGAAGCAAAAAAGTGTGGGAAATTTGAAACATGTATTTTAAGTTTTTAATAGTTAAAGTTGCTTTCATAAATTTCAAATGCGTTTTTCTCAGAACGGTATTTTTAATAAAATATTGAAACTTGACATGTGATTTCTCAAAAAGTTCTTAAAATATTTTGTTGAAAATTATTATGAATGCTTTTGATAGTATTTACTAGTAAAGGACCTAAAAGCTTTAATTTTGGATAATTTTTAATGATGTTACACTCATAGTTAGATATAAAGGTGATGAAAATTTGTTAAAAATTCAATGTGTATGATTTTGAAGGACCAAAATTTTTTACCAAATATAAATTAAGCAAAGATTTTAGGGAATTCACTAGTCAGTGTATAAGAAATGTGATGCATAAAAAATATTGAAATAATTTTAATTTATTAAAAAATTAGACCTTTTGAAAGAACAATTTTTTTTTACAAAATTTTCTTTATTAGAAATTTTATAAAATCTTCTCCAGAATAAAATTTTTTAAGTACAATTTCTCTATGATAATATAAAAATAAATCTAAAAATGTAAAACATGAACTGGTTTCTACATTTAAAGAAAAAAATTCTCCGAACGTAGACGGATACCTTAAGACCTACTCTCCTAACAAGAAATGCAATTTTAAACAAATGATAAAATTGAATTCACAGATCAAATACGAGTAATAGCAAAATATCGTTTAAATTCTCATTTCTATTTATTTATTATTTTGAACTCCTTAAATCCAGAATTTCCTTCTAGAGTTAAACGCAGTACAAAAATTTCAATATTTCTTAAAATTTTTTATTATAGAACACAAGTAATGAATTTTTGTCATAT
This sequence comes from Pardosa pseudoannulata, assembly GCA_032207245.1. Taxonomy (NCBI): domain Eukaryota; kingdom Metazoa; phylum Arthropoda; class Arachnida; order Araneae; family Lycosidae; genus Pardosa; species Pardosa pseudoannulata. The sequence goes on from CM063500.1 coordinate 50,423,395, forward strand.
TTTGAAGGAAAATACAAGCACTTTCTTTTCACACGTAGTCTCATAGCAAGAAAAGAAATTTTAATCAGACGATAAAATTAATTCATAAATCAAATACAAGTAATTGACAAAATATCATTTAAATTCTTTTTTATTTATTTATTGCTTTGAACTACTTAAATCCACAATTCCTCTCTAGAGTAAACCAGTACAAAATTTCTATATTTCTTTATATACATTTTTTATTGTAAAACACAAAATAAAAATAATTTTTACAGAATTTTGCAGGAGATTGCAAGAACCTTAGTTTAACACGTACCTCCTATCAAGAATGCAATTTTAATCAATGATAAAAATTAAATTCACTCATCAAATGCGAGTAATAGGCAAAATATCGTTTAAATTCCTCATTTCTATTTATTTATTCCTTTGAACTCCTTAAATCCACAATTCCCCTTCTAGACTTAAACACAGTACAAAAATTTCAATATTACTTTTATATACCTTTTTTATTGTAGAACAAAAAATCAATTTTTGCCATATTTTGCAGGAGAATGCAAGCACCTTCATTTAAGGTTTCCGTCTACGTTAAAAACGTCATTTTTTTTGCAAAAAATCATAATTTTTTTATTTCGTTATTGTAAATTTTCAACTTTTAGGCTTCTAAATCTCTTTTTTTTGTCTATACGGCATTTTAAAGAAAAGTTACAGCTGTTTAAACATCAGTGATAGCTGTCAAACAACAACGGAAGTAGCGATTTCGGAACGGAAGTTGTGAATTTAAAGCCTTAAAAGGAGCATTTTTTAGACTAAATTTTTAACTTTTCATGAAGATTAGTTTAAACATTTTTTAGTATTTTTAATAATTAGCAACTTGGCAATTAGAAAGTTTTGAAGCAAGAAAGTAATTTTAAACAAGCATTTTAATTTTTTAATAAAGTTGCTTTCATAAACTTCAAATGCGTTTTTCTCAGAACGGTATTTTTAATAAAATCTCGAAACTTGAAATGTGATTTCTGAAAAAGTTCTTAAAATATTTTGTTGAAAATTATTATGAATGCTTTTGATAGTATTTACTGGTCAATGACCTAAAATCTTTAAATTTGGATAATTTTTAATGATGTTACACTCATAGTTAGATATAAAGGTAATGAAAATTCGTTAAAAATTCAATGTGTATGATTTTGAAAGGACCAAAATTTTTTACCAAATGTAAATTAAGGAAAGATTTTAGGTGATACACTAGTCCAGTGTATAAGAATTGTGTTGCATCAAAAAATATGGAAATAATTTAATTTATTAAAAAGTTAGACCTTTTGAAGAAACCCGATATTTTTACTAAATTTTCTTTATTTATTAGAAATTTTATAAAAACTTCTCCAGGAATAAATTTTTTAAGTGCAGTTGTCTATGATAATATAAAAAATAAATCTAAAAATGTAAAAACATGAACTAGTTTCTACGTTTAAAGAAAAATGTTCTCTGAAAGTAGACGGATACCTTGAGACGTACTCTCCTAGCAAGAAATGCAATTTTAATCAAATGATAAAACTGAATTCACAGATCAAATACGAGTAATAGGCAAAATATAGTTTAAATTCCTTATTTCTATTTATTTATTGCTTTGAACTCCTTAAATCCACAATTCCCCTCCTAGAGTCAAACAGACTATAAAATTTCAATATTTCTTTTGTATACATATTTTATTGTCGAACTCAAAATAAAATTCAATTTTTGAAAAATTTTACAGGAGAATGTAAGCACCTTCTTTTAAGGTATCTGCTACGTTGAAAACGTCATTTTTTGCCAAAAATCATATTTTTTTTATTTCTCTATTGTAAAATTTCAACTTTTAGGCTTCTAAATCTCTTTTTGTTTTGTCTCTACGGCATTTTAAAGAAAAGTTACAGCTGTCGTTAAAAACTCAATGTGTATGATTTTGAAGGACCAAAATGTTTTACCAAATGTAAATTAAGGAAATATTTTAGGTGATTCACTAGTGCAGTGTATACGAAATGTGTTGCATCAAAAATATTGAGATAATTTAACTTTTTTTAAAATTAGACCTTTTGAAAAAATCCGATTTTTTTTTACTAAATTTTCTTCATTTATTAGAAATTTGATAAAATATTCTCCAGGAATAAATTTTTTAAGTGCAATTGTATATGATAATATAAAAAATATATCTAAAAATGTAAAAACATGAACTAGTATCTACGTTTTAAGAAGAAAGTTCTCCGAATGTAGACGGATACCTTAAGACGTACTCTCCTAGCAAGAAATGCAATTTTAATCAAATGATAAAATTGAATTCACAGATCAAATACGAGTAATAAGTAAAATATCGTTTAAATTCCTCATTTCTATTTATTTTATTTATTGTTTTGAACTCCTTAAATCCACAATTCCCCTCCTAGAGTCAAACAGACTACAAAATTTCAATATTTCTTTTGTATAAATTTATTATTGTAGAACTCAAAATAAAATCTAATTTTTTCAAAATTCGGCAGGAGAATGAAAGCACCTTCTTTTAAGGTATCCGTCTACATTAAAAAAGTCATTTTTGGACAAAAATCATATTTTTTTATTTCTCCATTTTAAAATTTGAACTTTTAGGCTTCTAAATCTCGTTTTGTTTTGTCTCTACGGCATTTTAAAGGAAAGTTACAGCTGTCGTTAAAAATTCAATGTGTATGATTTTAAAGGACCAACATTTTTTACCAAATGTAAATTAATTAAAGATTTTAGGTGATTCACTGTTGCAGTGTATAAGAAATATGTTGCAACAAAAATATTGAGATAATTTAATTTTTTAAAATTTAGACCTTTTGAAAAACAAGATATTTTAACTACATTTTCATCGTTTATTAGAAATTTTAGAAAAACTTCTCCAGGAATAAATTTTTTAAGTGCAGTTATCTATGATAATATAAAAAATAAATCTGAAAATTTAAAAACATGAACTAGTTTCTACGTTTAAAGAAAAATGTTCTTTGAAAGTAGACGGATACCTTAAGATGTACTCTTCAAGCAAGAAATGCAATTTTAATCAAATGATAAAATTGAATTCACAGATCAAATACGAGTAATAGTCAAAATATCGTTTAAATTCCTCATTTCTATTTATTTATTGCTTTGAACTCCTTAAATCCACAATACTCGATTGTGCAGTTTATGCAGACGGACGGAAGCACTATTCAATATTCGAGTTCAAACATAATCTTTGTCCAATTAAATACACTTGCTCCTTGCTCCCAGTTCAAAGGAATTAATCCATTCACCGAATATATATACGCGAAATCTCGATTTGCACTGAAGTGAAAAGATTGGAACGCTCCGATAAACAGAAATTTCGGCTTCTGCTGTTCCTAGGGTTCGAAAGCTCGTAAATGTATTCTACGGAATCGTTTTCGCTTGAATGGGTCTCCGAAACTGCCCGGTTAATTACGATTCTCTATATTTATTAAGAAATATGTGCTGAAAACTCAGTTATTCAGTGTTGTTTACTAGTTTTTCGAATAGTATTCATATTGCTATAGATCATTTCATATAATATTTGTGTAAAATGAATACAGGAATGAGACCACATAGTAATTGATCATTATAAAACTTAGTTAATAAATCCAGTTTGTATAATAGTATTTAGGATTATTAGAATTTCTGTAATAGTATTCATATTGTTATAGATCATACAATAAATGCTCAAAATGAATGCAAAACTGTGACCACATTGTAATTGATTATTATAAATGTTTGTTAATACATCCTATTTGTGTAATAGTATTTCGGATAATTCGGGTTTGTGTAATAGTATTCATATTGCTATAGATCACTTCTTATAATACATGTGCAAAATGAATACAAAATTTTGACTATATAGTAAATGATTATTATAAAACTAATTTAATATGTCCAGTTTATATAATAGTTTTTTTAGACTTCTAAGGGTTTGTGTAATAGAATTCATATTGCTATAGATCATTTCATATAATAATTGCGTAAAATGAATACAGGAATGAGACCACATAGTAATTGATCATTATAAAACTTAGTTAATAAATCCAGTTTGTATAATAGTATTTATGATTATTAGAATTTCTGTAATAGTATTCATATTGTTATAGATCATACAATAAATGCTCAAAATGAATGCAAAACTGTGACCACATAGTAATTGATTATTATAAATCTTAGTTAATATATCTTGTTTGTGTAATAGTATTCGTATTGCTATAGATCACTTCTTATAATGCATGTGCAAAATGAATACAAAACTGTGACCATATAGTAAATGATTATTATAAAACTAAGTTAATATGTCCAGTTTATATAATAGTTTATTTAGGATTCTAAGGATTTGTGTAATAGTATTCATATTGCTATAGATCATTTCATATAATAATTGCGTAAAATGAATACAGGAATGAAACCACATAGTAATTTATTATTATAAAACTTAGTTAATACATCCAGTTTGTATAATAGTATTTAGGATTATTAGAATTTCTGTAATAGTTTTCATATTGTTATAGATCATACAATAAATGTTCAAAATGAATGCAAAACTGTGACCACATTGTAATTGATTATTATAAATCTTTGTTAATATATCCTGTTTGTGTAATAGTATTTCGGATAATTCGGGTTTGTGTAATAGTATTCATATTGCTATAGATCACTTCTTTTAATACATGTGCAAAATGAATACAAAACTCTGACCATATAGTAAATGATTATTATAAAACTAATTTAATATGTCCAGTTTATATAATAGTTTTTTTAGACTTCTAAGGGTTTGTGTAATAGAATTCATATTGCTATAGATCATTTCATATAATAATTGTGTAAAATGAATACAGGAATGAGACCACATAGTAATTGATTACTATAAAATTTAGTTAATACATCCAGTTTGTATAATAGTATTTAGGATTATTAGAATTTCTGTAATAGTATTCATATTGCTATAGATCATACAATAAATGCTCAAAATGAATACAAAACTGTGACCACATAGTAATTGATTATTATAAATCTTAGTTATTTCGGATAATTCGGGTTTGTGTAATAGTATTCATATTGCTATAGATCACTTCTTATAATACATGTGCAAAATGAATACAAAACTTTGACCATATAGTAAATGATTATTATAAAACTAAGTTAATATGTCCAGTTTATATAATAGTGTTTTTAGGATTCTAAGGATTTGTGTAATAGTATCCATATTGCTATAGATCATTTCATATAATAATTGTGTAAAATGAATACAGGAATGAGACCACATAGTAATTGATTACTATAAAATTTAGTTAATACATCCAGTTTGTATAATAGTATTTAGGATTATTAGAATTTCTGTAATAGTATTCATATTGCTATAGATCATACAATAAATGCTCAAAATGAATACAAAACTGTGACCACATAGTAATTGATTATTATAAATCTTAGTTAATATATCCTGTTTGTGTAATAGTATTTCGGATAATTCGGGTTTGTGTAATAGTATTCATATTGCTATAGATCACTTCTTATAATACATATGCAAAATGAATACAAAACTGTGATCATATAGTAAATGATTATTATAAAACTAAGTTAATATGTCCAGTTTATATAATAGTGTTTTTAGGATTCTAAGAATTTGTGTAATAGTATTCATATTGCTATAGATCATTTCATATAATAAATGGGCAAAAAGAATACGAAACTGTGACCACATAGTAATTGATTGTTATGAAAAAAACTTGGTTAATATGTCCAGTTTTTATAATAGTATTTAAGATTATTAGGGTTTATGTAATTGTATTCATATTGGTATAGATCACTTTATATATTAAATGCGTAAAACGTATAAAAAATTGTGACCATATAGTAATTCATTATTATAAAACTTAGTTAATATGTCCAGTTTGTATAACAGTGCTTAGAATTATTAGGGTTTTATGTAATAGTATTCATATTGCTACAGATTACTTCATATAATAAATGCGCAAAATGAATACAAAACTGTAACCACATAGCAATTCATTATTATAAAACTTAGTTCATATGTCCAATTCCTATAATAGTATTTAAGATTATTAGGTTTTGTGTAATAGTATTCATATTGCTATACATCACTTCTTATAATAAATGCGCAAAATGAATACGAAATTGTGAAGACATAGTAACTGATTATTATTAAACTTAGTTAATATCTCCAATTGTTTTCTTAAGTGGTAATGAAATAAGTTTTGTCTTGTCCAGTTGTAAGCTTAAAAATTTTCTGATTTTTAACAATATTTTTAATGCGAATTGTTTAATTATACATTAATGTATATATGTACGAAATTTCACAATTTTAGCTACTTTAATAAATTACAAAATAATTTTGTGTAACAACCATATTCTCTTAAAATAACGTACGTAAAAAACATTTATATCGATGGACTCTGAAAGCATATATATGGATCATTCTTATAAAATGAGCAAATGATAAGAAAGACTTGTGTGGACTTAGTAAATTATTTTATTCAGTGTTCGTAGAAATAAAAATTTCTTAAATATTTTAATTCAAAACTACATAACACATATAATTTTTCTAAAAAAATGTTGCATTCTGAATTCTAACTTATAGGACATTCAATGAGGAAAAAAGCAGAAGGATCGATAAATTATAGCCAAAGATTAAACACTTTTTATAAAACTTTGTACATAGTAGAGTTTGTGTATAAATAACGACACTTAACATATTTTTATTCAAAATTATTTATGGAAACTCATAACCTTTGAAATAAATTAAAAATCTATTTTTCAATACTTAGATCTTCTGATAGCTATTATTTTTTAACAATCTTATGTCACAAACCGCAGAAACATTTTACTAAAAATGAAATTTAAATAAATAAACAACATTGAATCTAGTAGTACTTTACTAATAAAAGATGTTCTTCCATGAAAAGGGATATTAATCAAAACATAGTTTCTATGATTTCAGAGCATATATAATCATCTATAACTTGTATAAATATAAAATGTAGTCCACGTTACTAATAAGTTGACAAAAGAACAGAAAATTTTTAGAATATATATATATATATATACATATATATATATTACATATATTATATTTTATATTATATTATTATATATTATATAATTATATATTACATATATTATATTTTATATTATAAAATACATATATATTATATATATATAATATATTTATTTATATATATATATATTTATATATATATTTATATATATATTTATATATATATATATATATATATATATACATTTATATTTAATATATATATATACATTTATATTTATATAATATACATTTATATATATAATATATATATATATATATTTATATATATATATATATATATATTATATATATTATATATATATATATATATATTATATATATTTATATATATATATAAATATATATATATATATATATATATATTATTTTATTTATATATATATATATATATTTATATATATATATATATATATATTATATATATATATATATAATTATATAATATATATATATATATATATATATATTATATATATATATTATATATATATATATATATATATATATATATATATATATTTATATATATATATATATATATATATATATTATATATATAATATATCTGTGTGTGTGTTTGTGTACAAAGAGAGAGGGAGACATTTTTTTAAAATCTTGCTATTACTAAAAAATGGGAATTTAAATAGTTTTTTAAATTTCATAAAATTAATAATTTAAAGACTTAATAATAAACTTTTTTAATCATAAAGTACTTTAAACTAAAAAACTATATTTTAAATTCAAAAATAGAAAACATTTAAGCAGTTTTTATATTTTCATCACTAATATGATCAAGTTGTATATAAATTTTGTCTGAAATATCAAGGAATCATTAGATATGCTTTATGATATGGCTTAATAAATATTAATAGTAAAAATGGTATTTTATCATCTTTATTTACTTTACAATTCGTTGAAATTTCAGTGCTAATAACATTTTATATTACTCTGTAAACTGCAAAACAATCAACCTTGTAACTGGTATACATAATGTGTCTGAAGGAATCGAAAGACACTCATTTGAAAACCTGTACTGTAAAGTTCAAATGGTGTGATTCCGTAACATACACCAAAATATTTTAGTTGATAAAAGAGTCACATGACTCTCAAAGGTAAAAAAAAATGTAAAATAAGTATCATATTTGACTTCTTATACCTTGAAAACTGTCAGTTTTACAAATATATATTTTTGAACAATGTTAGAACAACTTATTATCTTTACACACATGTCTCATTCATTTTTGAAGCATGCAAATATTCTTATTATAAAGTTTTAAATCAGAAAGGATTTTTTGTCTATAAAAATGATATCAAGGCTAAAGCGCATGATTACTAAAACTATAATTAAGTTTAAGAGAAACTTATTGTCTTTAAAACATGCTACAGTATCTCAAAATAACCTTGAATCTAAATTTGTGTAATTTTGAGATACATTAAAAATACTATACTTTTAAAAATTATTTGAATAAAATGAATTTTTTCCTTAAAAATTAAAAAAAAATATTTTTTTGAAAGAAAAAATATATTGGGAAATATACAAGAAAATTTAGTTTTAATCGGATGAAAATTATATTCGATACAACTTGTAAAATTTCATAAAAATTATTAAAAACTTCTTGAGATGACATGTACGTTACAAGAAAAAACACAACTTTAGTAAAATCAAGTTAAATTTTATCAGTTTTAATTCGTTTATAGTAAACAGTTGGTGAATTTTTATTTATAACTTTTCAATATTAGTTTTTTTTATATGGATTGTTTTAAATGGTTTAGGACTACATTCTTTTTACATCTACTTTTTTTCTGAAAAATCGAAATTTTTATTAATTTAATAGTTTTATTGTAATGAACTTAATTCTTTAAGTGTTTTGTATTGTTTCTTCAAAGTTTTATATTTTCACTCAGAAATCTTGTCTATGCAATTTTCCATAAGATTTGAGCAGAAATGAATCATAAATATGATATTCATGACTTTTTATCTTAGATATGATAAACAAATTTTGATATACATAAAGAGCCTTCTAACTGAAATTTATACTACATAAAAATGAAAAATCCAGAATCATCATTCAAATTATAAACATTTATAGCTTTGCATTAGCTCTACCTCTTTTGGTGAGATTTTCAATGAACAATTTTCTAAAAGGAAGTTTGTCTGTCAAAAAGAAGCAAGATTTCGAGACGGTATTTACAACACAAACGTTTAAAACATTCCATTACCTGTTCTTAATTTCATTTGATTTCCTTCAAATAGTTGCTAACTGAAAATCTTCCGGCATAAGAAAATAAAATCAAGAAGCATTTTGTTACACAAATGTTTATAGGATTTCATTAAGCTATTCTTTGTTCTGACTCTGATTTATACGATTTCATTAGCTGTAACCATTTGAAATTTATTTCCATGAACGATTTCGTACGAAAAATTTCTGGTCGTATAAAGAATTAAAAGCTAGAAGCATCATTTGACTCAAGTGTTTAAAAATTTTATTATTTCTTAATTTTGATTGCATAAGATTTCATTAGATTCTATTAGCTACTTTTCTCTCAGTTTTGCTTTTTATAAATGTGTTTGTAACTGGAAATGTTACGACATAAAAGAGTAAAATCAAGAACTATTTTTCCACTTATATGTTTATGTTAACCTATACGTTAGATTGCATTCTATAGCTTTTCCTTATCTTATCTTCATTCTGTTTTTATTTTTATGAATGAATTTTTGTAAATAAAAGTTCTTCCACATAAAAAAGCAAAATCAAAAAATAGTATTTAACACACATATATAAAGGTGTTTATAAAGTTATTCTTTGTTTAAATTTTACAGTATAAGATTCCATTATCTATATTCTTGTCTGTTTTAATTTTCGTAAACAATTTTGTAAGTGAAATATAACAAAGTAAAATCAAAAATTATTATTTAACACAAATATTTAGAGAAAGCCATTAATCAAGGCATGGTTTGAATTGTATAAGATTCCATTACCTAAATTTCTGTTTGATACAATTTTCCATGAACATTTTTTGTAGCTGAAATTTCTTTCCGTATAAAAAAAGATAAAAATAAAAATATCATTCAATACAAATATTTATAAAGGAATTCATATTAAGCTACCTATAGTATGAATTGTATTGTAGAAGATTCCGTCTGTTTTTTTTTTTTTTTGTTGTTGTTGTTTTGTTTCGATTTTCATGAACATTATTAGAATTGAAATTCTTGTATAAAATTTATAAAAATTGAAAAATATTACTTAACACAAATATTTAAAGGAGTCCATTAAGCTATCCTTTGTCTGAATTGTACTGTATAAGATTCCATCTATTTTTCTCCCTGTTTCAATTTTCATGAGAATTTTTTAACTGAAATTCCCTCCGTATAAAAATGCTAAAGTCAAAAAATATTATTTAACACAAATATTTAAAGGAGTCTATTAAGCGATCCTTTTTATGAATCGTATTGTATAAGATTCCAGTTATTTTTCTCTCTGTTTCAATTTTCATGAATATTTTTTAACAGTAATTCCTTCTGTATTAAAGAGATAAAAATCAAAAAATATTATTTAACACAAATATTTAAAGGGGTCTATTAAGCTATCCTTTGTATGAATTGTACTATATAAGATAACATATATTGTTTACTTTGTTTCAATTTTCATGAGCATGTCTAAACTAAAATACCTTCCGTATAAGAATGATAAAAATCATAAAATATTATTTAACATAAATATTTAAAAGAGTCTATTAAGCTATCCTTTGTATGAATCATACTGTATAAGATTTCATCTTTTTTTTTCTCAGTGTTTCAATTTTCATGAACATTTTTAACCGAAATTCCCTTCGTATAAAATTGATAAAATTGAAAATATTGTTTAACTAGTATTTAAAGGAGTATAATAAGCTATCTTTTGTATGAATTGTACTGTATAAGATTCCATCTATTTTTCTCTCTATTTTAATTTTCATGTACATTTTTTAACTGAAATTCCCTTAGTATAAAAATTTTACAATAAAAAAATATTACTTAACACAACTATTTATAAAGGATTATATTTAGCAACCGTTTGTATGAATTATACTGTATAAGATTCCATCTATTTTTTCTCTGTTTCAATTTTCATGAACATTTTTTGAATTGAAATTCCTTCGGTATAAAAATGATAAAAATCAAAAGATATTCTTTAACACAAATGCTTAAAGGTGTCTATTGAGCTATCCTTTGTATGAATTGTACTACACAAGATTCCATCTATTGTTTTCTTTGTTTCAATTTTCATGAACGTATCTTAACTAAAATTTCCTTCCGTATAAAAAGGATAAAAATAAAAAAAAATTATATTTAACACAAATGTTTAAAAGAGTCTATATTAAGCTATCCTTTTTAGGAATCGTATTGTAAAAGATTCCATTTATTTTTCTCTCTGTTTCCATTTTCATGAATAATTTTAACTGAAATTCCTTCCGGATTAAAATGATAAAAACAAAAAAAATATTATTTAACACAAATATTTAAAGGAGTCTATTGATCTATACTTTCTATAAATTGTACTATATAAAATTCCATATATTGTTTACTTTGTTTCAATTTTCATGAGTATGTTTAAACTAAGATACCTTCCGTATAAGAATAATAGAAATCAAAATATATTATTTAACATAAATATTTAAAAGAGTCTATTAAGCTATCCTTTGTATGAATCGTACTGTATAAGATTCCTTCTTTTTTTTTCTCTGTTCCAATTTTCATGAGCATTTTTAAATTGAAATTCCTTCCGTATAAAAAGTAAAATAAAAATCATTATTTAACAGAAACATTCAGTTAGTATATTAAGCTATCCTTTGTATAAATTGTACTGCATAAGGTTCCATCGATTTTTCTCTGTTTCAATTTTCATGAACATTTTTGTAATTGAAATTTATTCTATATAAAAAAGTAAAATGAAAATTATTATTTTACACAAATATTTAGAGGAATATATTAAGCAATCATTTTTATAAATTGTAATGTATAAAATTCCATCTGTTTTTCAATCTATTTCAATTTTCATGAATATTTTTAACTTCAATTTCTTCCGTACAAAAATGATAAAAATCAAAAAATATTATTTAACACGAATATTTAAACGAGTCTATTGAGCTATCATTTGTATGAATTATACTGTATAAGATTCCATCTATTTTTTTTCTCTGTTTCAATTTTCCTAATTAATTTTTACTAAAATAACTTTCATATAAAAAGATCCATATAAAATCGAAAAATATTATTTAATACAAGAAAATGAGTTTTTACTATTAACTACAACTATAAAAGGAATATATTAAGCTATCCTTTGTATATATTGTACTGTATAAGATTCCACCTAGTTTTTTATCTCTTTCAATTTCCTTAAATATTTTTAAAATTGAAATTCCTTTCATATAAAAATGAAAAAAATAAAAAAAATATTATTTAACTTAAGTATTTAAAGAGGTAGTTTAAGATATCCTTTGTATGAATTGTACGGTTTAATATTTCATCTATTTTTTTCTCTGTTTCAATTTTGAAGAACATTTTTTTAAATTGAAATTTCTTCCGCATAAAAACGTAAAATAAAAATATATTAATTAACACTAATATTTAAGTAAATATTTAAATATAAATATTAGAAGTGTTTCAAGATTTGTTTTGTATGAATTGTACTGTATAATATTCCATCGATTTTTTCTCTGTTTCAATTTTTGTAAAAGTTTTTTTAATTGAAATTCCTTCTATAAAAAAATGATAATAATGAAAAAATGTTATTTAACACAAATATTTAAAGGAATCTCTTGAGCTATCCTTTGTGTGAATTGTACTGTATAAGGTTCCATCTATTTATTTTTCTTGTTTCAATTTTCATGATAGTTTTTTAACTTAAATTCCTACAGTATAAAAAAGGAAAATAAAAATCATTATTTAACACAAACATTTAGGTGATTCTATAAAGCCATCCTTTGTATAAGTGGTTCCGTACAAGATACCGTCGATTTTTCTCTGTGTTTCAATCTTCACGAACATTTTTAACTAAAATTCCCTCCGTGTAAAATTGATAAAATAGAAACTATTATTTAAAAAGTATTTAAAGGAGTATAATGAGCTATCTTTTGTATGAATTGTACTGTATAAGATTCCATCTATTTTTCTTTCTATTTTAATTTTCATGCACATTTTTTAACTGAAATTCTACCGTATAAAATGATATAATCAAAAAATATTTTTTAACTATTTATAAAGGATTATATTGAGCGACCCTTTGTGTGAATTGTTCTGTATAAGATTCCATCTATTTTTTCTCTGTTTCAATTTTCATGAACATTTTTTGAATTGAAATTCCTTCCGTATAAAAATGATAAAAATCAAAAAATCTTCTTTAGCACAAATGCTTTAAGGCGTCTATTGAGCTATCATTTGTATGAATTGTACTACACAAGATTCTATCTATTGTTTTCTTTGTTCCAATTTTCATGAACATATCTTAACTAAAATTTCCTTCCTTATAAAAATGATAAAAATAAAAAAAATTATATTTAACACAAATGTTTAAAAGAGTCTATATTAAGCTATCCTTTTTATGAATCGTATTGTAAAAGATTCCATTTATTTTTTTCTCTGTTTCAATTTTCATGAATATTTTTTATTAGTAATTCCTTCCGATTTAAAATGATAAAAAAAATATTATTTAACACAAATATTTAAAGGAGTATATTGAGTTATCCTTTGTATGAATTGTACTATATAAGATTCCATCTTTTGTTTTCTTTGATTCAATTTTCATGAGCATGTCTAAACTAAAATACCTTCCGTATAAAAATGATAATAATAAAAAAATATTATTTAACATAAATATTTAAAAGAGTCTATTAAGCTATCCTTTGTATGAATCATACTGTATAAGATTTCATCTTTTTTTTTCTCTGTTTCAATTTTCATGAACATTTTTTAAATTGAAATTCCTTCCGTATAAAAAGTAAAATAAAAATCATTATTTAACAGAAACATTTAGTTAGCATATTAAGCTATCCTTTGTATGAATTGTACTGCATAAGGTTCCATCTATTTTTCTCTCTGTTCCAATTTTCATGAACATTTTTGTAATTGAAATTCCTTTTATATAAAAAAGTAAAATGAAAATTATTATTTTACACAAATATTTAGAGGAATATATTAAGCTATCCTTTTTATCGATTGTACTGTATAAAATTCCATCTATTTTTCAATCTATTTCAATTTTCATGAATATTTTTTAACTGCAATTTCTTCCGTACAAAAATGATAAAAATCAAAAAATATTATTTAACACGAATACTTAAAAGAGTCTATTCAGCTATCATTTGTATGAATTGTACTGTATAAGATTCCATCTATTTTTTTTCTCTGTTTCAATTTTCCTAATTAATTTTTACTAAAATAACTTTCATATAAAAAGATCCATATAAAATCGAAAAATATTATTTAACACAAGAAAATGAGTTTTTACTATTAACTACAACTATAAAAGGAATATATTAAGCTATCCTTTGTATGTATTGTACTGTATAAGATTCCATCTAGTTTTTTATCTCTTTCAATTTCCTTAAATATTTTTTAAATTGAAATTCCTTTCATATAAAAATGAAAAAAATCAAAAAATATTATTTAACTTAAGTATTTAAAGAGGTAGTTTAAGATATCCTTTGTATGAATGGTACGGTTTAATATTTCATCTATTTTTTTCTCTGTTTCAATTTTGAAGAACATTTTTTAAATTGAAATTTCTTAAGCATAAAAATGTAAAATAAAAATATATTAATTAACACTAATATTTAAGTAAATATTTAAATATAAATATTAGAAGTGTTTCAAGATTTGTTTTGTATGAATTGTACTGTATAATATTCCATCAATTTTTTCTCTGTTTCAATTTTCGTGAAAGTTTTTTTAACTGAAATTCCTTCTATAAAAAATGATAATAATGAAAAAATGTTACTTAACACAAATAATCTCTTGAGCTATCCTTTGTGTGAATTGTACTGTATAAGGTCCCATCTATTTATTTTTCTTGTTTCAATTTTCATGATAATTTTTTAACTTAAATTCCTACAGTATAAAAAAGGAAAATAAAAATCATTATTTAACACAAACATTTAGAGGATTCTATAAAGCCATCCTTTGTATAAGTGGTTCCGTACAAGATTTTTCTCTGTGTTTCAATCTTCATGAACATTTTTAACTAAAATTCCCTCCGTATAAAATTGATAAAATTGAAACTATTATTTAAAAAGCATTTAAAGGAGTATAATGAGCTATCTTTTGTATGAATTGTACTGTATAAGATTCCATCTATTTTTCTTTCTATTTTAATTTTCATGCACATTTTTTAACTGAAATTATTCCGTATAAAATGATACAATCAAAAAATATTATTTATAAAGGATTATATTGAGCGAACCTTTGTGTGAATTGTACTATATAAGATTCCATCTATTTTTTCTCTGTTTCAATTTTCATGAACATTTTTTGAATTGAAATTCCTTCCGTATAAAAATGATAAAAATCACAAAGTATTATTTAACACAAATAGTTAAAGGAATCTTTTAATCTGTCCTTTATATGAATTGTACTGTGTAATATTCTACCTATTTTTCCCTTTGTTTCAATTTTCTTGAATATTTTTTAACTGTAATTCCTTCTGTACATAATGAAAAAAAAATCAAAAAATAATCATTTAACTCCAATATTTAACACTTTGACTGCCATGGCTATCATATGTGATATCCAGTGATATTTCCGTTGAGACACTGGCTATCCGATATGATAGCCATGGTGTTTTAACACATCAGGCCATGGCTATCAAAGATGTTATCAGTTACATGAAAATCGTATTGGAGTTTGATTGTTGGGCTCCCTACGATGTGTTAGGTATACGTGGTTTGCGCAAATTGGTATATGTGACGATTTTATGAGCTAAGTTTTATGAAAAATTAAATATTTGGAACATGCAACAAAAAAGGGAATATATATAAATAGAGAGAGTTTGTTTTAAAATATTGTTTGTTTTGAAATATTGTTTTTATATATAGTTTTATGTTGAAAAAATACAAGTTACACACAAAAAAAAGTTTGGCCCCGTTGTGAACATTTGCAATTTTGGCTTGGCAGTCAAAGTGTTAAAGGAGTCTATTCAGCTATCCTTTGTTTGAGTGGTACTGTATAAGATTATACTATCTATTTATCTCTCTATCTCTTTAAATCTCCATGAACATTTTTATAACTAAAACATATGACTGTACAAAAAAGTAAAAGCATTAAATACTATTTGACACAAACTTTTATAGGATACCATTAAGCTATTCTTCTTTTGTTTTCAACGTGCCATTTCTGTTGGCTGTAAATTAAGTTAGAAAATTGATCATGAAAAGATGTTCCATTCCTTATATTGTGGTATTTTCGTAGCGTGAGGACTTTGGGCAGACCTTCGTGAGTTATTGTGAGAGGTAAGTGGCGTGAGTATGTCCGGCGGAATGCGTGTACCTCAGGAGGAAATGGAGTGGTGTTTTGCCAGCGAAAAATTAATATCGTAATTCGTCATGCTGTCAGAAGCGTTTTACAAATGATTTTTCCAGAAAGAGTGGGAATAATCAGGTAAATGAAATGAATCATTAAGGTAATATATTTTAACTGGGTAAAGGACAGTTTCAGCACACACCTCCCTACAAATTAGATTTTAAGTTAAAATAAATTTGCTTATTTTTTTTGGAAGTTAATTAAAACTATATCACGTTGGTTATAAATAATATATACGATGCATATTAAATACTCATCTATGAAATGTGAATGAATATTAGAATATTAATTAAAACAAATGCTTAATATGTGCATATTTATAGTGATAAAAATATTTAATTTCTCGTGAAAAAGTAAAACACTATTTTCCATTACTCTGCTCGGGGAGTATAGTGAAATATATATTTTAATTCAAACAGGATTTAAAGTATTGCAAACAAGACATTATTAATGTTTTAAATTACACATTGAGTAATAATAAGGAAAATGAATGTAAATCAAATTTGAAATAAAATCATAAAAATGTAAAGGATAAAAAATGTAATTTATCACACCTCGCTGCAAATTAGATTTTAAGTTGAAATGAAATTACATGTTTTTTTGCCAGCTAATGAAAACTATATCACGATGGTTATAAATAAAATAAGATGAATATTAAATATTCATCTCTGAAATGTAAATGGATATTAGAATATTAATTAAAACAAATGCTTAATATGAGCAAGTTAAAATTATTTATTTTCTCATGAAAAAGGAAAATATATGGCATGCCATAAAATATAGTCATAAATTACTCAGGTTGGCGATTTGGTTTGGTTTGCTTTGGAGTGCTACGGTCTACTTTTTGCAACACGAGGGCTAACGAGACCGGAACCTACAGCTTAAAGCCGATTTCGAACGGCTACGAACATCCATGCCACTGTGGGATTCGAACCCACGAACTCCGGTACCGAAGGTCAGCACCCTAACCAATCGGCCATCGTTCGGCACTCAGGTTGGCGAATATCGTGAAAAATATATTTTATTTCACCCAGGATATAAAGTATTGTAAACAACACATATTAATTCTTTAAATTACTGTTTGTGTAATAAAATGGAAAATTCATGTTATATCCAATTTAAAATAAAATCATAAAAACGTAAAGATTAAAAAACTTAATTTTGCACACCTTGCTACAGATTAGATTTTAAGTTAAGATGAAATTTCTTTCTTTTCTGCCAGTTAATGGCAATTATATCACGATGGTTATAAATTAAATATAGGATGCATATTAAATACTCATCTTTGAAATGTGAATAAATATTAGAATATTAATTAAAAGAAATGCTTAATGTGTGCATATTAAAAGTGCTAAAACTATTCAATTTCTCGTGAAAATGTAAAATATAACGCATGCCATAAAACATAGACTTAAATTACTCTGGTCTGCGAATATCGTGAAAAATATGAATTTTGTTTCACTCAGGATGTAAAGTATTGCAAACAAGATATTATTGATGCTTGAATATAAAGTGTGTTTAAGAAAAGAGAAAATGCATGCGATACCCTATTAGAAATAAAATAATAAAAATATAGAAGATAATAAATGTAATATAGCACACCTCGTTACAAATTAAATTTTATCTTCAAATGAAATTGATTCATTTTTGCCAGTTAATTAAATATCATAAATGATCATAAATTAAATATATGATGAATATTAAATGCTCATCTGTCAAATGTGATTGAATATTAAAATATTAATTAAAACAAATGTTTAATATGTGGATATTTATAGTGATAAAACTGTTTAATTTCTCACGGAAAAGTAAAATATAACGCATGCCATAACATATAAACGTCAATTACTCTAGTTCGAATATAGTGAAAAATATATACAGTCGAACTTCGATAACTCGACTTCCTATAAGTCGAACAATCCGCTAACTCGAACTTTTAATCAAGTCCCGATCCATTTCTATACATTTCTTTAAAAACCTGTCTCGATAGCTCGAAGTGAACATGCTCTAAGTCGAAGTTTTTGTGATAGATTTCCCCGGTAAAAAACACAATTCTGTTCAGTGGTGCAATTAGAGATGCATCTGTTACCTCAAACGAAATACTTCGAAATAGAGATTTACAAAGCCATGAAAAGCTATCAGTGTCTTTGTGCCTCAGGGGGTGGGGGTGCATCCCTCAAGAAATGTCAGTGAAAGACGGGGGCAGTTCCTAAACAATCGACCCTCCTACCTCAAAACTCCATGGGGGAAAGCACTGGCAAAAATGTACATTACATCCATTTTTGGAGCGTTTTTGGAGGTCGAAAATTGTACGTCATCATCGGGTCGGCGGAATTGTACGTGCAAACCGCTTAGAGGGTTAACTCTCTTCAAACATTAGGTGACTTTGGGAATGCCAACAACCTTAAAAATAAACTGCTTTTTTCAAATGAGATTTACATGGTATGTATACTAATTAATATGTAATGCGGCTAAAGTTCTTGAGTTTTAAACCTTTTGAACCCATTTTTCTTTTGTTTACATAAGCTATTAAAAATTGAAATGCGGTCAACTATAGTATTATGGCACATATCAAACTATTTAAACCATGTCCAACCATGTCTTAAGTACCAGTTGAGAGGGAATGATAGGTAATTTCGATAACTCGAACTTCGGATAAGTCGAATATTTTTTGGGGTCCCCTGGGAATTCGAATTATCGAAGTTCCAGTATGTTGTTTCAGGCAGAATATAAAGTATTGTAAACAAGACATATTAATTCTTTAAATTACAGTCTGGTAATAAAATGAAAAATGTATGTGATATCCTATGTAAAATAAAATCATAAAAATTACAATGGCACAATCTGCATCAAAAAAAGAAAATACAATTTTCCGATGGAAAACCTATGTGTTTTAGTGAATATCGCTAATAATTTAGCCAGATTTTCGTAGGGGAAGCCTATTCTGAAATATTACCAAAATTGGCATCTGGTTAGGTAGAAAGCGTAAGAAATCCGTAAGTAGCAATTATTACTCAGTTAGAATTCGAGTTCTAGAGTCACCCGCTTTGAGGATAATGAGACTTTGACCTACTGATTAACCAATGAATACAATTTTCCGATGAAAAACCCATGTGTTTTAGTGAATATCCCAACAATTTAGCCAGAATTTGGTAGAGGAACCCCATTCTGAAGTATTACCAAAATTGACATCTGGTTAGATAAAAAGAGTAAGAAAGCCGTTCGTAGCAATTATTAACTCAGTTAGGTTTGGAATGCTACAATCTCCCGTTTCGAGGATAATGAGACTAGGACCTACTGTTTAAAGTCGATTACGACTGACAACGAACATCCATGCCAGAAGCGGTATTCGAACCACCGAACTCCGGTAATGAAAAGCAGAGCTGTAAGATGTCAGTTTGGTTTTGAGAAACGTGGAAGGAATTGCAATCTGAATGAATCCTACCTGCGATCACATATGCATAGTTTTGGAAGTTCAGATTAAAAACTTCAGAGCGTAAATAGGGAGAATTTTGAAGAATTTAGTACAATGTATTTCGATATTTGCCATTCATATATGTTTGTGAGTCATTCACCACAGATTTGAAGAAGTAATGAGTATAAAGAATTGTTAATGAAGTTAATAATCATCGATAGAAACAATATATCATTTATTTGCTGACATACATTTACGGTACAGCTACGGTATGTAAAAAAAATGTGAATTACAAACCAGTTTTAGCATGTAACTTGAGCACATCAGCGTGCTGGACAGTTAATTTCTTAAGAGAATGAAAAAACTAAAGTAGTGTTTCCGCTATGGCCTGTATGAACAATCCTTACGACATAAGTTCTTGAAAACAACTGAAAATAGTAAGGAATTTCGTGGAAAAATATGTATGGGTTAGGAAAAGTGTAAGAAATCCGAGCGTATCAAATATTAATTCAAGCTTGGATTTGGGAAAATAAAGAAGAAATGAAACCTTAATGAATTATTTGCCTGATTTCACACTATTTGTAGAAGAGGTTGCCAGTCTTAAATGACATTTAAAGCAAAGTGGCAAGTATGGTGGGTGTCGAAAGCAAACATTAAAAAATAACATGCCGTATACATTAAAATTAAAAAATAATAATAATAAGACTACCATAAAACTCACAAGAGGAATCAAACTAACCTTCGAAATCAGCACAAAGCAACTACAATTACTTCTTATACAGTACTAGGATGACCAAATACAAGAGTAAATTTGCAAAAAGTTGAAAACAAAATAAATGCAAAAATCCAAAAATACAGACATTAAATAAAGAAAAATCATTACAAATGATGACTAGTACAATTAAGACTGTTTGCAATTTCAACATGTCGAAAATTGGATATAATTAACAAACTAATACTTAACCTCTGCTTAAGTCCAAGTAATCTTAACAGAAGTTAAGTTAAAAAAAGACAGAAAGGGAAATGAGAGAATTTTTAGGAAATTCATGACAATATTTTTTGTATATATCTTTGTGAATCATTTACCAAAGATTTCAAGATGAACCGAATCTAAAGAGACGTTAATCAATTAAACTAATAATCATCGATTGAAATAAGATTTTCTTTATTTTTATTAAAATAAAAATACCTCCTAAAATGTTTGAATAAAATATCCGTGACGAATTTCCAAGTAATTCATAAAATTTAATGCGTTACTTGTATTAGTGTCCAAGATTTATGCTTAAAAAAGAGATTGGAGAAGTATAGAAAAAATGAAACTTTAATGAATTACTTCCCTGATTTAACACGTTTGGTAGATGTTAAGATAAAAAAAAGACATAAAGTGAATTTGAGAAAATTTTCCGGAACTTCATGGTAATATTTTTTGTATATATATTTGCGAATCATTTACCAAATATTTCAAGTTGAAACGAATCTAAAGAGACGTTAATCAATTAAACTAATAATCATCGATTGAAATAAGATTTCCTTTATTTTTATTAAAATAAAAATACTTCCTAAAATGTTTGAATAAAATATCCGTGACGAATTTCCAAGTAATTCATAAAATTTAATGCGTTACTTTTATTAGAGTCCAAGATTTATGCTATAAAAAAGAGATTGCACAAGTATAGAAAGAATGAAACCTTAGTGAATTACTTCCCTAATTTAACTCTGTTGTAGGAAAAGTAAAAATTACAAAAGAGAAAGTGAATTGACAGAATTTGCAGGAATTTTATGGCAATAATGTTTTGTATATATTTTTGTAAATCATTTACCAAAGATTACAAGATGAAACGAATCTAAAGAGACGTTAATCAGCTAAACTAATAATCAACGATTGAAGTAATATTCCCTTTCTTTTTATTAAAATATGAAAAAAATATCCGTTACGAATTTCCATGTGTTTCATAGAATTTAATGTGTTACTTTTATTAGTGGCAAAGATTTATGCTTTAAAAAAGAGATTAGAGAAGTGTTGAAAAATTAAACCTTAATGAATTACTTCCCTGCTTTAACAAGATTGTAGGAGAAGTAAATATTAAAAAAGACAGAAAGTGAATGAGAGAAATTTCAAGAACTTTTTGATAATATTTTTTGTATATATGTTTGTAAATCATTTACCAAATATTGCGAGATGTAATGCATCTAAAGAGACGTTAATCAACTAAACTAATAATCATCGATTAAAGTAATATTTCCTTTAATTTTATTAAAAGACAAATATTTCCTGAGAAGGTTAAAAAATATAAACGAATTTCCAGGTGTTTCATAAAATTTAATTCGTTACTTTTATTAGTGCCAAAGATTTATGCTTTAAAAAAGAGATTAGCGAATGTAGAGGGAAGGAAAATTTAATGAATTACTTCCCTGATTTAACACGGTTGGTAGGGAAAGCTAAGATTAATAAAAACAGAAAGTGAATTGAGTGAATTTTCGAGAACTTTATGACAATATTTTTTGGATATATGTCTGTGAATCATTTACCAAAGATATTAAGATGTAATGAATCTAAAGAGACGTTAATAACTTGACTAATAAACATTCGATTAAAGTAATATTTCCCTTTAATTTTATTAAAAGACAAATATTTCCTGAGAAAAAAATATCCGTTACGAATTTCCAAGTGTTCCATACAATTTAATGCATTACTTTTATTAGTGCCAAAGATTTATGCTTTAAAAAAGAGATTAGAGAAGTATGAAGGAAACCTTAATGAATTACTTCCCTGATTTAATACAATTGGTAGGAGAAGATAAAAAAAAAACAGAAAGTTAATTGAGAGAATTTTTGAGAATTTTATGACTATATATTTTTGCATATATGTTTCTGAAGAATTTACCATATATTTCATAATGAAACGAATCTAAAGAGACGTTAATCAGTTGAATAATCATCGATTTAAATATTATTTCCTTTACTTTTATTAAAATAAAAACACCTCCTAAAATATTTGAAAAAAATATCCGATACGAATTTCCAAGTGTTTCATAAAATTTAATGCGTTACTTTTATTAGAGCCAAAGATTTATGCTTTAAAAAAGAATATAAGGAATGAAAATAATGAATTACTTCCCTGATTTAACATTGGTAGGGAGAAGATAATAAAAACAGAAAGTGATTGAGAAGAGAACTTTATGACTATTTTTGCTATATGTTTGTGAAATTTACCATAAGATAGAAACGAATCTAAAGAGACGTTAATAGTTGACTAATCATTATAAGAATTTTACTTTAGTTTTATTAAAATAAAAACACTCTAAAATATTTGAAAAAAATATCCGTACGAATTTCCAAGTGTTCATAAAATTTAATGCGTTACTTTTATTAGCCAAAGATTTATGCTTAAAAATTTTTAGAAGATAATGAATTAATGAATTATTTTGATTTAATACAATTGGTAGGAGGTAATGACAGAAAGTTAATTGAGAGAATTTTTGAGAATTATACTATATATTTTTATATATGCAAACTTTACCATATATTTCATATGAAACGAATCTAAAAGACTTTAATTCAGTAATAAATAATATTTAAATATTATTTCCTATTTTATTAAAATAAAAACATTAAAATATATATATATATAAAATATATATACGAATTTAAGTGTATAAAATATTTAATGCGTTATATTAGACAAAGATTTATGCTTTAAAAAAAGAAATAAATATTGTTTATAAATATATATAATATAAACACATTATATAATATATATTTGCTATATAATATATAAATAAAATATATAGAGATAATATATAATAAAATTTAATAAGAATTTATAATAAATAAGATATATTATAATATATTAATTTAAAGATATATAATTTTGTGTTATACGATTTTAATATATAAATTTATATATAAAGAATATATTATATATTAAATATGTATATTTTTAAAATTTTAATATAATAAATTATATATATAATTAAAATATATGTGTTTATATACATATATAATGTACATGTATATATATAAATTTTATATATATATATATATATATATATATATATATATATATATATATATATATATATATATATATATATATATATATATATATATATATATATATATATATATATATATATATATATATATATATATATATATATATATATATATATATATATATATATATATATATATATATATATATATATATATATATATATATATAAATATATATATATATATATATATATATATATATAATATATATATATATATATATATATATATATATATATATATATATATATATATATATATATATATATATATATATATATATATATATATATATATATATATATATATATATATATATATATATATATATATATATATATATATATATATATATATATATATATATATATATATATATATATATATATATATATATATATATAATATATATATATATATATATATATATATATATATATATATATATATATATATATATATATATATATATATATATATATATATATATATATATCGTTTTAGTTAGGGTATATATACATATATATATATATACAGGAAAATTAAACATGAAATTATATATACTTACTCATAAATATTAAAACGAACAAACACACATGCATCTTTAATATATAGGTGTTTATATACAGTGCAAACTAAACATGTATGCTTTTGTATATAAATTTTAATACACTCACACATTCGTTCAATGTATACACAAATTTTAACTATATACATTTATTTGAATTTTAACAAGTAATTATTAGAAAATTACACAAAATATAATAGCCACAAATACATACGCATACAAACATATACATGTACCCAAGTGCACTCAAGAGCCAAAACATCATTACCACCTTTCAGTGACGAGTTGGCTCACTTTTGATACAGACACACAAAATATTTTGATTCAAATAATTTGATTTAAATAATTTGATTCACACAAAATACCTTTAACCCGCCTTGGCCCGGATGCCTCAAGTCCTTGGTAGGTGGACGGAGACAGATTGTACCAGATGTTTAACAACGATTAGGCAAATCCGAGATATGAATTGAATTGAGTCTTTGAACTCTGATCTGCCGACCCATGACATCACAAATGTGTTCTATCGGATTGAGACACGGTGAGTTAGGCTGCCAGGACATTAACTGGAATTCAGTATCCTGTGTCTTGAACCACTCAAACACAATTTTTGCCTTGTGACACTCGGTGTTGTCCTGTTGCAACATTCAATTTCCAGCTGGAAAAACAGAGGCCATGTAACAGTACAAATAAAATTTAATTCGTTACTTTTATTAGTGCCAAAGATATTATTTTAAAAAAGAGATTACAATGTAGATAAAATTTAATGAATTACTTCCCTGATTTAACACGTTTATACTAAGATTAATAAAACAGAAATGTTGATGAATTTTTCGAGAACTTTATGACAATATTTTTTGGATATATGTCTGTGAATCATTTACCAAAGATATTAAGATGTAATGAATCTAAAGAGACGTTAATAACTTGACTAATAAACATTGACTGAAGTAATGGTTACTTTAGTTTTATTAAAATAAAAACAACTCTTAAAATACTTGAAAAAAATATCCGTTACGAATTTCCAAGTGTTCCATAAAATTTAATGCATTACTTTTATTAGTGCCAAAGATTTATGCTTAAAGATTTTTGGAGAAGTCTAAAAGGAATGAAACCTTAATGAATTATTTCCCTGATTTAATACAATTGGTAGGAGAAGATAATAAAAAAAAAACAGAAAGTTAATTGAGAGAATTTTTGAGAATTTTATGACTATATATTTTTGCATATATGTTTCTGAAGAATTTACCATATATTTCATAATGAAACGAATCTAAAGAGACGTTAATCAGTTGAATAATCATCGATTTAAATATTATTTCCTTTACTTTTATTAAAATAAAAATACCTCCTAAAATATTTGAAAAAAAAAATCCGATACGAATTTCCGAGTTTCATAAAATTTAATGCGTTACTTTTATTAGTGCCAAAGATTTATGCTTTAAAAAAGAAAGACAATACCCGTTGCTTCGGTATAACTGGAGTAAACGAAAACACATTAACGAACGTTTCATTTGCTCAGCTAATGAGGTGTAAAGGCAAAAGGACTTTTCAGATAGAGACTAATGGCCGCCACTCCATTAACTGCCCTAAAATTTAATAAGAATTCCCTACTGTAGCGCAGTAAATAAGATTAAGCTCTTTGGGGCAATGCGTTTAGCGATTCTGAAAGACCGTGTAGTGGAATTTTGTGTTACGCTACGACTTTGACGCAGGTTGTAAATTTATAATCAAGGCAG
>CM063500.1:50457303-50464803 GCA_032207245.1 Pardosa pseudoannulata
AATCGTTAAATACGTTATCCGTGATATGTTAAAAGCTTTGCTTTAAGCTACATACGTGTATTTACTCTGTTACTTACAAAGAGTTCTTATTAAATTTTAGAGGTTCCGAAGCACTAATAGCCATTACTCTGTTCGAAAAGTAGCACTTTACCCATGCTTCTCACCTCATTAGCTGGGAACGGAAAAGTCCATTAATGAATTGGTGTTTAGATGTTGTTCGTAGAAGTAGTCGATATATTTTTCAATATAATTAGCTAAATATACATATACTATATTTAACCAATGCAGGCATCTCTCTCATTCTCTATATAACTATCTACCTTTATATATATATATATATATATATATATATATATATATATATATATATATATATATATATATATATATATATATATATATATATATATATATATATATATATATATATATATATATAATATATATATATATATATATATATATATATATATATATATATATATGTGTGTGTATATATATATATATATATGTATATATATATAAATATATATATATATATATATATATATATATATATATATACATATATATGTATATATATATATATAAATATATATATAATATATATATATATATAATATATATATATATATATATATATATATATATATATATATATATATATATATATATATATATAACACACACACACACACATATATATATATATATATATATATATATTATATAATATATATATATATGTGTGTGTGTGTAATCTTCAGCTTAGAAGTATTTTATTGCATGAAATGTAATTTAGAATTTCTAAAACGGCCAGTTACTTTTGATTATTTTCCATTTTCTTTTTCTTGTTTATGCTAGTGAGCAACGAGAAGTCTAATCAGATAGCAATAATGAATAATGTTGCAATCGGGACACTTTGAAGAGATGCAGAATTCTGAGAGCAGTTTAAATCTTTATTGGAGACATCTTTGTCAGTCAAAAGCCAACAAGAGGAAGATACGAAAATCACTCTACTGGAATATTAGTATACGGCAGTGCTAGAAAGAAATTTCCTAACGGACACGAAACGTAGTTAGCGAATTGAACTCTAAGATCAGGAGAAAAACTGAGCCATTTGCCGTAGACAGCTGGAATATGTGTTGAGTGGATAGGAAATTTGCATCTATGTCATTGAATACTTTGGAAAATGTTGTGTTGCTGGGAAAATAGATTTTAAGGAATTAGAATGGAAGAGAAGTTGTTTTTAAAGAGATATAAAAGTGAAATAATTTGTATATAAATGAATACATCTTCAAAGGAACAGAATATAAAAAAATACAATTATTACCCAAACAAATCGTTTATAAGTAATAATTTTAAATACTAACATTTTTAAAATTCTTAAATATAACTCAAATTTTAAAGTTATTAAATTTATGCATTTCAAACCAACATAATTGTTTGAAATTTTTTATTTATTGCATCTTTTAACATAAATGTTAGTCTTACGTAATATGCTTTAAATGTATAATTTATGTAATTAGAAAACTATTATTGATATTTTGTATAGAAAAAAATTATACTTTCCTTATTACTTGGTCTGTTATTTATATTTTTCACGAATGCATATTATATTTACTAATTTTTTTTCTAAGGTATGAGATTTTTGTTATATATATATATATATATAACAATACTATGTGCAAAAGACACTTGTATAGATTAGTACAAGTAAAGTTTATTTCCAGGCAGTTAATAATTAATAGAACAATAAATAATGATTTTTTTCTTTCCAAACTCCTTTACACACTTTTCATAAATATTTTCATAATGACATAAAATTTTTCTAATTAAATCAGTTTAAAAGAATAAAATTAAATTTTAATTGGAAATTTTAATTACTAATTTTTATTCTAAGGTATGAACATTTTTTTATAAATGTATGTAAGAATATTATGTGAAAAACACATGTGTATAGATTATTATCAGAAAAGTTTATTTTCAGACAGTTAAAACTTAATAGCATCAAAAATAATTATTTTTTCTTTCCAAACTCCTTTACTCACTTTTCATAAATATACTCCCAATGACATAAAATTGTTTTAATTAAATCAGTTTAAAAGAATAAAATTAAATTTTAATTAGATATTCTAATAGCTAATTTTTATTCTAAGTTATAAACAGTTTGCTGTAAATGTATATAATAATATTATTTGAAAAGATATGTATAGATTATTACCAGAAAAGTTTATTTTCAGACAGTTTATACTCAATAGCATCAAAAATAATTATTTTTTCTTTCCAAACTTCTTTACACTCTTTTCATAAACATACTCCCAATGACATAAAATTGTTTTAATTAAATCAGTTTAAAAGAATAAAATTAAATTTTAATTAGATATTTTAATGACTAATTTTTATTCTTAGTTATGAACAGTTTGTTGTAAATGTATATAATAATATTATGTGAAAAAGACATGTGTATAGATTATTACCAGAAAAGTTTATTTTCAGACAGTTAATACTCAAGAGCATCAAAAATAATTATTTTTTCTTTCCAAACTCCTTTACATACTTTTCATAAATATACTCCCAATGACATAAAAAATTTTACTTAAATCAATTTAAAAGAATAAAATTAAATTTTAATTAGAAATTTAAATTACTACTTTTTACTCTACTGTATGAGCAGTTTGTTATAAATGCATATAATAATATTATGTGAAAAAGCCATGTGTATAGATTAATACCAGAAAAGTTTATTTTCAGACAGTTTATACTCAATAGCATCAAAAATAATTATTTTTTCTTTCCAAACTTCTTTACACTCTTTTCATAAACATACTCTTAATTACATAAAATTGTTTTAATTAAATCAGTTTAAAACAAAAAAATAAATTTTTCTTTATAATTTATTATTATAATTTACGATTTCTAACCTTCATGTTAGCAGTCTTAAATTCAAATTGATTCAAAGAAAACAAACAGCATAGGACTTAATACGTCCTAATCAGATAAACTATATAAATCTACATAGCCGTCCTTGGTGATTTCTCAGATATCTGAGAATACCTTGTAAATATTCTAATGTATACTCCGGATAGACCGTCTTTGATCTTTGGAATACCCTTATGCATATTTACAAACGCCTGTGTTCAGCCTGGTGCTCAATACTGCATTCATTATGCAACTAAGCTTTTGATTTGATTCATTTTCGATGTTAGTTTGTTGCATTAAGATGTAAGTTCATTGGAACATACAGAGTACAGCGTTTAGAACTTAATGTATTGCATAAAGAGCTAAATTTAACTTGAAGATTAACATGTAGTGACCACAGGGAAAACGTTTCTCATCCTGGATTAGTAATCATTCTTAGGCAATGCTGGATATTATAAGAGAATTGTGAAAAAAATAAATTTTAGTTTGTTAATCAGAATTTTGGATTTAAATTTAATCAGCATATCTGATTTTATCAGTTTTGTACAATATTACATAAATATGTATAATACTATGAAAATTAACTTTTGTATATTGCAACCTGGTAATTAAACTGTTATTTAGTGTAAGTATCACTGGGATTGATTTATTTTATATCAGTTACACATATTAGATACAAGACTATTCACTGTTTTACAAACTAAGGCTATTGCAATCTACATGTGTAAGACTTGCCTTCACCAGGAATTTCTTAAATGAAGCATTTGTATCTGTTTTGTCTGCCAAGCTACGGTCCTGGTACACTTTAGGTACAATATCCTGTCTTCTTTAGTTGAGAGTTCTATGGTTGGTTACATCGGTTTTCAGAAGAGTAAAGTAGCTGATTAACTAGTTGGAACTCTTCTAGAACTTTTTCTTACTGATCCGAAGCCTCTCCTAGGTATTATTCCTGAGCCAACCATGAAACTTGGTATTATTCCTGGTAATTAAACTATTATTCAATATAAAAATCATTGGGATTTAGTTTATCTCTGTTACACGTATTTGATACAAGACTCTTCAGTGTTTTACAAACTGAGGCCATTGCAATCTACAGGTGTTGTAAGACTTTCCTTAACAGGGAATTTCGTAAACGAAGCATTTGTATCTGTTCTGTCTGGCAAGCTACAGTTCTGGTCCACTTTAGGTGCAATATCAAGTCTTCTTTAGTTGAGATTTCTATGGCTGATTACATTGGTTTTCAGAACAGTAAAGTACCTGATAACTAGCTAGGAACTGTTCTAGAACTTTTACTTACTGATCCTAAGAATCTCTTAAGTATTATTCCTGGGCCAACCATGACACTTCTTTTGTTTAGATGCATTCACTACTTTGCATTCACAGACGCTTGAGTCATAAGCAAGCTAGAGATCTTAAAACTGATGTCCCCAGTATGAGTTATAAAGAACTACAGCAATTTCACAGGAATGCTCAGAGGAATATTATTGCCTTATTATTTGATTGTGTTGTCAGAGGGAATATCAATCTAATAAGGATCGGTTTTTATCACTTTCTTCGTTTTTGAATTCTTTATGATACATTATGTTCTTGTTGGACACACACCCGAGTTTCAAACCGTATACACTTTGAAAATTATATTTTTCGTAAGACCAGAACTTACTTCCAACTTTTACTTCTACTTCTACTTTACTTTTACTTCTAGTTTCAGTACGAAGGTCGCCTTTTACAGGCCCCTCCAAACTATAGTCCACTGCAAGTCATTACCAATGTCTGGAAAGGTTATGGCTTATCGTGGTGGATGGTGGCAAACGATAAAATAGCCTTGGCAGACGATGGCTTCGGTGGCGGTTTTTCTCCAAAGATCAAAGTCAGCCAGAAGCGCAACAAATGTGCGCAGTAGACCCTGTGGACGAATTCACGCGCTCGGCTCAATTAGTGCGCCACTGTGTATATGCAACCCGTATACCATTGTTCAAGGTCACCATCATGAAGTGATGAACATTTGGCCATAGTTTGGATGCTACATAATATTTTACAAACAACCAATAGAAGGCGCTAATGAAATTCATCCTCAGGATACTTGTAAAATTCACAATTTATTTTTTTCTTGAAATCAGTGGCACCTTGGAAATCGTCTGAATATTTTGTTTAAAGTGAATGTTAAAAGAAGCAAGTGAGTGAAAAATTGGATATGACTAGTAAATGCTTCCGTTGGATGAATTTTTATGATCTTAAAAAAGTTCTTCCTGAATAAGAATGATTAGAATCGCTTCGTGAGACTTTGGGTAGTGAAGCACAATCAGAAAAGACAGTTTATAATTAGTTTTCGGAATTTTGTCGTGGTAGTGCGTCAGTCAGTGATGAATCTTGTGAAGTACGACCAAAATCAATATTGATTCCATAGAACATTGATGTTTTGCTCAAAATGATTGAGGAATATCAGAATGTCATGTATCGTGACATATAGGTATCCCTTGGATTATCCCAGACTGCAATACATTCGATTTTGCACGAGCATTTAGCCGCTGAAATGGTTTGTTCCAGATAGATTCCACACAGTTTGACAAAATCTCAAAGAGAGGACCGTGCAAATTGGTATAAGGAAATGCTAAAAATATTCAAATTGAAAACAGCAAAATCCGCATACAACACCGTTACAGATGGCGGAACTTGGATATATTTGTATGAGCCTGAAATGAAACAACGGTCCACTGTCTGAGGGCTTCTAGATGAACTGAATCTCAAGTAAGTTGTTCATTCACGAAGCACTTCCATGAAAATGATTGTTACTTTGATCTTAAATGGCACATTGCAACTATTCCTTTAGAGGATAGAAAACTGTGAACGCTAAGTGGTATACAGAAATTTATTTGCAAAAAACCATCAACGAAATCAGGAAAATCAACAAAAGTCGATGCATCCTTCTTCATCAAGACAATGCTAGATTCCATACAGCATGTAAAACAATAGATTATTTGAAGGATAAAAATATAGAATCAATGTCTCATTACCCATATTCTCCTGATTTGACACCTAATTACTTTTTCTTGTTCCCTTATGTCAAGCAAAAATACGTAGGCAGCGATTTTCATCAACTGAAGACGCTCTTGATGCCTTCCAAAACGATGTTTCTGAGATATCAACTTCAAGGTAGAAAAAAATGTTTCAAGAATTTGTTTGAAAGGGTGGAAAGGTGTATAAATCTTAACCCATCCACCGACCACCCTCCCCACCTTTTTCCCTTTCAAAACAGTCACCCTTTTCGTAATTTTCCAGACGGAACTTACCTTACCATACTAGAGTTGCCGGTTTAAAAGTTGTCAGGCTACTTTTAAGTTATTTTCCCTGCAAGGTAAAGAAGTTTCGTTACGCAAAATTAGTTTCTTTCATTTATTATCGGTTTGCAATATTTTTTCCCTCAAAAGTGTGTTATACGAGTGCGAACGAGAAGGGGTCGACAGGTCCGTTTTCGAACAGATATTCGCTGTCGAACCCCCGTCGACGCGTCCGTTCAGTGGGTTAAAGGGGAATATTTTGAAAAGCAATAAAACAGCTCGTTCCCCAAAAATTCTTTTCCGTCCTAATTTTTGCAAAAAACTTAAAAGCCAACCATCGTATATCGTCACGTTTGCAAACAACCAACCAAGTATCCTACATTGAAGTTGAAGATTACTGAATTTTTAAGCATTCATTTAATTTATATATGCGTATATACTATAATATACAAAACAAAGCTATTTTATTGAAATATCACTCTTTCAAAAAGTTGTTTATGCATGTGGAAAACAAGAGCAATCCCCCATTAATGAATATTCCATATGTAACAAAACTCTGGACTGTAGACTCAACCAAACAAACACCTCACACGGAAAGTAAAAAAAGTTCAATTGACTCGTATGTTTCACAACATAAAAATATTTTAAATTTGAAAATATTTCAGCATTTTTAGTAAATGCTTCAAATCAACTGTCATTTCTACATTCATGCTTATTATCATTATTTTATCTATACTTTAAAATATCCCTTTTTATAAATACATATCGTAGCAAAAAATTTCATGAGGCATATTACTGATATATATATCTTTTATTTCAAAAGTAAGATATAAACTTTTATTTTTAATTTAGTTTGTCAGTTATCATGAAAATATTTTAAACAGAAATGCATTTTATGGTGACAGAATATTTCAAACTAAATTTGACAAATATTCAAAAATATATGTATGCCTCAAAATTTTATTTAAGTGTAAATCAAATTGAAAGCATAGATATATAATAATATAAAAAACATTCAAATGCATTATTATTTTAAAACCATTTTAGTTAATGAATATTTTCACAAGTTAAAATATGTAGAGAAAACATCTTATTTCTTTATGCTTTTCATAACACTGTAAAATATTTCTCCAAGAAAATTTCTTATTCGAATCTACTGAAATGTCACTTCTCTATAACCAAAATACAAGTAGTTGATTTATTTACAATTTGTGATGTTAAAATGAATGTAAAAATTTTATCAGTTTAATTTAATTGAAAGATAAATTTAAACGAATATATTTTTATACTTATACCATACGTA
>CM063500.1:50469803-50472303 GCA_032207245.1 Pardosa pseudoannulata
AAATTATTAAAGTAATTAAAAAAATCGCCACAGAATTATTCTTAATACTACTTAGAAAAGAATAGATAACAATGTAAATGTAAAGCAGATTATAAACAATAAGTTTGCTCAGTTAGAAATTATTTTTTAGTGATTAGTTATACTTAATAACTTCGTATGATTATCAAGGTTTTGAACCGTAGTTTTTTTCTTCCTGGGTTCCCTTCCGGTTCAACTAAAAATATATAAATGACATGGACGAGTGTTTAAGGTATGGAAGACATATTTCATTTCATATATAAAACTTGTTTATTGCAATCCCTCTGTCCATGGCTATGCCATTTTGAAATAATTTGTTCTCATAATTTTCCACGACAAGTGTGGAGGATGTTATCAGCCCGAGTTCCCGCTCAAAACTCACTTTTTTTGGCGTTGCTACCTAAGCAAAATTCCTATGTCTACTTCCTCGTCGGCTTCTTCACTCTGTCTAGACGGTGTGTCTTTCTAATATTACGTTGTCGTTAATGAGTTCTAAATATTTTTGATTATAACTGGCTTAATTCTTAACCCCTTGTTTAAACCTTACATATATATGGATTAAGGTCCGGTTTTCGTTCCACCAAAGATACAAACCACCAAAGAAGTTTTTGGTTTTCGTTTCAGTTCGGATTGAATAATTTTATTTTATATATATTGATAGTGGTACTAAATATATAATTTTATCATAAACAAAAAATGTAATTCTATCATAATTTATAAGATTTTATTCTATCAAAGTTTATAAGATTTTAGAAGGCACACTATGTGAATTCATACAATTAACCAACATGTACGAAATGAGAGGTGAGCAGAGAATGGCGAACACTGGAACTATTATTCATTATCAAAATAGCATTTGATAACTGAACATTCAACCGAATTAAATATGCCTTGTACAAGTAACTAAAACAGAAAAGTACCAGTTTTTAAAAACGGCCTGGTGGAGCACTGTGCTTCGAAGAACTGAGAATAAATCAGGCGTTCCTATCTTGCTTTGCCAGTGGACACCTAAAGTGTCTCTCTCATGTTCAACGTCAAAAATGTTTTAGACTTTGCACAAAATTCAAGTTAGTTCAGGATATACCTAAACACATTATCGGTTGTATTGATTTTAAACTTGATGAGATCTATTATGTTTTTAGATTTTTTTAAAATGTATCATGAAGTTGGTCTATCTGGCTGGACCAACTGGGATTAGAAACACTAACAACAACCCTAATAATCAAAACAGGAAATCGAGAAGCAATCGGCATGGAATAACGATAGTTATATGGCGGATTATAAAATATAGAATAAATTAGAAAATATTGATAAGTTGTTTACAGTAACAAAATGACTGAAGATATATACTGAACCGAAATAAACCTATTTTTTTTTACTTCAATTCCTGTTTTCACTCCGTCCAAACTAATGTTTTTTCTGTTTTTTGGGGGGAATTTTCGGTTCAGTTTCGTTTCGAATTACTGATGATTACTTTCTTTGATAGGATAACTGAAGTTTGTATGGGTTTCTTTTTATAATTATTGAGTATTTCTGAAGCATTACTGGCATACGATCCCACAGTTACACCTAGTTTGAATATCACTGTCGTAAGGTATATAGTAGAGAAATTTCGAAAGATACTATATCCTCTTGTAAGAGCGTTTAGTAAAAAAATAACTCAATTATTTAACACAGCACATGTGAAGCAATGAACGAGGTTTTCAGAGTAAATCTTGTGACTCTTTAAAAAAGA
Source organism: Pardosa pseudoannulata (assembly GCA_032207245.1). NCBI lineage: Eukaryota > Metazoa > Arthropoda > Arachnida > Araneae > Lycosidae > Pardosa > Pardosa pseudoannulata. The sequence continues at coordinate 50,471,557 of CM063500.1, forward strand.
TTGGAGAAAACGTTTTCCGTTGACGACAATTTATTTTACAACATACAGCTTAAATATCATTACAAATCTATTTGTAATATTTTGTAAATTTAGTTTACTTAATATTAATTTTAGATAATTTTTTAAACGCAGTATTATTCAGTCAGGATTAATGGCTTCCAGGAACTGCTAAAAATAAACCATTCAACTTTCTCTTACGCTGATTTTTTTTATTCTCCTCCTTTTTCCGGATATCTATCTAATTAAACTGAGGGTACAAACATTTCGCCTCATTCTATCATTCAGGGGAATAGGTGTGAAAATTTCGACCAGTCCAGCCAGGTTCGGCGCAAGATAGTACAGTAAAAACACTTAGCTTATCTGTCGGTACACAATTGATAGAAACCAGAGCGTTTGCTGGTGTAGTGTTTTGTTACAAAGAGGAATTATTAATTAGTTTAAAAAGTATGAATTAAAATGGTTTCAAAGATAATTTATGCTTGAAAATGCTACACGTAATTCACTTTTACTCAATAAAATCTATTTTTATTTAAGAGATTCCTTTCAGACCTTAAAATAAAACATAGTGTCTTACATGAAAGGTCATAATAAAAACTAAAGAAAAGCACTATTTAAAATGCCTATAAACGTGAGCAGGAATTTTATTAAAATATCAAACTTTTGAAACAAATGATAATAAATGAATCTGAAAACAACAAGACTTTACATGGAAATTTACTGAATATCATTCTAGCGTAAATAGGATGA
>CM063500.1:50477303-50484803 GCA_032207245.1 Pardosa pseudoannulata
CGGATACCTTAATAGTGAATTTAAAATTTTTATTACATTCTAAATGTATACTTAAATTTTTAAACAATTCTAAAATACATAATTTTCAACCAATTTATTAACAATTTTTTCCAAATATTGAAAGATATAAGTAGATGGGGAATTTGCAATGTTAACTTATTTTGTTTTTGACCAGTATGCTTAAAAATGTTATTAGGAATAAATTAAAGTGAAATGGTTTACGATGAAAGGTAAAATCTTAATATATCATAAAAATATTAATAATTAAATGCTTAAAAGAGCATAATTGAAATGTTCAATGAGTTTTCTTTTTTATAATGTAGTCATTTTATTTCATAACATACCTTTTAGGCTAGAAAATAAAACTTTTGTAAGCTATCATTCTAATATCAGCTAATCATTTGTTAAGCTATAGCTTCAAATATAGTTAGCATTTAATAATAATAATTAAAATATTCTTTCTCCCTGTATAAAATATATGTAATAATTCTTTTACTTTTATAACGGATAGATACTTTTAATTTTAATTAACTTTTTTCTTAACCTACAAGACATATTGTCGATAAATTTCAAAGTTATTTGATAGTTAGAAATGCACCAAAAAATTTCAAATACTCAAAAAATTTGAAAACTATCGTTTTAAAAACCCTTTAAAATAATTTTCATTAATAACTCAGTTGTACTCCAGCTCTTTTGATTGAATCCTGCCCTTAATTATATCGAATGAATAATAACTTCCTAATTATTTATTTTATGCATTGAAAATGTTTTTTTCATGTGGAAAAACATATAATAGTTTCCTCTATTTATGTGCACAAACTATTTTATATAGTGTGCATATGTATCCTCTTTTGTATATACTGTGCACGTACAAAAATAAAAATAGTGAAATTATGCAGATAATCGCAGAATTTTCAATATTCAGTAGAAATAAAATGATCGTGAATTGATGATATTCTTATGCTTATACAGGATTATCATAGTATCTATTTGTGCTCCTCTTCTTTTGATTGCAATCTGCCCTTAATTATTTAGAATGAATAATAACTTCGTAATTATTAATTTTAGGTATTAAAAATGTTTTTTATATAGAACAATAGATAATAGTTTCCTCTATTTATGTTCACACAGTATTGTATATATTGTGCAGATATATCCTCTATTGTATATACTGTTTACACGAAAAATGAAAAATAGTGAAATTATGCAGATAATCACAGAATTTTCAATATTCAGTAGAAATAAAGTGATCGTGAATTGATGATATTCTTATACTTATACAGGATTATCAAAACATCTGGTTGTACTCCTCCTCTTTTGATTGCAATCTGTCCTTAATTATTTCGAATGAATAATGACTTCGTAATTATTTATTTTAGGCATTAAAAATATTTTTTATATAGAACAATAGATAATAGTTTCCTCTATTTATATACTGACACTATTGTGTATATTGTGCACATGTATCCTCTATTGTATATTCTGTCCACACAGAAAAAGAAAAGTGGTGAAGTTGTGCAGATAATCGGCGAATTTTCATATTCAGTAGAAATAAAGTGATCGTGAATTAATGATATTCCTATACTTATACAGGATTATCATAACATCTGGCTGTACTCCTCTTCTTTTGATTGCAATTTGCCCTTAATTATTTTGAATGAATAATAACTTCATAATTAATTATTTTATGCGTCGGTAATAGTTTTTATATGGAACAAGAGATAATATTTTCCTCTATTTATTTGCGCACACTATTATATATATTGTGCATATGTATCCTCTATTGTATATACTGTGCATACACAAAAAGAAAAATAGTGAAATTATGCAGATAATCGTCGAATTTTCATTAATTAGTAGAAATAAAATGATCTTAAATTAAGGATATTCTTATACTTATACAGGATTATCATAACATCTGGTTGTGCTCTTCCTCTTTTGATTGCAATCTGCCCTCAATTATTTCGAATGAGTAATAACTTCGTAATTACATATTTTAGGCATTGGATATATTTTTTTAAATATGGAACAGCAGATAATAGTTTTCTCTATTTATATGAACACAAATTTTTGTATATATTGTGCATATGTATTCTCTATTGCATATACTGTGCACACACAAAACGAAAAATAGTGAAATTATGCAGATAATCGGCGAATTTTCATATTTAGTAGAAATAAAGTAATCGTGAATTGTTGATATTCTTATACGTATACAGGATTATCATAACATCTGGTTGTACTCCTCCTCTATTGATTGCAATTTGTCCTTAATTATTTCGAATGAATAATAACTTCGTAATTATTTATTTTAGACATTGGGACTGTTTTTTATGTGGAACAACAGATAATAGTTTCCTCTATTTTTGTGCATACACTATTATATATATTGTGCATACGTATTCTCTATTGTGTATACTCTTCACACACAAAAAGAAAAATAGCGAAATTATGCATATATAGCCAAATTTCCAATCTTCTAAAGAAATAAAACGATCGAATCTTTTAAAAATTCTTACTAATGGTACATAAATCTTTTATAATAAATCGATACATTTAATAAATGCTTTTACTGAAAAAAAATACTTCTATCACTTAAATATATTTTTTTTCATTTTCTGCTTTAACAGGATTTTAACTTAACCGGATTAATCCTATTTAAGAAGGTTAAGAGACAGACTACTGTATTTTATTTTTAAACTCTAATACAGGACAGCGTAAATCATGCATGAAGATGACAAATGGAAATTAAATCAGATAGGGAATATTTTAAGTAATACATATTTTGACGTATGAATTAAGGACTAATGAATTATTGATTATTTATTTAATTCATTAAATTTTTTTATTCACTAATATTTCACCCATATCTTATAAACTGTTATATTTGTTAACCCGTATTGTACCACACCAACTAAATATTTCTGTAAGTTATTATAACTTAATCCATATCATTAATATGGTGTAACTAAGTATATAACACCAAAATTTTGAAAAAAAATATTTTTAGTTTTTTATGTAATTGGCTGTCTTATAAATAGGACAACGGTCCATTACACTACTAAAACTTAACAAATATCACTTACATTGCATTAGGCTGATTCATAGAAAAAATTGGGAAAACAGTCAAAACAAAGTCCAATATTACATTTTAAGCATACTGTTACAGGTTTTCTCTTGCAGTTATTGAACTGGCAGTAAGAGAGTAAGTTTATCTTGCAAAATATCTCCAGTTTTCTGAATAGAATAGACATCTATTTACCCCTTGTAGTGTTTAGGTGTATGAACATGTGTTTGAACTGGTTTTCATTGAAAGATAAGAAAATAATGGGCGCTATCAATGCAATATTGAATTCATAGAAAAATAATCAGGATTGGACCGTCGTCTCAATTTTAGGGCAAATTTTTTATACTTACAAAATACACATGTAAAATATATTTTTCAACAAATATTTTCAGCTACATTACACGCTCTGTTTTTAAACTAAAAGTAACCTCCACAATGTTTAACAAATAATAATAATAAATATAAAATTAAAGATTTAAAAATGACAATTTTTAAGAGGTAGCTGAAAATAAATTTTACAATACAATATAATTTGATTTTTAAGTTTTTTTTTGTTACTATGCTAAAGTGTGTCTATTTTAAAGGTGTTAAAATAAAATCCACTCAGAAAATATTTATAACTTTATTATTAAATGGAATTTTATTTGCTGTCCTATTTATAGTACAGCGGTCCAATTTGCGTTAAGAAATAATCAGTAATATTTTTTGATTTGTTCACTTTTTCAAGTACATGTGACTATTATATTCTATTTTCAGTATTACAATTTCTTAATTATTTACTTAATTCAGTACTGTTTGACTATTCGCTAATATTTTAGAATGATCCTAGAAGCTGTTTTACTTGTATAGAAATAATAGGTCCATTTTTTTTAATTTGCTACTTTTCTCAAGTAAAGAAATGTGACTACTAGTTCCTGTTTCTCAGGATTAGAATTTTTTAAATATTTATTTAATTCATTATTTGAGTATTCGCTAATATTTCAGCCTGATCTTGGAGTCTGTTATACTTGTTTACAAAAATCAGCCATTGTTTTGGATATGCTATTTCTTTCAAGTACAAGAAATGTAATTAATATGTTCTATTTATCATAGTGAGAGTTTCTACCCAGATAGCATGCATAATTGCAGCAAGTTTGTTTTTTACTTCGTAATATCTAGTCACAGTAAATTTCACGCGACAAACTTGCAGCAAAACTCCTATAAATTAGATGGAACATAAAACGACCACGCGTTTGCAACGCTAATTTGCCGCCAAACTGTGGCAATCTTATCATGACAACTTTGAAGCAAGCGAAAATTCTTACACGTGCTGCTGTTTCAAATTTCGCAACTTGTCATGCTGAATTTGCTGCAAGTTTGCAAGTTTGCAAAGCAAGACGGCTGCAAGTTTGCTACAAACTAAATTTCCTATCTGGGTATTTATCTACTCTAACAATAAGTGGATGTGTAAATGCCTTAAAGTTTCACGAGGTTTTAATAATTTATTATTTTATCCCTTTTTTATTATTAACTAGTATCTTAACCTGTTTTTATAAGATTTTAATAGTTAGACGCTGCTGCAAATTTAGTTTGCTGCAAACTAAATTTGCTATCTGGGTATTTACCTACCCTAACAACAGTGGATGTGTAAATGCCTTAAAATTTCATGCGTTTTTAAAATTTATTATTTAATCTCGTTTCGACTATTCTCTAGTATTTTAACCTGTTTTTACTCTAACAATAAATGGATGTGTAAATGTCTAAAGTTTCATGAAATTTTAATAATTAATTATTTCATCATTTTTTGATTATACACTAATATTTTAACCTGTTTTTACTAGATTTTAACATTTAGACAGCTGTAAGTTTGCTGCAAACTAAATTTGCTATCTGGGTATTTATCTATCCTAACAATAAATAGATGTGTAAATGCTTTAAAGTTTCAGAAGTTTTTAATAATTTATTATTTCATCATTTTATGACTCTTCACTAATATTTTAACATTATATTACTAGATTTTAACATTTAGATGGCTATAAGTTTGCTGCAAACTAAATTTGCTATCTGTGTATTTAACTACCCTAACAATAAGTGGATGTGTAAATGCCTTAAAGTTTCATAAGTTTTTAATATAATTTATTATTTTATCATTTTTTGACTATTCGCTAATATTTTAACGTCTTTTACAAGATTTTAACATTAAGACGGCTGTAAGTTTGATAAATTTAATTTTGCTATCTGGGTATTTACCTATTCCAACAATAAGTGGATGTGTAAATGCTTTAAAGTTTCATGAGTTTTTATAATTTATAATTTCATCACTTTTTGACTATTGACTTATATTTTCACTTGTTTTTAAAATATTTTAACATTTAGTAGGCTGTAAGTTTGATACAAACTAAATTTCCTATCTGGGTATTTACCTACTCTAACAATAAATAGATGTGTAAATGCCTTAAAGTTTCATGAGTTTTAATAATTTATTGTTTCATCCTTTCTTGACTATTCACTAATATTTTAACCTGTTTCTATAAGATTTTAACATTTAGACGGCACTAAGTTTGCTGCAAAATAAATTTGCTATCTGGGTATTTACCTACACTAACAATAAGTGGATGTGTAAATGCCCTAAAGTTTCGTGAAATTTTAATAATTTATTATTTCTTATCTTTTTGACTATTCACTAATATTTTAATCTGTTTTTACTAGATTTTGACATTTATACGGCTGTAAGTTTGCTACAAACTAAATTTTCTATCTGGGTATTTACCTACTCTAACAATAAGTAGATGTGTAAATGCCCAAAGTTTCATGAGTTTTTAATAATTTATTATTTCATCCCTTTTTGACTATTCACTAATATTTTAGTCTGTTTTTATAAGATTTTAATATTTAGACGGCTGTAAGTTTGCTACAAACTAAATTTTCTATCTGGGTATTTACCTACTCTAACAATAAGTGGATGTGTAAATACCTTAAACTTTCATGAGTTTATAATAATTTATTATTTCATCACTTTTAGACTATTCACTAATATTTTAACCTCTTTTTACTAGAATTTAACATTTTGACAGCTGTATCTTTGCTGCAAAATAAATTTGCTATCTGGATTTTTACCTACCCTAACAATAAGTGGATGAGTAAATTCTTTTAATAATTTATTACTTCTTCTCTTTTTGACTATTCACTAATATTTTAACCTCTTTACACAAGATTTTAATCTTTAGATGGCTTTAAGTTTGCTACAAACTAAATTTTCTATCTGGGTATTTACCTACTCTAACAATAAGTGGATGTGTAAATACCTTAAAATTTCATGAGTTTATAATAATGTATTATTTCATCACTTTTTGACTATTCGCTAATATTTTAACCTGTTTTACTAGATTTTAACATTTTCACGGATGTATATTTGCTGCAAAATAAATTTTCTATCTGGATTTTTACCTACCCTAACAATAAGTGGATGAGTAAATGCCTTAAAGATTCGTGAGTTTTTAATAATTTTTACTTCTTTCCTTTTTGACTATTCACTAATATTTTAACATGATTTTCAAGATTTTAATCTTTAGATGGCTGTAAGTTTGCTGCAAACTAAATTTGCTATCTGGGTATTTTCCTACACTAACAATTAGTAGATGTGTAAGTGCCGTAAATTTTCATGAGTTTTTAATAATTTATTATTTCATCCCTTTTTTACTGTCCACTAATATTTCAACCTGTTTTTACAAGATTATAACATTTAGACGTCTGTAAGTTTGCTGCAAATTAAATTTGCTATCTCGGTATTTACCTATCCTAACATTAAGTGGATGTGTAAATACCTTAAAGTTCCATGAGTTTTTAATAATTTATTATTTTATCCCTTTTTGACTATTCACTAATATTTTAACCTCTTTTTACAAGATTTTAACATTTAGACGGCTATAAGTCTGCTTCAAACTAAATTTGCTATCTGAGTATTTAACTACCCTAAAAATCAGTGGATGTGTAAATGCCTTAAAATTTCATGAAATTTTAATAATTTATTATTTCATCACTTTTTAATTTTTCGCTAACATTTTAAACAGATTTTACAAGATTTTAACCTTGTAAAGAAATAAGAGTTTCAGAAATGCTATTTTTTCATTCACAAGTAGCTATGAAACTATTATCCCCTATTTCAAGAGATTATAATTTATACATAAATATCACAACAATAAATAAATAGAAAAAATTATTAAAAATTTTGAATTATTAGTCACTAACTTTATCCATTACATTAATTCTATTCACTAATATTTTAAGAGGATGATGAACTTGCTTTACAATAAATGTTTATTTTTGAGAAATTCTGCTTTTTCCAAGTATAAGAAATTATGAGATTTATAATTAATATTTCACTTTGTTAGAATTTTTATTTCCCTATCACAGTAACAAATAGGGGAGTGCAGAATAAAATTTTAAGGATTTTT
>CM063500.1:50489803-50497303 GCA_032207245.1 Pardosa pseudoannulata
CTAATTACTTAAAAAATTAATTTTTTTTTCAAAATTTTGGTTTCATATGCTTAGTTACACCATATTAATGATATGGAGGAAATTTTAATAACTTACAGAAATATTTAGTTGGTATGGTACAATATGGGTTAAAGAAAACAAATTTGTTTTCAGTATCGTCTTCTACCTTAAAATACGGTAAGGAGTCAGCATTTTCTGAGCTGAATATTTTTTTGAAATCGAATTATATTGTAATGTAAAATTTATTTTCAGCAAACCCTTAAAATTTGTCATTTTTTAATCTTTAATTTTATATTTATTATTTTTTTTTCAAACATTGTGGAGGTTACTTTTAGTTTAAAAACAGAGCTAATAATGTAGCTGAAAGTTTTTGTTCAAAAACATATTTTAGAAGTGTATTTTGTAAGTAAAAAAGAGATGTCCTAAAATTAGGACGATTCTCCAACCCCGATTATTTTCCCAGGAATTAGATATTGCCTTCATAGCACACATTTTTTTCTTATCTTTCAATGAAAACCAGTTCAACCACCTGGACAACATGGAGTAAATATGTGTTTATTCTATTCAGGAAAACTGGAGATTGCAAAATAAACTTTGTTACTCTCACCCTTTGTTGAAATTTTTCTAGTGTTTATTGCTTCTTGCAGCTCTATTTGTTTCTGCTAAGAATTTCGATACTCCACTTACTTACTTAATTTAGATATAAATTATGGATGTTAGGATCCTGCATCGGATCCTTTTTCTATTATCCCTTACCAAAAATGCCAGTTCCAAGAACTGCAAGAGAAAACCAACAACTGTGTGCTTAAAGTGTAATGTTGGACTTCGTTTTGACTGTTTCTCCAAATTTCACCTATGAATCAACCTCAAGCAATGTAAGTGATATTTGTTAAATTTCAGTAGTGTATTGGACCGTTGTCCTGTTTATAAAACAGCTAATTACTTAAAAAATTAAATTTTTTTTCAAAATTTTGGTTTCATATGCTTAGTTACACCATATTAATGATATGGAGGAAATTTTAATAACTTACAGAAATATTTAGTTGGTATGGTACAATATGGGTTAAAGAAAACAAATTTGTTTTCAGTATCGTCTTCTACCTTAAAATACGGTAAGGAGTCAGCATTTTCTGAGCTGAAAATTTTTTTGTTAAAATAAGGCATTTTTGATTTAATATAAAGTAAAGCCTTCAAATGTATATTTAATAAAGCTATTCTTCCGTCATTATTAAGTGTCTATCATCATAATAATTAATTATTCTTTTATATGAAATCTTTGAAAAATTAAATATATACATAAGTGAAAAAAAAATTGAAACTCGACTTCCTACAACGTAGCATTTATTATTTATAAATTAGAAAATATTTTATTAAATTATATTGAAGCTAATTATATTTATTCTATAAACCATCGTAATATATTTAAAGTAATATAATACATACATATATATGCATATATATGTATATATATGTAAGTATATATATATATATATATATATATATATATATATATATATATATATATATATATATATATATATACATACATTTATATTTTTTCTCAATGTCTTAACTTCTAACCTAATTTAATCTTAAAGTGTGAGTTACTTCAAAAATTTGGTTTTCATTTTGAAATAGATATTTTACTTCAATATGGTATAAAAATTAAATTTCTAGTGTTATCTTGCTGGTAAGAAAATTCAATTTTGTTCATTTTGTGGATATATTTTATACTGTTACAAAAAATTATACTACTTGAAATGATTCCACATAATGCACAAAACGTATCATTTTGCAAATGCGTATCATATTTTATATTAAATATTGGGAAGGTCCATATTGTAATAATTCAAGAAACTTATATATTTAATAATATATATTGTATGTATTGCATTTGAATCATATGTAATACGAGTTTGATGGATATGTTATATATATGTATGTTGGATATTGGATATGTTAAAATAAAATGGTTATTTTAAAGCTGGAATGTTATTACAAAAATCAAAGAAAAACAATGTGGAAGAGGAAAGGTAATTTTATTATTTATAAATTAGAAAATATTTTATTGAATTAAAGTTAAGCTAAATATTATACTTATTCTATGAACCATCATAATATTTACAGAGTAATATATATATATATATATATATATATATATATATTATATATATATATATATATTATATATATATATATATATATATATATATATATATATTATATATATATATATATATATATATATATATATATATATATATATATATATATGTATATATGTATATATATATGTATATATATATATGTAAATATATAAATATGTGTGTGTGTGCGTGTATGTATATGTATATGTATAAATATATGTATATATATATATATATATATATATGTCTCTCTCTTTCTGTATATATATATATATATATATATATATATATATATATATATATATATATATATATATATATATATGTATATATAATATATTATATATATATATATATTTTATATATTAAATTAAAGTGTGAGTTACCTTAAAAATTTGGTTTGCATATTGAAACAGATTTTTTACATCAATTTGATATAAAAATCTAATGCATAATATTATCTTGACATTAAGAAAATTTCATTTTGTTCATTTTCTGCATACATTTTATGCTATTACAAAAAATATACTTCTTGGAATGATTCCATACAATGCACAAAACGTATCATTTTGCAAATGCATATCACTTTATATATACTTTATGATAACACAAGAAACGTGTATAGTTAATAATATATATTGTATGTATTTAATTTTGATCTTACATATTGCGTGTTGTATGGATATGCTATATGTATATATGTTGTATGCGGAATATGTTAAAACGAAATGGTTATTTTAAAGCTAGAATGTTATTAAAAAAATGAAACAAAATAATGTGAATGTGGGAAAATAATTAATTTTATGATGCATCGAAAAATTTTTTAATTTTTTTTTATTTTACACTTCGAAGCTGGTGTATCTACTCTTATTTTCCTAAGTTATAATTTATGTTCAACATTTTTATATATCTATAAATATAAAATAACATATATACAAACACTTAGACGCACACACCTAGATTATATTCGCTGAAAAATACCTCTCTTTATAAAAGCTATCTCTACCTCATTCAAAAACAATCAGGCACATTTTTCCTGCAGAAAATGTTACGTTTTTGAACGACGGGGTGGGAAAGAAAAGATTTACTACGTTTCAACAATGCTTTCACTCCGCGTCGAAACTCTTTAATTTTTTCCCTCTTTTCTTTTCAATATTCTCGCGCCAATTTGTTGGCTATATTTTGCTATCAGCGGTCACGTCCCGCGAAAAAAGAAGAAACAAAATAAAATTAATAACCTCCAAAATTTCTCTACTTATTCTTTTCGAAACGCAGATGGAAGAAAAATCTTGGGGTGTGTGACGCATCAAACTTCTACCCCTCGAATACAATGACGAAAGAATGCTAATAGCGAACGTGAATGGACCACCCCTGCTGTGGTTGCCCCATCATTAGAGGAAAGCAGTCCCGACTACACCCTAAATGAATGGACGCGTCACGCTTCATCGGCTGATATTCCTACTGCCATCTGGTAGGAATAAGCGGAAAGTTGATTGAAATTTGATGACTGGACATGTTGCGCCATCTGTTGGTAGTTTTTGGTGTTTTTATAATATAAAGTATAAAAATTAATTTTCTTCTAAATATAAATTGCTTATTGAACAACTGCTGCCATCTATATTCTAGATTTGTAACTTATAATAACTTTTAAATAGACTGGTTTATAAATATATAACGATATTAATAATATAATTTTTAAGTTTTTATATTCTATAAATTTATAAACATAATTCTATCAATAGATTCTATAAATTTATTAAAACTGCTGCCACCTATATTCTAAATTTATAACTTATAATAACCTTTCAATAAACTAATTTATAAAGTATAACAATATTAATAATATAATTTTTAAGTTTTTATATTCTATAAACTTATAAAAATAATTCTATAAATAAATTCCATAAATTTATTAAAACTTCTGCCACATATGCTCTAGATTTGTAACTTATAATAACTTTTAAATTAACTTGTTTATAAAAATATATACAACAATATTAATAATATAACTTTTAAGTTTTTATATACTATAAATTTATAAAAGATTATAAACCATAAATTTTAATAATGAAACGATTATATATTAAGATAATTTTTTTAGTAATAAAGAAATTTATTTAAATTTGTAGTTGTAAAGTAATAATTTTACCTCCTTTATGTTTAATTTAGTTATAAAACATAAATTTAATATATATAGATATATAAATAATTAACATACAGAAATTAATCTAGGTTTGTATATTTAACTATTCCAAACAAATTAATAAAAATACTTTAAATTGACACCAAAATAAAACATTTCACAGTTATATTTTTGTGTCCAAATATATATTTTTAAATTGCTTTTAAATTTTATAAAATATACAAATATAAATAATAGAAAAACTTTATGTTAACTTTTAATTTATTTAAAGTTATTTAAAGTTAAAGTTTAATTATACTATTTACAGCAATTTATTTCAAGATTCAATGTATATATATTTTATACGTTTAAATATACAGTATAAACAAACCATTATGCACGAATTACTTATATTTTGTTCAAAAATATCTATAAATTGTATTGAAGAAATTAACTTGTAGTTCACATCTACATTATTTTTCAATACATAATAATAAGAATACTTAAAAATATCTTTAAAGTATTTCAAATAAAATGGAACATTAATTATTAAAAAAATATTATTGTTTCTTTGCAATATATAAAAAACATATATAAAAATTTAAAATATATATGTATATAAAATTTAAAAAAAAATTAAATAATATTAATCCGTAAAAATTTATTTATGCATCAGTTTATAATATAAAGATGGTATTATATCTTATTAATATTTAGAACTCCCTGTTTACAATATTGTGCAGTTACTACTGCTAATATATATTTTTTTTAAATAATAATGATATTTACTGAAATATAAACGACTTCAAATTTAATGTTTTTATTTGTAATTTTTTATGTAAATTATTCTAGTATCTAGATTATATACATTAAAGTAAAGTCTAGCTTACTATCAATAAATATCTAATTTTAACATTATGCAAATTTTTTTAAGCCATAAATGTTTAAATATTTTCACTAGCTTTTGCCCTTTGAATAAAACATTTATATATATGAGTATGTGTGTGTGTGTGTGTGTGTGATGAATGCTTTTTATGTATATAATTTTAAAAATAGAACTCTTACTTTATTCAGACATAAATTACTACAATGAAATACAAATATTTAGTAACAAAAAGTTAAAAAAAAACAAAAACTTCTGTACAAATAGAATGTACAAAATAATCTTTCCGAAGCAGTTTCAAATAATATATATATATATATATATATATATATATATATTATATATATATATACAGATTCAAATGAAGTATCCTAACGTAATAAATTAAAAGATAATACAAATTTAAATGCTTCAATGCGCTATGCAATTATTAAAAACATCCAAAAGTATAAAATGCTATAAAAATGGATAAAACCGAAAAAATAGAATCTCTAAGATAGACTTAGAGAACTTCTATCTTAGAGATTCTATTTTTATAGTATTATATATATATATATATATGTATATATATATATATATATATATATATATATATATATATATATATATATATATATATATATGTATATATATGTACGTGTGTGTATACATATAATTATTGTGATAAATTTCTTGGTATAAAATTCTCTCTCGAGTTATTATCAAATGCATCTAGTGTTAATGATAATTGGGATTATTATTATAATGATGTGGTTTGAGACTTAAGTACGCAGATTTTATTATCTTTTGAAAATTATATTTATCATATTTTTAAATAATATTATATATATTATTTATATTTTTAAATAATGTTTTTTTTAAATTTTTATATTTCTTTCAGTCATGCAGAAACGGAACAATATATCTGACGTCCAAAGCTGCATGAGCATTGGCTTTCGGGCTAATGGTGGAAGATCTCAAAAACGGTTAATTTCGTGAACTTTTTGAGAATCGCCGTCGTAAAAGTATACAGTGTATGGCAAAATGGCACGATCCAAAATCAGTGAACATGACCGAACAGACGTGCAACCATTGAGATAACAGTGCCCAGATTAACAAAGGAGCTACCAACAGTGTGTCAACAACGACGGTGTGTGAACCTTTCTGAACAATGGGCATCCGAAGAACCAGATATGGTGCCTTAACGAAATACCTGGTTAAGGCATCATGATTGACTGCTGTTCATTGGCTGGATATTGCACACTAGTACTGTAAGTGAACTGCCACTGAATGGACACATGTGGCTTTTTGCGATGAACTTAGGACAAATTCTCGTTGAGGTGTGAGGCATGAAACGTCTGAAAGCAAGCAGACTTCAACAATTACAGAAAGGGTCCAATCTGAAGAAGATAGCATACATTGTCCAGAGAATGTTTTCGTGATGTTCTCTGGGATCACTCATCATACTGGAATAATGAGTGTACCAACACGATGTATCCCAATACACGGATGCATCTGCCCTTAAGGACCATGTTCACCCCTACTTGCAAATTGTTTTTCCATCTAGCAGTAGGAAATATCGAAGCATCATAGAACTAGCAGTGTATGTGCATGGTTCAAAGAGCACCAGGATGAGTTTACCGTACTCTTTAGTCGACCACATTCTCCAGACTTGAACTTAATAGAGAATGTGTGCGACCACTTGAATTAGGTTGTTTGGTCCATGGATCCTCACCCGCATAACTTACCACAGATGGTCACGGCACTAGAGTCAGCATGGTTTAACATCCCAATAAAAATCCTTTTTAAACCTAATTGAATCTCCTACTGCCCCTCTCTCAGTGGTCCATTCTGCGAAAGGTGGTTATTCTGTATTTTGACAGGTGGCCACATTAATGTGACAGGACAGTGTATACGAGAGTTGGAACTTTAATAGTGGCAACACTGCTGTAAAACGCTACGCAACAAAATTAAAGATGTCTCGTATATCTCACGTGAGCTAGATACCTACCTTACCTCTCACCAAAAATACTCTTCCTTCCTACGCCATACGTAGCCCTCGCGTTGCAAGAAGTAGACCATAGTGCTCCAAACCAAACCAAACCAAAACTAAGCCATACGATTGTAGAGTGATGTGGAGAATTGATCCTTTTATTCGCTTGTGGTCTAAAGTGTTGTCATTAGGTTTTCAAAACAAGAAAAATGAAAATGGATAAAAATTGAATGTGCCAGAGGTCGTGCAACACGGCAATATCATCTAGGGCTTCAAGAAGCCTGCGAGGAATCTTCATTTCCTTACAGAACTGTAGCAAGATGGGTAAACACTTTCAATGAAGGACGCCAAAATATGACAGACAGGCATTGGTCAG
>CM063500.1:50504803-50529803 GCA_032207245.1 Pardosa pseudoannulata
GGACCCCGTAAAATTTGGTACTTAATTATTAAATTTAAAATAATTTAATCAACAAAATTTGAAATCTATTACTTTTTTCTATTATTAATTTTGTCTTAAAATCTAAAAATATCTATTATTTGTTAATCTTACCTATGCTATTTTATTTTATTTTATATATAAAAACTTAACTGCAAGTGTTACAGTTTACATACTTGAGGATATACAGATTTTTGGTATTCGACTGTATTACAAAGGCATGTAAACATAAAAAAATAATGTAAACTTTCTTTCAAAAATATTCGTTTGTGTCCTCTTTTATAAACTAATTTTTTTTTTGCCTTGAAAGGACGGTAGGGGGGGGGCGAAAGACTACCAGGCCCTGAGCCCAACTTTGCCTTGATAGGGCCCTGCAAGACATAAAGATTTTATTTAATATCCGGAAGATCTTGTGGAATTTAAAAATAAAATATCTGTATCTTTCTTAAAGAATAATAAAAAGAAAATATTTTGTATTATATGAAAAGAAGAGCAATGAAACAAAATCCACAGAAATTTGTTTTAAATTTCATTGGTAAATATATATATCATATTGACAGACAGTTGAGTTCGTTTATGTATAGCAGCGAAAAAATTTATTTTCTAGTTCTCGCCAAAGATCAAATATGTAAGAAACATTCAACATGGGCTATTAATAAATAAATAAATAAATAAATATATATATATATATCTGTAATGAGACTGACTTCTGGATGGGGGGTTGCAGTCATGGCCATAAAAATGATACCATTTCAGCTAAAAACCTTTATTAAGATAACATTGAAGGACGGGTTCCCACTTCATCATAGGGACAAACTGAAGGCATGATAACCACACATGTATGGTGTACGTGGAAAACAGGAAAGGTATTAAACGTTGGAAAATATAAAATCTATACGACTAATCTGACATTAAAAATACAGTAGATAAGGCTAATACAATGAAAACGACAAAGAAATCAGATTGGCCGTACGGTGTACGGGCAAATCATTAAAGGCATGATAACCACACCTGTATGGTGTACGTGGAAAACAGGAAAGGTGTATTAAACGTGGGAAAATATAAATCTATACGACTAATCTGACATTAAAAATACAGTAGATAAGGCTAATACAATGAAAACGACAAAGAAATCAGATTGGCCGTACGGTGTACGGGCAAATCATTAAAGGCATGATAACCACACCTGTATGGTGTACGTGGAAAACAGGAAAGGTATTAAACGTGGGAAAATATAAATCTATACGACTAATCTGACATTAAAAATACAGTAGATAAGGCTAATACAATGAAAACGACAAAGAAATCAGATTGGCCGTACGGTGTACGGGCAAATCATTAAAGGCATGATAACCACACCTGTATGGTGTACGTGGAAAACAGGAAAGGTATTAAACGTGGGAAAATATAAATCTATACGACTAATCTGACATTAAAAATACAGTAGATAAGGCTAATACAATGAAAACGACAAAGAAATCAGATTGGCCGTACGGTGTACGGGCAAATCATTAAAGGCATGATAACCACACCTGTATGGTGTACGTGGAAAACAGGAAAGGTATTAAACGTGTGAAAATATAAATATACGACTAATCTGACATTAAAAATACAGTAGATAAGGCTAATACAATGAAAACGACAAAGAAATCAGATTGGCCGTACGGTGTACGGGCAAATCATTAAAGGCATGATAACCACACCTGTATGGTGTACGTGGAAAACAGGAAAGGTATTAAACGTGTGAAAATATAAATCTATACGACTAATCTGACATTAAAAATACAGTAGATAAGGCCAATATAATGAGAACGACAAAGAAATCAGATTGCCCGTACACCGTACGTCCAAATCATCAACGGCACGGTAACCACGCCAGTATGCTGTACGTGGAAAACAGGCAAGGGGTAAAACGTGTGAAAATATAAATGATCTCTTCATATTTTATACCATGTAAAAGTTAGTTTATTATTGTTCTTCATTACTCGGAAAGAATTATATTGACGATCAATGATTTTTCTGAAATAATAGTTATTTTTTTAAATCCGTTTATTTGTTATATAGAAAATTTTAAACTTGCTTTAAGATTAGATTACTTATTCTGTTGAAGGATAAAAATTACAGTTACGTTTATTATTCACTAATGTAGAAAATAACAGTATCATTTTTAAGTGTTTTTGAGAAATTTAAAGTTATCATGCAGAGTCAATAGGGGGGACTATAATATCATGCATATCATCACTATAAGATAAAATATTACGTTTTTCAAAGAAACAACAAATAAGTTTTTTTTTTAGAAATTTCTAAAATGTTCGATTGTACTCTAGGTAATTGAAAATATAATTTTTTCAAAAAGTCAATTGACCAATATGTATTTTGCAGAGGAATTGATATTTTGAACAGAATATTTTGAGGATATTTTATTGGTGTTTCCTACGCTTATTACATTACTTAAAAATTGATTTAACCTTTGGTCTAGTTAAAGTTTGACCAGTTTTACCTATGTTTCCATGGTGAGGATGAAGTTCTATTTCAAAATCTATAAAACTATTTTTTCGTTTTTAATTTTTCTTTTTAATTCATTCCCTAATTACGTGGCCTTTATTATGTTTTTCAGTACATTGAAGCAACAGTCCATACTCCGTCAAACTACACTTACATTATATTTAAGGCAACAGTACACTTTATATCACTCACAAATTAATTTAAGCTTTGGTCTAGTTGAAGATTGACCAGCTTTTCATATGTTTCCGTGGTGATGATAAAATATTATTTCAAAATTCATAAAACTATTGTTTACATTTTAATTTTTCTTCCCTAATTTATTTCCTAATTATGTTACCTTTATTATGATTTCAGTACATTTTACTTTTCAATAGTTTATACTCTGTCAAACTACGCTTACATTTAAGGCACAAGTACACTTTATATCACTCACAAATTAATTGAAGCGTTGGTCTACCTGAAGTTTGACCAGCTTTACCTATGTTTCCGTGGTGATGATGAAATACTATTTCAAAATGTATAAAACTATTGTTTCCTTTTAAATTTTTACTTAATTCATTCCCAAAATACTTTGCCTTTATTATGCTTTTCAATACATTTTAACAACAGTTCATACTCTGACAAATTACACTTACATTATATTTAAGGTAAAAGTACACTTTATATCCCTTACAAATTAGTTAAGAGTTGGCCTAGTTTAAATTTAACCAGATTGTCCTATGTTTCCGTGGTGATGATGAAATTCTGTTTCAAAAGCTATAAAACTATTGCTTCCTTTTTAATTTTTTTAATATATTCACTAATTATGCTGCCTTTCTTATGCTTTTTACTATATTAGCAGTAGACTGTACTCCGCCAAATTACACTTTATATTTAAGGCAACAGTATATTTTATACCACTCACAAATTTATTTAAGTGTCGTCCTAGTCAATGTTTGACCAGTTTTTCCCATGTTTCATTGGTAATGACAAATTTCTCTTTGTAAAGCTATAAAACAACTGTTTCCTTTTTAAATTTTAAAATTTATCATCTAATTACGTTGCCTTTATTATGCTTTTCAGTACATTTTAGCAGTTGTCTATACGCCGTCAAACTACACTTACATTAAATTTAAGGCAACAGTACAATTTAAATCTCTGAAAAATATATTTAACCTCTATCCTACTCAATTCTTGAGCAGTTTTTCCAATGTTTCCGTGGTGAGGATAAAATTCTGTTTGAAAAGCTATAAAACTATTATTTCATTTATAAATTATTTAAGTCCGTTGTTTTTATTATGCTTTTCCTTACATTTTAGCAGTAGAATATAATTCGTCAACTACACTTACTTTATATTAAAGACAACAGTACACTGTTATATTTGAAAATCTGTTAATCTAATAGCAATAAATTTATTTAATGCAATATATTATCTTATAAGTAATATTTATAGTTCCAAAAATAAATTCAGTAAACATTTTCTATTTGCATTTGTTTTACAGTTTATATCGCCAATTTTGTTTTTTTGGATACCTTTATAACTTTCCAATAAAACCTGTTTACTATCGCAACATTTTATAGAAGATAGTAAGATAATAAATAATTTCAATATAAATCTTTAATGTAAAGGATGAGTTTAATGAATCTTTTGTGTACAATATTGATTAGTTATTCTGAATAAAACGTATTAGCTTTAACTAACATTTATTTTACCCATCACAATATGAATAGATGATAAATTTCAAATGGAGGTGAAAATTAGAAATGCACTGGTGATGTTAAATATTTATAAAATTCAAACGTTTCTGATAAGGTAAATATTGAAATCTTTTAATCATAATAGATTTCAATATTTACCATATGTATGTCGTTTCCATATTGAAATTCAAAATAGGATATTGAATACAAAATCATTCTTTAATTATTCTTTAAAGCTACATTTTCGAATTTAGGGAAATAATTTACACACACACACACACACACACACACATATATATATATATATATATATATATAATATATATATATATATATATATATATGTATGTGTATATATGTATATATATATATATACATATATATAATATATACATATATACATATATACATACATATATATATATATATACATATATAAATATATATATATATATGTATATATATACATATATATATATTACAAGAAAACTAAATATTTGAGATTTATAAATTATAGATTACCTTTCGTTCGAGAAAGCTATGGTTTTCTTTATATATAATCAATAAATCGGGAAATTATTTAAATAATCACTAATACATTACTGTGTCTAATCTCATTTGCGAGGGATATGTAGTGTTGATATTTCACACCTCATTAGTAACCCTTGTAATCCCAACAGAGATAATGTCCTCTCATTTATAATTTTCCCTTGGCTTCAGGCTGGAAAAATATAATCTTGTCTCGAAGGTTATTTCTATCGTCATTTTCGCTGAGATAATAGCTTGTAGCATACTAATGCTCATGAATTAAATATATTGTTAGTCTGATATAAAATCTCAATATGAAAAATTAAGGTAAACAAAAAGTGTGTTTAATAATCAGATGTAAAAGAGAAAAAATGCTTACATCTACAGTTGGGCTGATAAATATTTGAATTGTTCCGAATAGCCTATGCATTAAATTTAAACTCAGACTTTACAATCGGTTGTTTGCACATGAGGCATTTATAACCATGATGTTAAGTGGCATTGTTTGTAAGATATGCTTTCCTTTTGGCTGTATATAAACATGATATAAAGAATATTAATAAAGAGAAATAGAAAGTGTTGTTAATATGTTTGTCAGCTATATTTTTCGATAAATAAATTGCAAACTAAATAAAAAGTTGTTGTTGTATATTAATACTAATTATGATAATTTTATTACTAATGTATATTAATACTAATTTAATTTTATCTTTACTATTATATATATATGCAGTTTTTTACTATTGTAAAACATGAAAAATTTTAAGTTTTATACTAAGCTCTGGAATAATGTAGCACATAAAAATGGCCAATAATGTGTTAAAGTTGTTGTTGTGCCACTTGGCTACTTATGCCACTTGGTCAAACCAATCAGGATTGGACCGGAGTCTACTCGTGTTAAGGCAAAGTGGTGCTTCTTTAATTTTTAATGAGTACCACAAGGATGAATCTACGACTTATGCTCAAGTGTGTCCTCGTAATTTTGAAACTGGGACCAAGAAGAAGTTCCATAGGCTTGGCCTGCCAGCACCAAAGGTATACCTTGAGAACTTGGAGGTTTTTACGTGCCCCAGTCACCTTTAACGAACACGGCCTGTCTTAGGCCGGCAAGGGCTTCGAACCCATGAATTTTCAGTTACAAGAGCGTTACCTTTGCTGAATGAGATACCGTGGCTCCCTAAACAAAAAGAAACATAACTATGTCCCAGAAGGTATGGTAACCGCAGAGAATAGAACTCAAATCAGCTTTAAGCAGTATGTCTTGGTCTTTTTACCTCTTGTGTAGCAAGCATTAGACCTAACTGTAACCTATGAACAAACCATTTGCTGTTTCCAAGAAGGCACTCTTAGATAAATTCATTAAGAATATTCCACTCATGTTTTTCGGAATAATTATAACTCATACAACACACACATATGTAATAGATACAAAATTTTTTATTTTGTCTTCCCTTTGTCGAAAATTTTCGAAATTCCTTTTATCTTCTGTATATATGTAGTACCTTGTATGTATATTATATTTTATATATATATATATATATATATATTAAATATATATATATATATATATATATATATTATATAATATATATATATATAAATATATATATATTATGTATATATATTTTATATGTATATATATTTATATATATATATATATATAATATTATATATATATATATATATAATA
Source organism: Pardosa pseudoannulata (assembly GCA_032207245.1). Classification (NCBI taxonomy): domain Eukaryota; kingdom Metazoa; phylum Arthropoda; class Arachnida; order Araneae; family Lycosidae; genus Pardosa; species Pardosa pseudoannulata. The sequence continues at coordinate 50,511,223 of CM063500.1, forward strand.
TATCTATATATTATATATTTTATATATAATATAAATATATATATATTATATATATATATTTATATATATATATTTATAATATATATATTATATATATATATAAATATATATTATATATATATATATATATATTTTATATACATATATATATAAAAACATATATATACATATTATATATATCCATATATTATACATATATATATTTACAATATATTTATTATTTTTATGTATATTTTATATATGTATATATATATATATGTATATATATATATATATATTGTATATATATATACATACATATATATATATATATATAATATATATTTATATATATATATATATCTATATATATATATATATTATATATATATATATATTTTTTAATATATATATATATATATATATATATATATATATACATATATATATATATATATTTCTGAATTTTTTTAAATAACGTTTATAAGAAATTATAATTAATATTAACATGACAGAGAGTGTATTATTAAATAATGCATTCAGAATATCAACTATAAAACCGATAAATCAATCATATATTTGTTTTACCATATACGCATTATAACCTGAATAAAGAAAACTAAAAAAAATAAAGAAACATCCGTAAATAAATCTGTATTTCTGTTATCATTTTTTATTTTACGTAAGGTTTATAAGGAATGATAACATTGCAGAGAGTGTATTATTAAATAATGCATTCAGAATATTGATAAAACCAATAAATAAATCATATATTTATTTTACCATATAAGCATTATAACCAGAATAAAGAAAACTAAAAAAAAAATGAAGAAACATCCGTAAATACGTCTGCATTTCTGTTATCATTTTTCTTTAGTTAGATTTATAAGGAATTATAGATGGATAGAATAGCAGTAAGTGTGTTATTAAATGAAGGATTCAGAATATCTACGATAAAACCAATAAATCAATCATATATTTGTTTTACCATTTACGCATTATAATCTGAATAAAGAAAACTAAAATAAATGAAGAAACATCAGTAAATAAATCTGTATTTCTGTTATCATTTTTTCTTTACGTTAGGTTTTAAGGAATTATAAGGAATGATAGCATTGCAGAGAATGTATTATTAAATAATACATTGAGAATATACGATAAAACCAATAAATCAATCATATATTTCTTTTACCATATACTCATTATAAACTGAATAACGAAAACTAAACGAAATGTAGAAACATTCGTAAATAAATCTGTATTTCTGTTATTATTTTTCTTTTACTTACGTTTATAAGTATTTATAAGGAATGATAACATTACAGAGAATGTATTATTAAATAATGCATTCAGAATATCTACGATAAAACCAATAAATCAATCATATATTTGTTTTACCATTTACGCATTATAATCTGAATAAAGAAAACTAAAATAAATGAAGAAACATCAGTAAATAAATCTGTATTTCTGTTATCATTTTTTCTTTAACTTACGTTTATAATCAATTATAAGGAATGAGAACATTGCAGAGAGTTTATTATTAAATAATGCATTCTGAATATCTACGATAAAACTAATAAATCAATCATATATTTGTTTTACCATATACGCATTATAACCTGAATAAAGAAAACTAAAAAAGAAAACATGAAGAAAAAAGAAATGAAGATGTATCATTTTTTCTTTACGTTAGGTTTATAATGAATTATAAGGAATGATAACATTGCAGAGAGTGTATTATTAAATAATGCATTCAGAATATCTACGATAAAACCAATAAATCAATCATATATTTGTTTTACCATATACGCATTATAACCTGAATAAAGAAAACTAAAAAAGAAAAAATGAAGAAAAAAGAAATGAAGATGTATCATTTTTTCTTTACGTTAGGTTTATAATGAATTATAAGGAATGATAACATTTCAGAGAGTGTATTATTAAATAATGCATTCAGATTATCTACGATAAAACCAATAAATCAATCATATATTTGTTTAACCATATACGCATTATAACCTGAATAAAGAAAACTAAAAAAAATGAAGAAATATCCTGTATTTATGTTATCATTTTTTCTTTATTTTAGGTTTATAAGGAATAATATGGAAGGATAATATTGCAGTGAGTGTATTATTAAATAATGGATTCAGAATATCTAGGATAAAACCAATAAAGCAATCATATATTTGTTTAGCATTTAAGCATTATAATCGAATAAATAAAACTAGAAAAAAATAAAGAAACATCCGTAAATAAATCTGTATTTCTTTTATCATTTTTTCTTTACGTGAAGTTTATAAGAAATTATAAAGATTGATAACATTGCAGAGAGTGTATTATTAAATATTGGATTTAGAATTTCTACGATAAAACCAATAAATCAATCATATATTTGTTTTGATATATACGCAATATAACCTAAATAAAGAAACCTAAAAAAATGAAGAAACATCCGTAAATAAATCTGTATTTCTGTTGTCATTTTTTCTTTAACTTACTTTTATAAGGAATTATAATCAATGATAACATTACAGAGATTGTATTATTATCTAATGAATTTATAATGTCTACTTTAAAAGCAATAAATCAATGATATATTTGTTTTACCATATACCCATTATAACCTAAATAATGAAACCTAAAAAAATGAGGAAACATCCGTAAAGAAATCTGTATTTCTCTTATCATTTTTTCTTTAACTTACGTTTATAAGGAATTACAATTAATGATAACATTACAGAGAGTGTATTATTATCTAATTCATTCATTATGTCTACTGTAAAACCAATAAATCAATCATATACGTATTATAACCTAAATAAAGAAACCTAAAAAAATGAAGAAACATCCGTAAATAAATCTGTATTTCTGTTATCATTTTTTCTTTAACTTACTTTTATAAGGAATTATAATCAATGATAACATTACAGAGATTGTATTATTATCTAATGCATTCATAATGTCTACTGTAAAACCAATAAATCAATCATATATTTGTTTTACAATATACGCATTATACATTAATTTATTACCATAAGGTAACTGATGAACGTAATTAAAATTTGGTGGTTTTGTAAACTGAGAACTCCAACTCCACTTAACCCATCACTGATTATGTTTGCGCTGAAATGGATTAAGTTACTTTCGAATCCCTCTGCAGACTAAAAATGTCTGCGGGCAGATCCCCTTTCGAAATACGATGAGGGGGATTTTTGTTTTGCAAAGTAAAATATGGACTAGATTAGAACGTCAAGAGTGCAGTGTACGTAATTCTTCCCCCTTCCCCTTCTTTATTACTCGGGTGCACATTGGTGATGGCATCTTGGAATGAAAGAAGGGATATGGCATGAATTAAATAAACGAACAATTTATGTTGGAGAACAGAGCATGATTACTTAGTCCAACATCTTAGCAGCCTAGGCATACTGATGAAATGCCTATGCCATATTTGTAAAACAGACTGTATGGCATAAACAACGTTTATTTGTCTGAACCTTACAGCATAAAGGTTAATTTTGATACCAATACTGGATGGCTAGAGACTTCATGCATTGCATGAAGTCTATCCAGTATTGGTAACACTTCCCCTCTAGATATTTAGTTATCTCTAGCTCTATTGTATTTACTTGGCCAATTAAAAAAAATGTTTTAATTTAATATTTTAAAACAATTTTATTTTTTAATGTACTATAGTAGCTCAATTTCAGTTCTTTTTATATATTCTTTTATATCTATAGTGTTTTTATGTAGTGTATCTATAGTGTTTTTATGTAGTTAAATGTTTTTAATGAATAGTCCAATGTAAATGGACTAAACGATAGCAGTATGGTAGAGCGCTGCTCTTCAGTACCGGAGTTTATGGATTCAAATGTTTTTAATGGCATGGATATTGAATGGCTAGAGAGTTTATGCTTTCAACACTTCCCCTCTAGATATACTATTGAACAATACAACAGAACTCTAGTTCTATTGTATTGTACTATATTATATCTAGTGTCTATTGATAATACAATATATATATCTATTGATAATAAAATAGAACTCTAGTTCTATTGTATTTATTTATGCAATTTTTTAAAAATGATTTAATTAAATATTTTAAAGCAATTTAATTTTTAATCTACTATAGTAGTTACATTTAAATTCTTTTAATATTTTCTTTTTGTTGTGGTGTAGTACATTGCTGTTTTTACTTCAAATCCATTAATAACCCAAGTTTGTTTTATATCGTCTTTAATATTAATTATAGTAAAATGCCACTGATCTATATTACAATATTCAAATATAGAACAAAAGATAAGGAAATATATAAAAAAAGAATAAAATAAAAGAAGCACTCCACGTGCTACACCTGAAAGTAAAATTGCCAAAGTCAAGAGCATGCTGCATTCTTTTCCTTCCTTCTGAACTACTCCAGAAACCCTATACTTTATCAATTATCCTGTGCTGATGCGTTCGTTGTTCCATTGTCCTGTGCACAATGCGTCCTATCCCGACTCTGTCCAGATTGACCGTGACTCCAGGCATGGTCCTGAATCGCCTCCTGATGACCGATTACAATTCTCGAAACTTGGTGAAGTTTAGGTGCAATCTTTTCCAGAGGCCACACCTGATGTAGTCTCGAAAAAATACCTGGGCATGCAACCCACAATGTGTGAGTGCGGCGAGCAAACCAATTTTGTAAACCTTATGTAAAACAAAGCTGCACTCTCACACTTTTATACGCTAGTTCTTTTATGTCGTTAAATTGTTTTGATGAATATTTCGATGTAAATAGGATAACCATGGCAGAATGGTAAGGCTCTGCTCTTCAGTACCAGAGTTTGTGGGTTCAAATGCTGCTGATGGCATGGCTACTGGATGGCTAAAGACTTCATGTACTCAGCACTTCCCTGCTAGACATTTAGTGACCTCTAATTATATTGTATTTACTAAGGTAATTTAAAAAGAGTGTTTTAATTAAATATTTTAAAGCACTTTTATTTTTTAATGTACAATAGTAGCTCCTTTTAAATTCTTTTAATATATTATTTTATATATAGAGCTTTTTTCTCCTTAAATGATTTGATGATTAGTGCGATGTAAATGAACTAAAAGATGGCTGAATGGTAGAGCGCTACTCTTCAATACCGAAATTTCTAGGTTTAAATCCTGTTGATGACATGAATGCTGGCATGGATAGTGGTGGTATGCTGATGGCAAGAATACTGGAATGGATAGAGGTTTTCATGCATTCAACCCTCCAGGGGAAATTTAGTTTTCTCTAATTATATTGTATTTACTAGGGTAATTTAAAAAGAGTGTTTTAATTAAATATTTTAAAGCACTTTTATTTTTTAATGTACAATAGTAGCTCCTTTTAAATTCTTTTAATATATTATTTTATATTTATAGTGTTTTTATGTTATTAAATGCTTTTGATGAATAGTCCGATGTAGATGGGCTAAACGATGGCTGAATATTAGAGCGCTGCTCTTCTAGTACTGTAGTTTGTTGGCCAAAATACTGCTGATGGTATAGATACTAGTGGCATGCTGATGGTATCCTGTTGAATGAATAGATACTGGATGGCTAAAGACTTCATGTACTCAACAATTTCCGATCTAGGCATTTAGCAAACTCTAGTTCTATTGTATTTACTTCGGAAACTAAACAAATGCTTTAATTAAATATTTTAAAGCATACTTTAGTAGCTCCATTTAAATTCTTTTAATTTATTCTGTTATATATTTATATATATATATATATATATATATATATAATATATAAATATATATATATATATATATATATATATATATATATATATATATATATATATATATATATATATATATATATATATATATATATATATATATATTATATAGTGTTTTTATGTCGTTAAATGCTTTTAATGATGTGCATGGAATAAAAGATGACCGAATGGTAAAGCGCTGCTCTTCAGCACCGGAGTTCGTGGATTCAAATGCTGGTGATTGGCATAGATGCTGGCAGTGTACTGGTGACATGCTGATGGTATCCTGCTGAAGGCATACATACTGGATGGCTAAAGGCTTCATGCACTCAACACTTCCTCCTCTAGACATTTAGTTATCTCTAATTCTTTTGTAATTACTTGGGCAATTAAAAATTGTTTTAATTAGGTATTTTAAACCAGTTTTTATTTTACAATGTACTATAGTAGTTCTATTAAAACTCTATTAATATATTCTTTTATACTATAGTGCTTTTATGTCTTTAATGCTTTTGATGTATATTTCGATGTAAATAGGCTAAATGATGGCAGAATATTAGAGCTCTGCTCTTCAGTACCTGAGTTTGTGGGTTCAAATACAGATGATGACATATATACTGTTGGCATTCTGATGGTATCCTGCTGAGAACATGAGTAATGAATAGCTAGAGGCTTCATGCAAGCAACACTTCCCCTCTAGACATTTAGTGAACTCTAATTCTATTGTACTTACTTGGACAATTTTTAAAAATGACTTAATCAAAACTTTTAAAGCTATTTTATTTTTTTATCTACTATAGTAGTTCTATTAAAATTCTTTTAATATATTTTTTTTACTATAATGTTTTTTATATCGTTAATGCTTTTGAGGAATAGTCAGATGTAAATGGGCAAAACGATGGCAGAATGGTAGAGCGCTGCTCTTCAGTGTTGGAGTTTGTGAGTTCAAATACTGCTGATGTGCATGGATGATGGCATGGATATTATTGGTATGCTGATGTCATAGATACTGGAGGGTTTGATACTTTATACACTTAACACTTGCTTTCTAGACATTTAGTTATCTCTAATTCTTTTGTAATTACTTGGGCAATTAAAAATTGTTTTAATTAAATATTTTAAAGCACTTTTATTTTACAATGTACTATAGTAGTTCTATTAAATTCTTTTAATATATTATTTTATATTTATAGTGTTTTTATGTTATTAAATGCTTTTGATGAATAGTCCGATGTAGATGGGCTAAACGATGACAGAATGGTTCTTCAGTACCGGAGTTTGTGGGTTAAAATACTGCTGATGGCATACATACTGGTGACATGCTGATGGTATCCTGCTGATGGCATAGATACTGGATGGCTAAAGACTTCATGCACTCAACACTTCCTCCTCTAGACATTTAGCAAACTCTAGTTCTATTGTATTTACTTGGGAAACTAAACAAATGCTTTAATTAAATATTTTAAAGCATACTTTAGTAGTTCCATTTAAATTGTTTTAATATATTCTGTTATATATATATATATATATATATATATATATATATATATATATATATATATATATATATATATATATATATATATATATATATATATATATATATATATATATATATATATATATATATATATATATATATATATATATATATATATATATATATATATTATATATATACATACATATATATATATACATATATATACATATACATATATACATATATATATATATATATATATATATATAATATACATATATATATACATATATATATATATATATATATATATATATATATATACATATATATATATACATATATATATATATATATATACATATATATATACATATATATATATATATATATATATATATATATATATATATATATATATATATATATATATATATATATATATATATATATATATATATATATATATATATATATATATATATATATATATATATATATATATATATATATATATATATATATATATATATATATATATATATATATATATATATATATATATATATATATATATATATATATATATATATATATATATATATATATATATATATATATATATATATATATATATAGTGTTTTTATGTCGTTAAATGCTTTTGATGATTAGACCGATGTGGATGGACTAAAAGATGGCCGAATGGTAAAGCGCTGCTCTTCAGCACCGGAGTTCATGGATTCAAATGCTGTTGATGGCATGGATGATGGCAGAGTATTGGTGGCATGCTGATGGCATCCTGCTGATGGCGTGAATACTGGATAGCTAAACACTTCATGCACCCAACACTTCTCCTCTAGACATTTAGTGATCTCTACTTCTGTTATATTTACTTGGACAATTATTTTAAAAAATGTTTTATTTAAATATTTTATTTTACAATGTACTATAGTAGTTCTATTAAAACTCTATTAATATATTCTTTTATACTATAGTGCTTTTATGTCTTTAATGCTTTTGATGTATATTTCGATGTAAATAGGCTAAATGATGGCAGAATATTAGAGCTCTGCTCTTCAGTACCTGAGTTTGAAGGTTCAAATACAGATGATGACATATATACTGTTGGCATTCTGATGGTATCCTGCTGATGGCATAGATACTGGATGGCTAAAGACTTCATGCAGTCAACACTTCCCCTCTAGACATTTAGTGATCTCTAGTTCTATTATATTTACTTGAGCAATTAAAAAATGTTTTAATTAAATATTTTAAAGCAAATTTATTTTTAATGTAATATAGTAGTTCCATTTAATTTTTATAACATATTCAAGTCTTTTGTGCTTTTATGTTGTCAAATGCTTTTGAGTAGTGGCCTGATGTAAATGAGTGGAACGCTGGCCAAATAGTAAAACACTGATCTTCGGTACTAGATTTCGCGGGTTCGATTCTGAGAGCAAGGATGTTCGTAGCCATTCCGAATCATATTTAAGCAGTAGGTGTCAGTCTCATTAGCCCTCGTGTAACACCCCCCCACATATATATATATATATATAAACATAAGTTCACATCCATACATACCTATCTATCTATCTTAATCCCTTCTCTCCCCTTCCGTCTATCTCTGTCTCTCTCTTTTGATATATATATATATATATATATATATATATATATATATATATATATATATATATATATATATATATATATATATATATATATATATATATATATATATATATATACATATATACACATAGATATGTACATATATATATATATATATATATATATATATATATATATATATATATATATATATATATATATATATATATATCAGGGCTTCGAACCGTAATTTGTTTTGTTCCGGTTTTCGTTCCGGTTCAACTAAAAAATTAATATCGGTTCAGTTCCGGTTTTCGCTCCGCCAAAAATAACTGTTTTCGTTTCAGTTCCAAATGAATAATTTCATTTTATGTATATTCTTATTTGTACTAAAAATATAATTCTATCATAAACAAAAAATGTAATTCTATCAAAATTTAGAAGATTTTATTCTTTTTTTAATTGGTACACTATGTGAATTGATACAAACAGCAGGTACAATAAGAGCGGTGAGCAGAGGACGGCGAGCATTGGCATTGTTATCCATTATCAAAATCGCATTTGACAACTAGGTTCATGATTACCCACATTCGTCGTTTGACTCTTACATCGTGCACTTGGCCTTGCAATAATTATGTAATGTATTATTTATTTAGTTTCATGCGAACTGAAACAGAAAAACACTAGTGAATATCAAAATAGGAAATCGAGAAGCAGTATACATGTAATGATAATTATAAAGGTGACGTTAAATTAGAAAATATTGATAAGTTGGTAATAAAATGACTGAAAGATATATCGAACCGAAATAAACCGATATTTTTTTCGGTTCAGTTCCGGTTTTCGTTCCGACCAAAATAACGGTTTTTTCCGGTTTTCGGTTTTCGGTTCAGTTCCGGTTCGAAGCCCTGAATATATATATATATATATATTATATATATATATATATATATATATATATATTATATATATATATATATATATATATATATATATATATATATATATATATATATATATATATATATATATATATATTTATATATATATATATATATATATATATATATATATATATATATATATATATATATATATATATATATATATATATATATATATATATATATATATATATATATATATATATATATATATATATATATATATATATATATATATATATATATATATATATATATATATATATATATATGTATATATACATATATACACATAGATTACGTACATATATATCTATCTATTCCTCTCTTCTTTCTTTTACTCTCTCCTCTCTCTCTTTCTCTCTCTCTTTATACACACACACACACACACACATATATATATATATATATATATATATATATATATATATAATATATATATATATATATATATATATATATATATATATATATATATATATATATATATATATATATATATATATATATATATATATATATATATATATATATATATATATATATATATATATATATATATATATATATATATATATTTATATATATATATATATATATATATATATAATCTTTGAGAAGGTGTATACTGTACAATGTATTTGAAAAATATCATAAGATGTTTTTTATTTAACTGCAGTTGATTACATTTCCTCATATTAAACCTCAATTTACTTCATCGGGAATAACATACCAGTCTAAAACAACACAACACTTCAGCCAAAATAAAAACCAAAACTAAACACTTATTGGAATCCAAATCCGTAGGGTCTGGAGATTTCTGGGGAAAAATTCTATTTTTAAAACCCGTATTTCTGGGCAAGTTTATTGACATTCTCCCTCTAATATCCGAGATTGCCGGCTTAAGAGTTCACGATGGACATCGAGGGGCCACTAGAAGATTATTACCTTCAGAGAGAATAAAACTTCCTGCAGAGGAAAATGGACCGAATTATTATCTGATTTCCAGTAATTCCTTCCCGTGTCCATTTCGAAGGATTGGAATATTTTTATCCACAATCCTCGTGATCTCTGCATAAGAGCTTTACGTAAGATATAGCACTTCAGTTTAAAAGTGGTATAAATTGCTTAAGGGAATCTGGTACCAGTCGAGATAAAATCTTACTTGTAATAGATTATTTTTAATTCAACATAAAATGAAATGTTATTCTCTGTTTGGAATAAAATTTATCGTAGATCATTAGTAAAGGTCTAACCTAAAAAAATATTTTGATTTATTATATAAAAAAAACCTTAAACATATATCTACAATAAGTGGAAAAATATTAATTACTTTTCACGAAATAACTTGGAAATTTTCAAATTAGAAAATAAATATTTTATATCTAAGATTTGCGATTTAGTTTAGAAGTGGTATAACTTGCTTAAGGGGATCTGGTACCACTCGAGATAAAATCTTACAAATAACAGATTTTCTTTTAACTGAACATAAAATAAAAGTATTCTCTGTTTAGAATAAAATTTATCGTAGAACATTAATAAAGGTTTACTACAAAAACATATTCTAATTTATTATATAAATTAAATCTTAAACGTATACCTACACTAAGTGAAAAAATATTAATTGTTTTTCACAAAATAACTTTTGAAATTTGCAAATTAGAAAATCAATATTTTATAACTAAGATACTGAGCTTTAGTTTTGAAGTGGTATGATTTGTTTAAGGGTATCTGGTACAACTCGAGATAAATTTTTTTTTATTCATAACATATTATTTGTAATTAAATATAAAATAAAAAGTTATTATCTGTTTAGAATAAAATTTATCGTAAAGCATAAGTAAAGGTTTAACCGTAATATTATAATTTATTATATAAAATAAATCTTAAGCGTACATCTACTCTAAATGAAAAAATATTAATTTTTTGTCACAAAATAACTTTTGAAATTTGCAAATTAGAAAATAAATATTTTATAGCTAAGATATTGCGATTTAGTTTAAAAGTGATATAAACTGCTTAAGGGAATCTGGTACCACTCGAAATAAATACTTATTTATAACAGATTATTTTTAATTCAACATAAAATAAAACTTTATTCTCTGTTTAGAATAAATTGTTAATAAAAGTCTAACTTAAAAAAAATTCAAATTTATTATATAAATTAAATCTTAAACGTATATCTACACTAAGAGGAAAAATATTAATTCCTTTATGCGAAATAACTTTTGAAATTTCAAATTAGACAATAAATATTTTATAGCTAAGATACAGAACTTCAGTTTAAAAGTTTTATAACTTGCTTAAGGGGATTTTATCAGTCGAGATAAAATCTTAATTATAACAGATTTTTTTTTAATTCAACATAAAATAAAATGAAACGTTATTATCTGTTTAGAATAAAATTTATCGTAGAACATTAATAAAGGTCGAAGTCCAAAAAAATAATTTTAATTTATTATCTAAAATAAATCTTAAACGTATATATACACAAAGTGAAAAAAATATTAATTCCTTTGCTCAAAATAAATTTTGAAATTTGCAAATTACTAAATAAATACATTATAGCTAAGATATTGCGATTTAGTTTAAAAATTGTCTAATTTGCTTAAGGAGATCTGGTATCAGTAGAGATAAAAATCTTAATTATAAAAGATTATTTTTAATTCAACATAAAATAAAAAATATTATCTGTTTAGATTAAAATTAATCGTAGAACATTAATAAAGATCTAATATAAAAAAGTATTCTAATTTATAATATAAAATAAATCTTAAAGGTACATCTACGTTAAGGGGGAAAATATTAATTCCTTTTCACAAAATAACTATTTAAATTTGCAAATTAGAAAATATATATTTTATATCTAACATATAGCACTTGAGTTTAAAAGTGGTATAACTTGTTTAAGGGGATCTGGTACCTCCCGAGATAAAAAGTCTTACTTATAACAGATTATTTTTAATTGAACATAAAATAAAAAGTTATTCTCTGTTTAGAATAAAATTTATCATAGAACATTAGTAATGGTCTAAATTTAAAAAAAAATATTCAAATTTATTGTATAAAATAAATCTTAAACGTACATCTACACTAAGTTGAAAAATATTAATTCCTTTACGCAAAATAGATTTTAAAATTTGTAAATTAGGAAATAAATATTTTATAGCCAAGCTATAGCACTTGAGTTTAAAAGTGGTATAATTTGCTTAAGTATATCCAGTAGCACTTCAGATAAAAATCTTAATTATAACAGATTATTTTTAATTCAATATAAAACAAAACATTATTCTCTATTTAGAATAAAATTTATCGTAGAACATTAGTAAATGTCTAACTTCAGAAAAAATAATTTAAATTTACTATATAAATTAAATATTAAACATATACTATGCTATGTGGAAAAATATTAATGCATTTAAGCAAAATAACTTTTGAAATTTACAAATTAGAAAATACATATTTTATAACTATGATATTGCTCATTAGTTTTGAAGTGATATAACTTGCTTAAGGATATCTGGTACCACTTGAGATAAAAATATTACTTATAACATATTGTTTTCAATTCAACATAAAATAAAACGTTATTTTCTGTTTAGAATAAAATTTATCGTAGAACATTAGTAAAGGTCTAACCTAAAAAATATTCTAATTTATTACATAAAATAAATCTTAAACGTACATCTACACTAAGAGGAAATATATTAATTACTTTTCACAAAATAACTTTTGAAATTTGCGAATTTGAAAATAAATATTTGATAGCTAAGATATTGCACTTGAGTTTAAAAGTAGTATAACTTGCTTAAGGGGATCTGGTACCTCCCGAGATAAAAATCTTACTTATAACAGATTATTTTTAACTGAACATAAAATAAAACGTTATTCTCTGTTTAGAATAAAATTTATCGTAGAACATTAGTAATGGTCTAAATTAAAAAAAATATTCAAATTTATTATATAAGTTAAATCATAAACGTATATCTCTACTAAGTGAAAAAATTAATTCCTTTTCAAAAAATAACTTTTGAAATTTTCGAATTAGAAATAAATACTTTTTAACTAAGTATTAAAAAAATAATGAGATTTAGTTTAGAAGTGGTAAAAGTTCCTGAAGGGAATGTTGTTACCACTCGAAATAAAGATCTTACTTATAACATTTTTTTTAAAATTCTACATAAAATAAAATGTTATTACCTGTTTAAAATAAAATTTATCGTAGAACATTAATAAAAGTTTAACCTAAAAGAAAATTCAAATTTCTTATATAAATTAAATCTTAAATGTATATATACACTAAAAAGAAAAACATTAATTCCTTTTCACAAATTAACTTTTGAAGTTTTCAAATTAGAAAATAAATATTTTATAATTAAGATACAGCACATAAGTTACAAAGTGGTATAACTTGCTTAAGGATATTTGGTATCACTTGAGATAAAAATCTTACTTATAACAGATTATTTTTAATTCTACATAAAATAAAACTTTATTCTCTGTTTAGAATAAAATTTATCGTAGAACATTAATAAAGGTGTAACTTCAAAAAAATATTCTAATTTATTATATAAAATAAATCTTAAATGTAAATCTACACTAAGAGGAAAAATATTAATTCCTTTTCACAAATTAACTTTTGAAATTTGCAAATTAGAAAATAAATATTTTATAGCTAAGATATAGCACTTGAGTTTAATAAGTGGTATAACTTGCTTAAGAGGATCTAGTACCACTCGAGATAAAATCTTACTTATAAAAGATTTTTTTAAATTGAACATAAAATACAAAAATTATTATCTGTTTAGAATAAAATTAATCGTAGAACATTACTAAAGGTCTAACCTAAAATAATATTCTAATTTATTATATAAAATAAATCTTAAACGTACATCTACATTAAGTGGAAAAATATTAACTCCTTTTCACAAAATAACTATTTAAATTTGCAAATTAGAAAATAAATATTTTATAGCTAACATATAGCACTTCAGTTTAAAAGTGGTATAACTTTTGTAAGGGTATCTGGTACCACTCGAGATAAAATTTACTTATAACACATATTTTTAATTGAACATAAAATAAAACGTTATTCTCTGTTTAGAATAAAATTTACCATAGAACATCAATAAAAGTCTAACATCAAAAAAATATTCTAGTTTATTATAAAATAAATCTTAAACAAACATCTACACTAAGTGGGAAAATATTAATTCCTTTTCACAAAATAACTTTTGAAATTTACAAATTAGAAAATAAATATTTTATAACTAAGATATAGCACAGTTTAAAAGTGGTATAACTTGCTTAAGAGGATCTGGAACCATCCGAGATAAAAATCTTACTTATAACAGATTATTTTTAATTCAACATAAAATAAAAAAATTATTTACTGTTTAGAATAAAATTTGTCGTAGAATATTAGTAAATGTCTACCCTAATTTATTACATAATTTAGGGTAATAATATTCTGATTTATCACATAAAATAAATCTTAAACTTACATCTACACTAAGGGAAAAAATATTAATTCTTTTTCACACAATAACTTTTCAAATTTATAAATTAGAAAATAAATATTTTATAATTAATATAATGCGCTTTAACTTAGAAGTGGTATAACTTCCTGAAGGGATGTGGTACCCCTGGAAATAAAAATCTTACTTATAACAGATTATTTTTAATCCAACATAAAATAAAATGTTATTCTCTGTTTAGAATAAAATATATCGTAGAACATTAGTAAAGGTCTAAGCTAAGAAAATATTCTAATTTATTATATAGAATAAATATTAAACGTACATCTACATTAAGTGGAAAAATATTAATTCTTTTTCACAAAATAAATTTTGAAATTTGCAAATTAGAAAATAAATATTTTATAACGAAGATATTGCCCTTACATTAGCAGTTTAAAATCAATAGCAAGATATAAAGAGGTTATCGACTATAAATCTCTAATATTGCTATCTAGACTATACAATTATGTGTTACATTTATCGCATGTTAGTAAAATTATTATATTTATTAAATATTTCTGTTGTCAAATATAACCTATCAATGCATACAATATTTATAATTGAAGATAATTAAGTGACTTAAGTCTGAATAGCTATGAATTATCTTATATGAAGCTTTTACAGGTATAAATTAATGAAAATAGAATTTCTTACTTTGGCAATTTAAAATTAAAAGTAACACACAAATATGTTCTCGACTCAATATTTTATATTGCTGTCTAGACTATGCAAATGTGTGTTACATTTATCGCATATTACGAAAACTTTTATACACATAATTTTTTTCTGTTGTTAAATATAAACTATAAATACATACATATTTATATTTGAAAAATAGGTAAAAGTTTTAAGCTTGAATGTGTATGAATTCATGAAAATAAATTTTCTAATTTAGCAGTTTAAAATCAGTAGATATAAAGAGGTTATCGACTATAAATCTCTAATATTGCTATCTAAACTATACAATTATGTGATACATTTATCATAATTTATCAAAATTTTAATATTTATTCAATACATCTGTTGCCAAATATAACCTATCAATGCATAATGTATTTAAAATTGAAGAAAATTAAGCGACTGAAGTGGGGATATATGTGTCTTGTAAAATAATTTACATTAAACGTTTACAGGTATGAATTTATGAAAATAGAATTACTTACTTTAGCAATTTAAAATCAACAGTAACATATAAAATGCTATCAAATATGAATCTGTAATATTGCTATCTACAGTATACAATTGTGTAATACATTTATCGCTTGTTAGGGAAATGTTTATGTTTATTAAATACCTCAGTTATCAAATATAACCCTTCAATACATACAGTATTTATAATTGAAAATAATTAAGCGTCTTAGCCTGAATATATATGTATTACAAAAAATTTACATTAAACGGTTACGGGTATGAATTTATGAAAATAGAATTCCTTGCTTTACCAATTTCAAATCAAAAGCAACATACAAATATGTTAACGACAATGAATATTTTATATTGCTATCTAGACTATGCAACTGTCTAATCAAAAGCAATTTTGTTGGTATTTGGCTGAGTAATTTGCGAGGCCCCGCACATGTTCTCGTGTAACTGCTGGAAGCGAGTGTTCTCGTTGGTTAACATTTTACAGGCCGAATTCAGGTCCAGATATATTTTAAATTATTTTTTTTTCATATCTTGCCTTCTAATGCTTCAGTTAATATATGTTAGTCATTTAATTGTGGAAAAAAATTTTCTTTTACGATTTCCATCATGTTCCCGATTGGGAGCATTGGCCACTTCTGAAAATACACTGAATTCACAAATTGAGTAGAATGATGCATATATTAAACATTAAATAATAAGAAAAATAATTAGAATGAATTTAAAATTTATTTTTAACTTTAAGGACAGATATCAATATAGTTTAAAAATTATACATTTAAATGAAAACAACATTTTCTTAAACAAATATCAAAACATGACTTTATACCTTTATGCCATGATATATTGGAAATCAATCGCGATGCAATATTTTCTTGCACTCATTGCAAGCTAATCTTGCATTTGATGTGCACTGTGCACGTCTACCTTGTGTTGTTTGTACAAGAAAATGGCCATTACCTTTTCTCTGTAATATAGGGCTGTAAACCTTGAGTCCAGGTTGAGGCCTAACATTCTTTGGTGCAATTCTTAGAAGAACGGTTGTAACTTGTAGTTTCATAGACAAAATACATTTAACACCTTTCAAAATAATATCTGAGAAGCAAACGCACTAGACTGCTAATAGAATTGAAATACCCTTTCATAAAATTAGGGAACCCCCCTTCATTTCCTACCCCTTTCAAGAAATGCTCTTCATAGAGGAAATTATTTCGTCGAGTATAGCGGCAACAGTCTATTGTTCCCAATTTTGGACATCAATAACTAATAAATTATTCCAGGTACATTTCTGATTATTAATGTCGAATTTCATATTTTTTAAATAAATTAAAGTTGTTTTAAGGATACCAATCGTATTTTAGAAGAATTAGATTTTTTTTTACATTTATGTGAATTTTTCATATGTGCTCTATAGAAAATGATGAAAAGGGTCATTTTTATGATTTTTTATACATTTTTCAATTAATCATCGAAAAAATAGCATTTATTTAAAAAAAATCGAGTAGTCCTTTTACTACATTTGCTAATTTTTTTGTATCAATATTAATGAAATTTAATTTTAACCCATATTGGACCGCTGTCCTATAAACAGGACAACAAATAGAATTCCATTTAATAATAAAGTTATAAACATTATCTGAGTGGATTTTATTTTAACACCTTTTACAATAGACACACTTTAGCATAGTAACAAAAAAAAAACTGAGAAATCAAAATATATTGTATTTAAAATACATTTTTACCACCCCCTTAAAGATTGTCATTTTTAAATCTTTAATTTTATATTCATTATTATTTTTTTAAATACAGTGGAGGTTACTTGTAGTATTACAGACATTGGCATAACATTAGTAGTGAACATTAGTAGTAACATTAGTAGTAAGATTAGTATAAAACTGTATTATGACACCAAACACTTTATCCATTTTAAAGATGATTCTTCAATTGATCCGGAAGATAGTTATTGTAGAATTCGACTTTTTTATGACAAAATCATCATAACCTTGAAGCAATTTGGTATATTTTCTGAAAATCTCACCATCGATGAAAGAATGGTAAAATGTTTTGGAAAGCACAGTTGCAAGACGTTCATGAAAAATAAACCTGTAAAATTTGGATATATATTTTGGGTATTAGTATCCTACAATGGTATCCTTTTTCT
>CM063500.1:50534803-50537303 GCA_032207245.1 Pardosa pseudoannulata
GGTATAATTATTTTTAGAACTCGTTAATTATATTTAGCAAATATTCCTTTCTTATGTTTCATGTTTTTAAATAACTTCTTTGGTAATCATAATTAGAGAATTTTCAACTTTGATTAAATATGTCATCATAATAATTTTTAGCTGCTGTCTATTTCCAGCGTCTGATAGAAACAACTGAGAAATTCCCTACTTTAAAATGGTAAAATTGTTTCTAGAATTCGTTGGTCCTGTTAAGTAAACACTTCTTTTTATGTCTCGTATTTTCTTCCTACTTTCGAGTGGTATAATTATTTTTAGAACTCGTTAATTATATTTAGCAAATATTCCTTTCTTATGTTTCATGTTTTTAAATTATTTCTTTGTTAATTATCATTAGAGCTTTTTAAACTTTGATTAAATATATGATCATAATAATTTATAGCTGCTGTCTATTTCCAGCGTCTGATAGAAACAACTGAGGAATTCCCTACTTTAAAATGGTAAAATTGTTTCTAGAATTCGTTGGTCCTGTTAAGTAAACACTTCTTTTTATGTCTCGTATTTAAAAAAAAATCTTTGTTCATTATCCTCAGTACTTTTTGATTTTTGATTCAATAAATGATCATAATAGTTATTACTTGCTGCTTACTTTAAGTGTCTAAGAGAAACATATTAAAAGTTTTATACTTTCCAATGGTTGACATATTTTTAAAACTTATTGGTCATATAACCTAAATATTTCTTTTTAATGCCTTATAATTTTTTAAATGTCTTTGTTGATTATCATCAGGGAATATTGAACTGTTATGTAAATAATATTTTACCTAATATGATGTAAATAATAATTTCGGAGATTCATGCATTTTGTATTTGTCTGATTGCACACAACATGATGCTTTATTCGAAACTAAAAGCGATATAATATGCATTTGAAATGAAGCTGTATTGTGTAAAATCAAAGCATATTTTATTTTTGAATATTTTTTTTTCATTTGATTTTTCAATTTTTTTTAAATTGAAATGCATTAAATAAATTTTTTATGAAGAAAATGCAATCATTATTTTAAGATTCATCTTTTTTAAGTAATTAAAAAAAAGAAGAGCAGTACATGGTATTATGAAAAGTTTAATGAATTATGAAACAAAAATGAACTGAAGAATGTAAATGTAAGAATTCCGCATCGTGTTATTGATGTTTTTGCCCTTATAATGGGTGTAAGCAATGTGCTGTAAATAACAATTTAAGGTTCATGTATACTATTAATTCAAAAATAATTATAAGAATATTCAGGAAATTATGTGGTAGAATATAGATAACAAACGATAAATGAAGTACAGTGCATTACGTAGTATCCGGATAATTGGGCTGAAATTTAGTGCGAATTACAAAAAAACCTAAAAGATCAAAGTTCAGTGAATTCAATGTTTTAAATACCAATAAGGATAAAATAAAATTTACTTGCTTTGAATTTTGCTAACTCTAACTCATTAAGAATCCAGTATGAATGTCTCTATCCATATTAGGTCCGGGCCGCTTCATAGATTCGAGGACAGACGGACAAATAGCTTAGGCTATTATTATATACGAGATGTGTGAGTGTTTGGATTAAAATAAAATTCTATTATAATGTATATAAAAAATCTTATGTACATTACTTTTATGTATATTACTTTAATGTAAGAAGTAATTTTAAAACTGAATTTTACACCTAAATTTTACAATACAATGAATATAGGAATTTCTAAATTCGCTGGTGCTGCCAGGTACGTCCGGTTAAATGTGACTTAGCTAAATGACACATCCGGTTTTCCTGGCCACTTTAGTATTGCTACCCTAAATTTATTTTAGGGACTGGTAATGGTCAAAGAGTTATCTAGACACTAGCATTATTCAAAAGAAGTTGTTATTGTGATGAGTTTGTTCTAGACAATAAAATTAGTCTTTTATAAATATTGTAATCTACACATGATTCGGACACATATCCGGAGTTTCCTGGCCGGAGTTTTCCTGTCTTGCTAACATAAACCTATTTTAGTGATTGTTAGTGGTCAAAGAGTTATCTACACATCCGCATTATTCATCAGAATTTCATATTGTGATGAGTTTGTTCTAGACAATAAAATGAGTCTTTCATAAATATTGTAATCTACGCATGATCCGGACGCATGTCTGGAATATTATGGCCACCTTAGTCTTGCTACCGTAAACCTATTTTAGTGATTGTTAGTGGTCAAAGAGTTATCTACACATCCGCATTATTCATCAGAATTTCATATTGTGATGAGTTTGTTCTAGACAATAAAATGAGTCTTTCATAAATATTGTAATCTACGCATGATCCGGACGCATGTCTGGAATATTATGGCCACCTTAGTCTTGCTACCGTAAACCTATTTTAGGGATTGTTAGTGGTCAAAGAGTTATCTAGACATCAGCAATATTCAACAGAATTTCATATTGTGATGAGTTTGTTTTAGGCAATAAAATTTGTATTATCATAAGTATTGTAAACTACACATG
>CM063500.1:50557303-50577303 GCA_032207245.1 Pardosa pseudoannulata
TACCCACACATTTTATATCATTTTACATCGCCAGTAACTGAAGTGTTTAGACGATCTTTTTTCTCATTCAAATATCTCCAAACGTTGTTATACAAACTTTCGATTCAGTAGTTCCAAATACTACAAAAATAATATTTTAGGACGAAAAAGTGATAAACCAAAATGACGATAGATGGGCTAAGCATCTATCTATTAGGTAAGCATCTATATATGCGGTAAGCATATATCTATGTGTAATCATCTATCTATGCGGTAAGTACCTGTCCATGTGAAAAGCAGCTATCTAAGTGGTAAGCATCTATCTATATTGTAAGTATCTATCTATGAGGTATGTATCCAAGTGTCAAGCATCGCGATCTAAGTGGGAAAAAACGTCTCCTATCTATTAATGGTAAGCATCTATCTATACAGTAAGTATCTATCAATGAGGTAAATATCTATATATGCTGTATGCATCTGTCTATTTTGTAAGCATCTATCTATGCGGTAAGTATCTATCCATGTGAAAAGAAGCTATCTAAGCGGTAAGAGTCTATCTATATGGTAAGCATCTATCTATACGGTAAGAATCTATCAATGAGATAAATATCTATATATGCTGTAAGCATCTGTCTATGCGGTAAGTATCTATTTAGCATATATCTATATGTTGAGAATCTATCTATACTGTAATCATCTATCTATGAGGTAAATATCTACCTACGCAGTTATCATCTATCTATGTAGCAAATAACTAACCATGCGGTAAGAATCTATCTAAACGTTAAGCATCTATCCATGGACATTAAAGGAAGGAAAATAATTTTCTTTTTATAGAAATTATTCAAAATCAAATAAAAGAAAACGTATAACAAGGGAAATATAAATATAGATAAAGAATATATATTGTGTACTACATAATTCCACATTATCTGAAATAATTTATAACTATATTTTCTTATTGAAATTTGTATATTGTCCCTGAAGAGAGGTTAATTCACAGTAGGAGGTGGAAGTAAATCCCCTTCAACACAGCTTCCACTTCAATTTCACAGGATGTTCTATCACATTAATAGATATCTTGCAGTTATCTTCAAAATTTTAAACAAAGCTGGTAATGCAAACCTTTCTGATGGAAGTAGTGGGTATTTCAGGATACCCACACATTTTTATCATTTTACATCGCCAGTAACTGAAGTGTTTAGACGATCTTTTTTCTCATTGAAACATCTCCAAACGTTGTTATACAAACATTCGATTCAGTAGTTCCAAATACTACAAAAATGATATTTTAGGAAGAAAAAGTGATAAACCAAAATGACGATAGATGTGTTAAGCATCTATCTATTAGGTAAGCATCTATATATGCGATAATCATCTATCTATTAGGTAAGCATATATATATATATATGCGGTAAGCATATATCTGTGTGGTAATCATCTATCTATGAGGTAAGTATCTGTCCATATGAAAAGCAGCTATCTAAGTGGTAAATATCTATCTATATTGTAAGTATCTATCTATGAGGTATGTATCCAAGTGGCAAGCATCGATATAAGTGGTAAACGTTTATCTATATGGTAAGCATCTATCTATACAGTAAGTATCTATCAATGAGGTAAATATCTATATATGCTGTATGCATCTATCTATGCGGTAAGCATCTATCTATGCGGTAAGTATCTATCCATGTGAAAAGAAGCTATCTAAGCGGTAAGAGTCTATCTATATGGTAAGAAGAAAGGGAAGGAAAAAAAGCATCTAGCGGGCGAGGGAAGAGAAATATATTAACAGCGGAAAGGTAAGCAAGGAAAATTCAAGGGTAAATAAAAGAAAAATCAATGAGCAAAAATCATTCTATCAATGAGATAAATATCTATATATGCTGTAAGCATCTGTCTATGCGGTAAGTATCTATCCACTTGCCAAGCATCTATCTAAGTGGTAAGTATCTATTTAGCATATATCTATATGTTAAGCATCTATCTATACGCTAAGCGTCTATCTATGAGGTAAATATCTATCTATGCAGTAATCATCTATCTATGCGGGAAGTATTTAACCACTTGCCAAGCATCTAAGTGGTAAGTATCTATTTAGCATATATCTATATGTTAAGTATCTATCTATACGGTAAGCATCTATCAATGAGATAAATATCTATATATGCTATAAGCATCTATCTTTGCGGTAAGTATTTATCCACTTGCCAAGCATCTAAGTGGTAAGTATCTATTTAGCATATATCTATATGTTAAGTATCTATCTATACTGTAAGCCTCTAACAATGAGGTAAAGATCTATCTACGCGTTAATCACTTATCTATGTAGTAAATATCTAACCATGCGGTAAGCATCTATCTATACGTTAAGCATCTATCCATGAACATTAAAGGAAGGAAAATAATTTTCTTTTTATAGAAATTATTCAAAACTAAATAAAGGGAAACGAATAATAAGGGAAATATAAATATAGATAAAGCATATATATTATGTACTGCATAATTCCACAATATCTGAAATAATTTATAACTATATTTTCTTATTGAAATTTGTATATTGTCCCTTTAGAGAGGTTAATTCACAGTAGGAGGTGGAAGTAAATCCTCTTCAACACAGCTTCCACTTCAATTTCACAGGATGTTCTATCACATTAATAGATATCTTGGAGTTATCTTCAAAATTTTAAACAAAGCTGGTAATGTAAACCTTTCTGATGGAAACAGTGGGTATTTCAGGATACCCACACATTTTATATCATTTTACATCGGCACAGATGTAATCCGATTTCTGTAAAGCAATTGCTGATTTCCTCTATTACATTTGTAACTTAATCTGCTTCACACAAGGATTCTATGAATGTAGGCGTGTAATTTTATTTCAAGCTGTGTGCCAAATAAAACTGAAAATACGATCTATCTAAGACACTCTTAGAGACGAATGTGTTTTGAAATAAAAAAAGTAGAAAACAAACAATCTATATTGAATCTAAATAAAAGTAAAGAATTTACTTTCAGATTTAAATCGAAGATTAGGTTATATATTTAGATGAAATAGTACCGTTTGAAATTTAATTCATCATAAAATATCTTTGTTTGATTCATTATAAAATAAATAGTTCTGCTTCTTTTAGAATGGATTTCTTACAAGTTAATTACCAACGTTTTAACTTTGAAAATATTTAGTTTTTTTTTATTTTAATAAGTATAATATTTAAAATAGTATTAAATGGTGCGAAAAATTAAAAAAAAATATTAAATTTATTTTAACTTCTAAAGTAAGTACATTAATAAAACTTTCTTGTAAAATTGTAACTAATTATTATTTTTTTTAAATTTAGCAGCTTGAAACTTTAGAGGTTTTTAATATTTAAAAATTTAAAAAAATATTTAAGTTTCTTAAAAATAAATTTAGTGCAGTCATGCTATAACACAAAATACACCTCTCCTACTAACAGAGATTCACAAAATACAAAATACAATTAAGTTTTTTTCAATATGCAAAATTAGTTTCTTATTTAAATATAAAAAAAAAAACTTATTATGATCAAATATTAATTTAGTTTTTTCCTTTTGTATATATATATATATATATATATATATATATATATATATTATGTTTTTGATATGAAAAATTAGTATCATATTTATATATTTAAAAACTTGCTTTTTGGTTAATCTAATTTCTTTTTTTCGTTTACTTTGATATATATATATAGTTTATGCTTTTTAAAAATATATGAAAGTACTCCTTTTTTTAAAACCGTTATTCAATTTGTCATAAAACAAAACAATTTTTAATAATTCTTTATTGTTGAAAATTTATTTTAAGTTTCATTCATTCAAAGGTTATATGTTTAAATAACAGGAAAAATACGAGCTTAATAAACAATTGATATTTACATGCACTGAAAGCTTTGAAATATGTGTATTGGAATCTCAATTGATATATTGATTTCAGGCAAAAATTCTGTTTAGTCTATATACTTCGAAATTTAAAAGTGTTTAATATTTAAAAATTATAAAAACAGAAAATGTTAAGCATTCTTAATTAATTAAAACACCTAATATGATTATATATATATATATATATATATATATATATATATATATATATATATATATATATATATGTGTGTGTGTGTGTGTGTGTGTGTGTGTGTGTGTGTGTGTGAAGAGCATACTAATCAGATATCTTGATCATTTCCCGTATCATTTAATTTCTGAAATTGAACAAAAATATAGCATGCATTTTCATTTAATGGAACTATAATTTATATACCAAATTTTTTGAAAATATCACACATTATTTTAACAGATTTTTCTTTATTTAACACTACTAAAACCATATAAATTTTAAAAATTAATGCTTTTCAATAAAGTACTTTCACTTTTATAACAAATGCATGGATGAACTATATCCCATAACTTAAGAGAAATTCTGAAAAAATTCAGTTATTTATTGAAATATAATTTATATGACGCAATTATTACAAATTTTACCATCTTAAAGCAAATACTTTGTTGACATACAGCACTACAATTCTGTAACTCGATAAAATTTATTACATTTAAAAAAATCGAGATCTAAATTTCCAATAAATACATAAATTGGCAAGGCTAGAAATTTTGAAAGAAATCGTAAAATTTGCGATATGAGCATATCAAAATTGTAAGAATGGAAAATAAGATTTTTGCGTTTTGAAATAAGAATGTACGACTAAAGCCATGTGTTAATAAAATAAAATAATCAGTAATTTAATATTTTTTATTACAGCATGAAATGCAAATCTAGCTTGATTTGACTTTTTCAGAACGAAAAAAAGTATTTCTGTTCTAATTCAGCAATTTGGTAGGTTAAAAATATTACTACCACATGCAGGATAATCAATCTTATGACTTTCAAGATGTCTTTATGTGCTTTATTTGAACCCAAAAGGAACAGATCTTTATCTATAATTATCGCTTAATTATCACTTAAAATGATCTAGTCAAAATAGATTGTTATCGCACTATAAGTAGAAGTTCCTTATATCACACAGCCTGAGTTGTTAAGAGAAAAAATCGAAACACATATTCAGGACTGCCGCCAAAATGGTTCCTTCCTGTTCTTTATGAATCAGCTGCTTAAAAAACTTCATCAGCTGTCCTGTTTTATCATTTTTATCTCCGGAAAATCAATCTTATAACAACATCCTTTTATTAGTTATTTCTTCCGTACAAACATTTCCGTTAAATTAACTCAAAATATGCTGACATATTTAAACTTTTTTAATTGGTATAAAGTAAAACATATTAGGTTTTTCAAATAGTGAGCGAATGACATATGTTACAATTACTTTTAAAATAATTTAATTTACTTACTTTTTAAAATAATTAACTATAAGTTTAAGAACGTGAAATTGAAGTAAAACTAAACAAAACTCATAAAATATTTAATTTCAGATATTTTTTTAAGATTTAGTTTAATAATTATTCCACGTTTTGATTCTAATTATAATTTAATTTCTTCCTCATCAACACAGAGATATATCGTTTCAACTAAATATGTATAAATGGGTATTATGGGTTAATTTTGAATTAAATGAGTAAAACATAATACATTTCTTAATAAGTAAGCAGATAGTAGTTGTTAGAAATACTTTTCTAAAATAATTAACTAAAAAGAATGTTAAACAGTAGTAAAACTAATCAAAACTTTTAAAATATTTAAATTTAGGTAGTTTTTAAAATTTAAGTTAAAATTGTTATAAATTTAAAATGTTTTGATTCTCAGTATAATTTAATTATTTTTTCATTCTTACAGAAATATCATTTGAAGTAAATTGGTATTATCTTAAATAATAATTGAATAAAAAATCATTACACAAAGATTTATATCTATGCATTACAAGGTCTGGAATGTTTGGACAAAGCTAAATGATGTAGACTCTTAAATTAAATCTACAGATTTATTTTCAAGGACATACAGGTTTTTTTTATAAATATTTATAGACAATTCCAAAAATTTGAGTTGTAAGAAGCAATTTAAAAATTTACAAAATATGTCACAAAAATGAATTTAAAAATGAAATGCGGAATTACATTAAAAGTTTTGAAAACTTTGGATGAATTTAAATTCGTTTTTAGTAATCTAAATGATGCAGAAACTTCAATTATATCTATATATTTATTTTAATAGACATTCGGATTTTTTTATAAATATTTATGGACAACTGCAAAAATTTAAGTCTTAAGAAGAAATTTAAAAATTTACAAAAATTGTCATAATATTGAACTAAAAATTTAATTGCTGATTTTTTAAAAAAAAAATAATGCTTTCAATTTAGTTTTAGTTGAATATTTTTATGCATAAACTTCATAATCCCTTACAGAAAATCCTTGTTATTTTCTCTGTTAAAATGTATGTATGCATTGAAATTACTCTTATTTCTCCTATACATGTGGAAAATGCAGGTAATCATTAAAATAATAAAATAACCATAGATTCATAAGGTTTCATTTACTAATACAGCCTAGAAATACCTTTGGCATGTAATACAATCTGGGTTTGCATCTGAAGTAAACTCAGTACCTTAAAGGGAAGTTTTGCAACAGATGAACATATTTTCATAATTTTAGTACCAACCATGAAAGTTAATTTATGTTGGAGACTCGAAAAATCGTAATATATTAATCCAAATTGCAAAATTATAAATAATACTCGAAAATTAAGTAATTTTACTGAATTTGATATAGTATAGTATAGTATAGATTTAATATAATACAGTATAGTACTTTAATAATAGTATATTAATAGTATATTAAGTAATTTTATAAGTAATAGTATATTAGTATACTCGAAAATTTGGATAAATGTTTAGAAAATTGCCATCTATCTTCTTTAAAAAAGACAATAGTTTTAAGAAAATTTACAAATTCTATAATCTTTTTGGATCCTAAAATGTCCCCAAAAATGAAAGCTAATCTAATGAAAGCTAAGCTGATAGTTAATAAACTACTTCACGTGCGTACTCACCAAAAATCTACTATTTCTGCTGAATGTAAGAGGAAAGCACTAAATAAAGGGTAATAACAATCTATTACAAACCTGCAGCAGATATAAATGGAAAATGATAGTCGTAATGAATAGAATTTTATTGCTTTACTAACCATTTCATTTTATTGCTGTAAGAGAGCGCACAGTGGCTGTTAAAATTAATTATCTTGTAATCATCTACTTGTAATGCTTCAACGATTAGCGTTAAAAACAGAATATATGTATTGGAATTGTTTAATTTTAATGTTTAGTACTCGGTTTCGAAGTAGACAATGTAATACTCATAGTTATATTTATTACGAAGAGAAATAATTCACTATGTGTTATATAACTTATATAAATTCTAGAGTAATAAATGGATGAATTACCTATAAAATTTATCAATATGATTTTATATTCATGAATTTATTATTATTATTATTATTATTATTATTTTTATTTTATTACTAAATATGAATGTTCTCTCGGGAGTGAAAATCTTACAATGTTTGGAAAATTTAAGTAATATATTTGGTTTTATTTTATAGCTATTTCTTATTTACAAGAAATATTCTTTTAAAAAATTACTGTCCTTGTATCTTGTATAAAATCAGAACCTATTTCTAAGTTAAGTGATAATTTGTGTGATAGCATATATAAAACCTAATGAAAAATATTATGTAAATGTACATTAATAATATTTTTAAAATATTTAATATATGTGAAAGATTTACTAACAATTGCGAAAGTGTTGATATATTTATAATAAACCAATGAATTCTGATACAATTACAAAGCTTTGTTTCCAATTTTAGTGTTAATTTTAGACAATAGACAATTTAAAATTCTCTTGTGTTTACAATTCTAATAGAACGCTGTGGGATATAACTCAAAAACAAAACTGTTTTAAGCAACTTAAATGACTAATTCTGTGTTTTTAGTTAAATCATACCAATACATATATTCTTTTTGCACAATTTTGCGAAAATTGGCAAATTATGTATGTGATGTCCGTAAGTTTTCCAATGTAATCCTTTATCTATTACAAGTTAAAACGCCTGGTCAAAACTAAAGAAATTCTAACAGTAAAAATTCAAGGACAACGTTATAGAATTCTAAATAATAATCATACTAGTACCTCTATCCTCCTTGAACAAATTTTTGAAAGTTCATACTAGTACCTCTATCTAAATCATACTAGTACCTCTATCTTTCTTGCACAATTTTTCGGAAGTTGGCAAATTATGTATGTACTGTCCGTAAGTTTCCCAATATAATCCTTTATCTATTACAAGTTTGAAAGACCTGGTCAATACTTAAGATAGTCTAAGTAAAAATTCAAGGACAACGCTATATAATTCTAAATAGTGATCATACTAGCACATCTATCCTTCTTGCACAATTTTTCGGAAATTTGCGAATTATGTATGTGCTGTTCGAAAGTTTTCCAATGTAAACTTTTATCTATTACAAGTTGGAAACATCTGGTCAAAACTAAGGGATTCCAAACTAAGTAAAAATTCAAGGACAAAGTCATAGAATTCTAAACAATAATCATACTCGCATTTCTATCTATCTTACACAATTTTTCGACAATTGGCAAGTTTTGTATGTGCTGTTTGTAAGTTTTCCAATGTAATCCTTTATCTATTACAAGTTGAAGACACCTGGTCAAAACTAAAGACAATCTAAGTAAAAATGCAAGGACAAAGTTATAACGTCATATCCAATGTTATATCCTAAATAATAATAAAAAAAAGTTTATCGGTATATATTAAACGTATGATTTAAAACTTTTCGGGACTGAAGCTGAGCAGCACTTTTTTATAAATGTTCTGTTTGTTTTAAGAATGATTTCAGCAAAGTCGGGGATCCAAATTTGATTAAAAGGTTACAGGAATCTTAAGACTTTAAAAATTTTGATTTGCCATTTTTTATATATTAAACTACAATATTTTCAATGGAATTTGGTACAATTTGTTTTTTTCAAAATTCCAAATAGAACTCGAATAATGATTAAATACATAACTATTCTTTCACAATTAAAGGAAATTATTTTTATCTTATCTTTAATTTCATTTTCCTAAATTTCTACAATTATACTCTTGCACTGCATTTTAAAAAAATGGCAAAAAATGTATGAAAATTTTTGATAAAATTTAGCAGATATCCAGTTTGCTGTGTAGAATACTTTATACCTCAAATTAATTGACATGTTAAATAATTGTATTTTATATTTACATCTACTTTTAAAACAATATTACTTTTCATGAACTATCTAAATAATATTCAATTAAAAAAGTATTAAACTTGTTAAAATACTTCGGTTTGAGGTATAAGTTAAGATATACCACATTATTTTTTGTTACAAGTAAAATACTGTTTCTGGAGCCAATATATTTATTAGAATTTTAAGTAAAATTTTGCATTTAAAATATCAATAAAAATTATCAGCATTTTTTAATCATAAAATTTATTTTCCATCATCTGAAAACATGCCATACATTTTGAACATTTCAAGCATTTATAGGTAAAAATTTCATTATAATATGATGAGTATAAGAGGAGGAAAACTATAAATTGTAACTTGTAAAATTTAACATTCTGCTACAAAGTAAGACTCCATAGACGCTTTTGGCGAATGTAATTATCTTAGACTTTCCTGAGAGATTTAAATTTAAATTGGGGAAATTCCAAGTAGGATTCATAACTTCTGAACATCTTTAATAAATTCTCGGTCACTGAATTAGTTTAACTCTCCTATTTTTAAGTTTAAATATTATCTCTTATTAGATATCAGAGAAATCAGTTTACTGGTTATTTAAATGCTGAACAGCTAGTTTGAAAGGAAAATGGATCAAATATAAAGATTTGTGACATGAAAATAAAAAATTGGTATTTGTGGCAAACAGGAAATTAAATTCTGTGGTACAGTGGACTCCGCTTAATGTTATCAGTTTGGGACACCGTGATTTTGATGACAATAACCGATCGATAACAAAAAACGATATGCAAAATAAGATAAATTTACCCCCTCCCTTTAATTCACACCTTATATTTATGTACTATATATTATTCTTTAACACATAAGAATTGTATACATAATTAAAAAATGATCACTTGTTGACTGTCTACAATTTTTTCTAAGAAGATCATTGATAAATTGTTCGTAATCATAATCTTTTTCAACTCCTCTTCTTAGCCCACTCTCCTGTTTCTAATCATGGATCTTGTTGGTGCTTCAACCACATTTGGCGAAATTGGCGTGCTTGCAGCTTGCGTGCGTGGCGTGCTTGCAGCGTGGCGTTTGAAATCTGGCGAGGGGATCGTAACTCAACAAATTGATACATAAACAAAAACAACATTTTGAGGAAAAATTTTACAAAAATTGAATATTTAAAATCTAATTGAATTAACAAAGAAAACACAAAGGAAACACATAACATTCATACTAAAAAGGCTGAAACATTCACTTAATCACAAATTAAATAAACTGAGTGTGATTTTCATCACAAATTTGTGATTTAGTTAAAATTGTAAAATTAATTTAACCCACTGAACGGACGCGTCGACGGGGATTCGACAGCGAATTCCTGTTCGAAAACGGACCTGTCGACCCCTTCTCGTTCGCACTCGTATAACACACTTTTGAGGGAAAAAAAAATATTGCAAAGCGATAATAAATGAAAGAAACTAATTTTGCGTAACGGAACTCCTTTACTTTGCAGGGAAAATAACTTAAAAGTAGCCTGACAACTTTTAAACCGGCAACTCTAGTATGGTACGGTAAGTTCCGTCTGGAATTTACGAAAAGGGTGACTGTTTTGAAAGGGAAAAAGGTGGGAAGGGTGGCCGGTGGATGGGTTAAAATAAGAGATTTGAAAAAAAATTTTCAATTTTACAACTCCTCATAGTAGGCGGGATCTCATCCAGCAAAAAACTCTTTGACTTAAAAGAAACTGTATTTTGAGTGAAGGTTGAAGAGGAGTTGTAAAATTGAAATTTTTTTTTCAAATCTCTTATTTAAAGTCATCGGAGTGGTGTTGTACTCCACGTTTCAACACTTTCAATGCATTTCTCATTTCAGCATTTATAGGAGGTGGCTTGATATATCAACAAATTATTCATCTGACTCATCAGTTTCAACATTCGTCTATTTTCCTATGACAATTTGACAGACTTCCGATTCCGTTAATGTGGAAGCTACTGGAACGTGTCTCCGGATTTTCATTTTGTTCTTCTCGTAAGATCATTCTTATTTCTCCTATTTCATCACGAGTTTTCAAAATTTTACACAACAGAGGCTGAGAAATGTTGCGCTGATTCATTTTTGGTAATCTGTCATAACGACAATAAAATTTTGATCTGTTGTTTTAATGTTAAATCATTTCACTTTCTGGATTCCATATAGACATGGTGCATGTAAGCGAGCAAAATTCCGGGGATTTGTAATTTCCCATTCGTTTTTTCATTCCGTAATTCCCTAGGTGGAAGAAGGAGAATTCTCAGAAATTCAAACAACAGCAAAGAGAAATGAATTAATGGGTTCCTTCTGAATACATTGTAAATATTCCTTTGAAAGTTAAAATGAGGTTTGAAAACTGATCCCATTAACCGATATAATAATCACATAAAGCAATAAATTTAACATACAATTCAATAGAGAAAATCGGGACCAGTTGATTTCGATGACAATAAGGGATTGATAACATTAACCACTATCACATTAAGCGGAGTTCACTGTATAAATGTAACTTATGTAACAATTTAAAATTCATCTGATGTAAAATGAATTTTCATGAACAATACTGATCACTGAAGTGATAACACATAAAAATTATGAATTTTGTATTGTTTCCTTTCAGAACTGAACCATCAATCTGTATGTCGTAATTATTTTAAGAGGCAATATAAATTTCATTTATGATTGAATGTATATTTAGCAATAAGAGAGTTAATTAGAAATTTCGGTATGTGTGTCTTGACTTTTGTAAGAGTCATTATTTAATCGATTTAAAAAATATATGAAAATAAGGTACTGCTTAAAAATATGGTTCCCGTTGGCAAATTTGGAAAAATTATTGGTGATGTTTCCTAAAACACAAAGAAAAAAATTCTTGGTTTTTATGGCAACTTTGATAATGGACAATACAACCATGGTAATAAAATTATATACTCTTCCTTAATTAAATAAAACGACTTGGAAACCGGATATTTATATTTATGGGCAATAAATCACTTAATAGATGACAAAGGCAACAGCTCCAAATTCTTAAAAATCAGTCACAGTGAACCATTAATGATTTGTTATACACCATTTTTTAAGCATTGCGCGCTTTTAATATATAAGAAAAAAGATATACAAAGAAAGCTGGATCCAAATATCATATAAATTACAATATAGGTACAGACTGTTTGGACAACGCGAGATCAGGAGAAAATATTGGGCTACCATATTTAAACCATCGTCGCCAATATAGCGAGGATAAATGTATGACGAAATATATTTTCTGACGATTGGTAAAACGCACGGTTTGACATCAGGATACCTTTGTCAACTTGGAGATACAAATTTGAATGTGTCAACCTAACGTTTATTTTATCTCTACAAGTCCAAAAAACCCGTTGCTATATATATATTTGTATTAATTTGTTATTATTAAAAGTAATATTGGTAATATATGTTGGTCAAAATTAAAATTGAAAATAGTTTATGTAATTGTGTTTTGCAAACATAGGCAGTAATTACACATTATTCGCCAATGGATAATCTATTCTGAAGCAACACTAAACTGACAAATGCAATTTCTTATTTATAGATATTTATTTGCTACTTAGTGCTCTTTTTAAATTATATATGCTTAGTTATAAAAAAAAGACTTTATATAAGCGAGTCACTTTATATAAGTAATACAGTTTAAAGGTATTTAAATTGTTTCCAATAAATTTATTTAAACTGTATGGACCAATTACTCTTCAGGAACGCCTTTATTATATCAAAATTAAAATGACACAGACAAATTTATTTTGAATAAACTTAAAATCAAATTTACTGCAATTACTGATTATTTATTAGTGTAAACCTTTAGTTTTATGAATGCATTATACAAAATAAGGTATATAAATCTGAATGAAATTTTCAGTACAATTTTACTAAGAGGTTTAAATTTAAATTTAAAAAATTCCAAGAAAAAATCACAACTAAAGAAAAACATCTTTTATTGTTCATAATAAATTAATCTCTAAAATTTTACACTCGAGATATTGTAATTCAAATTCAGTTGGCTAGATTTATCTGCACACACACACACACACACACACACACACACACACACACACACACACACACACACACACACTCACACACACACACACACACACACAATAATATATATATATATATATATATATATATATATATATATATATGACATGGACGAGTGTTTAAGGAATGGAATATGCATTTCATTTCATATATAAAAGCTTCTTTATTGTAGTTCTTCTGTTCATAGCTATGGCATTTAGATATCTATTGTCCTCATTTCCCACGACAAGCGTGAGGATGTATTTATCAGCCCGAGTTTCCGCTCAGAACAATCTGTTTTGGCGTTGATATATATATATATATATATATATATATATATATATATATATACATATATATATACATATATATATATATATATATATATATATATATATATATATAATATATATATATATATATATATATATATATATATATATATATATATATATATATATATATATATATATATATATATATATATATATATATATATATATATATATATATATATATATATATATATATATATATATATATATATATATATATATATATATATATATATATATATATATATATATATATATATATATATATATATATATATATATATACATATATATATATATATATATATATATATATATATATATATATATATATATATATATATATATATATATATATATATATATATATATATATATATATATATATATATATATATATATATATATATATATATATATATATATATATATATATATATATATATATATATATATATATATATATATATATATATATATATATATATATATATATATATATATATATATATATATATATATATATATATATATTATATATATATATATATATAATTGTTTTTTCATGTATATTAGTACTTGTAAGTCTTAAGAGTAATTATGGAATAAGGATATTCTTGACACTAATGTTAAAATTTAGGAATACTAATTTCAATACAACTACATGTAAAAGCTCTATTTTCATGGTAATAAAATTGAAAACATACTGTTATGTAATCCTCTCAAACCCTTGGAGGAAATGAAAAACTTACTCTCTTCCTGAATCAGAAATAAACGTATCTGGCAGTGGCCATGTTTTGATGTGGGAATTTTAAATCACATAAAGTATGGTTTTTATTCGAAATTCCGAGGTTGAAATAATGGTGGACTTTAATACTTGGGAAGAGAGTCTTGATTGCTTTTTTTTTAATGGATTTCTTTTGATAACTTTATAAAGAGTCAAATGCAATTAATGGAATAAAAAAGGAATATGTGTGAGAAAATATTTTTCCTGATATATAGAGTAAATGAACAGAAAATATATGAATAATTTTATACACCCATAATAACAGTTTTGGATTAGTTTGGGGGATGAATTCTTTAATATCATGAATTTAGCTGTGATTAAGTAAGTGTAAAATTTAAATTCCTGACTTAACTAAATTTAAATCAAGGAAGTGGAATTCCTAAAATCATCTTTCAAAGTCTTCAAAATCAAAATGCCCTTTTTCGAAATTTTTCTTGAGAATTAAGTTTATTTCTCCCTTTTTTCCATTTTTAAAGATAAATTATTTAAGTAATATTTTCGAATATATTAGAAGAAAATTATTTAGTTCAGAGTAAGGCAACATACATATCTGTATGAGTGTGAATTTTTCTAGAGTAACAGTTGAATGAATAAATATTACTCTTTCACTGTTGCCAACCATTTCGATACTAACTCTTTTGCTTCGACTAAAAGAACCTCACTTTTGTAATTTAAGAAAATTTTCAACTTTCTTAAATGTTACACTATCAAATACTCATGGTGGCTGGTAGACCTACGTCCCCACACCTAAACCGAAAGACACATAATTATTACTTTCCGATTATAAAGTAGAAATTATGAATTGTATAAAATATGGTTTCAAAAATTTTTAGCTGGAAGTATGAGGTAGAAATTGTCGGGGTCTCTATTTATATAGAAGAATTTTCCTATAGATTTCTAGGAATTACTTCTTAAGGCATCCATGCAGAATCACATTCGATTCAACAAAATCCTAGAAATTAACATTTGTAGACTAAAGTACTTTGAAATATTTCGAATAATTGACAGATGCATTTAAAATGTTTTCTATTATAAGACATTTTTTCTTAGTGTTCGTGTATCATCGAAATTTTACTGTTAGTTTTAAGAGCGAATTCTGCAAAATCAGTGCTCATTCTCTGACTGAACTTTGAACTGAACTTTCGGCCACTTCTAATATAACCACAAGTTAATTGCTACGACCAAACAATCTATCGATTGTGTAAGTTTAACATAAGCATATTGAAATACAAAACAAAATAATTCTACATTGAATTAGAAAACAAATTATCCTAACAAAGAGTATTCCAAGTAGAATGAATAACTCAAGGATCCACCTTAATGAATTCTCCATTGAGGCATTTAGATTTATAGTGCTTGTGATTGAATGGTTGTTAGTCTATCGTGCTTCTACCTTACGGGTTTGGGCTAGAATAAAATATTTGTTGTATTTGCGGGTTATCTACCCATAGGGATCAATGTTATTCTACCTATGTGATGATTCCATAATAAAAAGGGGAACAAATCAGTGTGATTTTATAGTAAAAATGCTAATGTGTGCACAGACAATTGCTCTGTGTTTATAAAAAGTAATCTATATTGAAAACTAAGATCTTCCTGTTCATTTAAAACTGAAATAATTTAAAAGGGAACTTTACAATATCAAGAATTTATCTCTGATTAAGTTCGTATAATCATCTATCCAGTTTCCCCGAGAGATTAGGTTAAGTAGAATTCCTTACTCAACTATGAACTTAATTAAATACTTCTTCACCAAATACGTTTGTTTCTCTTAGTTTAAAATTGAAAGATTTTATTGAAGCATATACTATGAAGATTAAATTACTACTTAGTTCATTAGCACTTGTTTATTTATTATCAAAGTGTTACCGTTAGTTTTAAGAGTGAAATCTCCAAACTCAGCTGCCATTCTCTGCCTGAAATTTGAACACAACTTTCGGTCCATTTTAATTTAACCTCAAATTAATTACTACCACCAAAAAAGCAGTCACAGATGTAAGATTAACATAAGCATATTGAAACACAAAACAAAATAATTTTACATGGAATTAGAAAACTGTTTATCCTTAACAAATTGTTGACTATGTTTTTCAAGTAAGGACAATAGGGAATCATATGTCTGTCACCGAATATAGTTCAGGCATCTAGTTGTAAGTTTCCATTAAGCCTTGATTAATCTTGTGTTCCTGATTAAGCTTGTGTTATCGTTAGTACAATTTCCTTGAGATTTTTAAACTAAGAAAATTCCAAGTATAATGAATAACTCAAAGATAGACTTTAATGTATTCCCATTGAGCCAACTAGATTGTATTGTGCTTGTGATAGAATGTGTATTAGCGTATTGTGCTTCCACCTTACGGGTTTGGTATCGAGTAAAAATTTGTTGTATTTGCGGCTTATCTCCTCAGGGGATCAATGTTATCCTACCTATGTGATAATTCCATAATAAAAATGGGAACAAATCACTGATTGTATGGTAAAAGACTAATAAAGACAAGTGCTCTGCAGTTGTCAAAACATAATCTGTATTAATAGCTAAGTTTTTCTCCGTTCATTTAAAATTGAAATAATTTGAAAATAAACGTTACAAAATCAAGAATTTATATCTCTGATTAAGTACATATAATCTTCTGTCCAGTTTCCCCGAGAGATTTAGATTAAGTAGAATTCCTTACTGAAGGAAGAACTTAATTAAATCCTCATTCACCCAATACGTTTGATTCTTTTAATTTAAAATTGAAAGATTTTATTGAAGCATATACTATGTAGATTAAATTACTACTTAGTTCATTAGTACTTGTTCATTTATCATCGAAGTTTCACCGTTAGTTTTAAGAGTAAAATCTCCAAAATCAATTGTTATTCTCTACCTGAACTTTGAACACAACTTTCAGTCAATTCTAATATAATCACAAATTGATTGCTAGGACAATATGCGCATTAGATTGTGTAAGTTTAACATAAGTATATTATAACACGAAATAAAATAGTTTTACATAGAATTAGAAATAAATTATCCTTAACAAAATGTTTACTAAATTTTTCAAGCAAGGACTAAAGGGAATCATCTATCGGTCACAGACTATAGATCCAACTTCTGACTGTAAGCTTTTCCATTAAGACCTGATTTAGTTTGTGTTATAGCTTGTACAATTTAATTGAGATTTTTAAATTAAGAAAATTTCAAGTAGAATGAATAACTCAAGGATTTACTTTAATGTATTCTCCATTGAGCCAACTAGATTGTATTGTGCTTGTGATTGAATGCGTGTTAGCGTATTGTGATTCTACCTCACGGGTTTGGTCTCGAATAAAGTTTTTTTGTATCTGCGGGTTATCCCCTTTATTGTAATCAATGTTATCCTACCTATGTGATGCTTCAATAATTAAAAGGGCAAAAAATAGTTGTATTGTATGGTAAAAGGATAAGTGCTATGCATTTGTAAAAAAATATTCTATATTGGAAACTAAGTTTTTTCCTGTTCATTTAAAACTGAAATAATTTAAGAATGAATTTTACAAATCCAGGAATTTATCTCTTATTAAGTTCGTGTAATCCTATGTCTAGTTTCCCCGAGAGATTTAAGTTAAGTAGAATTCCTTACTCAAGGATAAACTTAATTAAATACTCCTTCGTCAAATACGTTTGTTTCACTTAATTTAAAATTGAAAAGTTTTATTGAAGTGTATGTAATAAAGACTAAATTGCTACTTAGCGTTAGTTTATCATTGAAGTTTTACTATTATTTTTAAGAGTAACACCAGCAAAATCAGAGCTCATTCTCTGACTGAACTTTGAACTTAACTTTCGGTCAATTCTAATATAGCCACAAATTAATTGTTACAACCAAACAAGCAGTCGAAGGTGTAAGTTTAACATAAGCTTATTGAAACACAGAATAAAATAATTTTAAATGGAAATAGAAAACAAATTAGCCTCAAAAATGTTAACTAGGTTTTTCAAGCAACAACAAAAGGGAATCATTTGTTGGTCACGGATTGTTGTTCCGGTTTCTGGATGTAAGTTTTCAAGTGGATTAAGCTTGTGTTATTCGTTATACATTTTCTTTGATATTTTTAAATTAATAAAATTCCAAGTAGAATGAATCACTCAAGGATCCACTTTAATGTATTCACCATTGATCTAACTAGATTGTATTTTGTTTGTCATTGAATGTGGGTTGGCGTATTGAGCTCCCATATGAGAAGTTTTGGCTTGAGTAAAGCTTGGTTGTATTTGTGTGTTGTCTTCTCATAGGGATTCCCATCTATGTGATGTTCCCATAATAAAAACTGCAACAAATCAGCTGATTGTATGGTAAAATGCTAAAAAAGAGAAGTGATCTGCATTTGTACAAAATATTCTATATTTAAATCTAAGTTTGTCTGTGTTCATTTAAAACTGAAATCATTGAATAATGAACTTTACAAAATCAGAAATTTATCTCCGATTAAAATGTGTAATCCACTGTCCAGTTTCCTCGAGAGATTTAAGTTAAGTAGAATTCCTTACTCAAGGAAGATCTTAATTAAAATTCTCTTTCGCCAAATACGTTTGTTTCTATTAATTTAAAATTGAAAAGGTTTATTGAAGAGTATGCAATAAAATTTATTTTACTACTTAGTGCTCGTTTATCATTGAAGCTTTACCTTTAGTTTTTAGAATGAATTATGCAAAATTACTGCTCATTCTGTGACTGAATTTTGAACTCAACTTTCGTTCACTTATATTATAACCACAAAGAAATTTTTACCACCAAATAATCAGTTGAGACTGTAAATTTAATATAAGCATATGGTAACACAAAATAAAATAATTTACATAGAATTAAAAACAAAATTAGCCTTAACAAAATGTGAACTATGTTTTTCAAGCAAGAACAAATGGGAATTATGTTTCGGTCACCCGAATTTTAGCTGTGAATTTCCTTTAAGTCCTGATTAAGTTTGTGTTACTGTTTCTACATTTTCTGTGAGTTATTTAAATTAAGATTTCCAAGTAGAATCAATATCTCAAAGACCTACTTTAATGTATTCTCTATCGATCTAACTAGATATTGGCAACTAGATATTTTTATTGTGCTTGTGATTAAATGTGTGTTAGGGTATTGTGCTTCCACCTCACGGGTTTGTGAAAGAATCTGTGGAATGTGTAGTAAAAGGCAAATAAAGACAAGTGCTCTGCAGTTTTTAAAAAAATATTCTATATTAATAACTAAGTTTGTCTCTATTCATTTAAAACTGAAATAATTTAAGAGTGAACTTTACAAAATCAAGAATTTATCTCTGATTAAGTTCGTATAATCCTCTGTCCTGTTTCCCTGAGAGGTTTAAGTTAAGTAGAATTCCTTACCCGAGGATGAACTTAATTAAATCCTCCTTCGCCAAATACGTTTGTTTCTCTTAATTTAAAATTGAAAGGTTTTATTGACGTATATATAAGGAAGATTAAATTACTACTTAGTGCTCGTATATCATCAAAGTTTTACAGTCAGTTTTAAGAGTGAAATCTGCAAA
Source organism: Pardosa pseudoannulata (assembly GCA_032207245.1). NCBI lineage: Eukaryota > Metazoa > Arthropoda > Arachnida > Araneae > Lycosidae > Pardosa > Pardosa pseudoannulata. The sequence goes on from CM063500.1 coordinate 50,577,244, forward strand.
ATAAGTGCTCATTCTCTGCCTGCAATTTGAACTCAACTTTCGGTCACTTCTATTATATTC
>CM063500.1:50592303-50604803 GCA_032207245.1 Pardosa pseudoannulata
TATTTATAATTGATTGTAAAATCATTTTTATTAATGTTAAGGTCTATGGTTAGCGTACCTGTATTTTCAACCTTATAAAATGAGTAATAATTTTTAAAATTAAGTGAACCAAAATTTTAAAATTATTACTAATTTTAGTGTTATATAATTATAATCAGTTCTAGAATTGTATAACTAATCTGTATTATTTTAATTTAACTGCAAAATATTTTTATCAATGTTGAGGTGTATGGCTAGCGTACCCTGTTTTTTTCAACCTTATAAAATGAGTAAAATTTTTAAAGTTAAGTGAACTAAATTTTTAAAATTATTGCTAATTTATTGTTATTTAAATATAATCAGTTCTATAGCCGTTGAACTAATCTCTATTATTTATGATTGGTTGCACAATCTTTTTTATCACTGTTAAGGTGTATGGCTAGTCTATCCTGTTTTATCAACCTTATAAAATGCTATCAACTTATATCTACTTATAAAATGAGTAATAATTTTTAAAGTTAAATGAACTAAATTTTAAATATTATTACTCATTGTAGTGTTATACAATTATAATCAGTTCTAGAATCGTATAACTCATCTGCATTATTTATAATTGATTGCAAAATATTTTTTACCAATATTAAGGTGTATGGCTAGCGTACCCTGTTTTTCCAACCTTATAAAATGAGTCATAATTTTTAAAGTTAAGTGATCTATATTTTATAAATTGTTCCTCATTTTAATGTTATATAATTATAATCAGTTCTAGTATCGTATAACTAATCTGTATTATTTGTATTTGATTGCAAAAGCTTTTTGATCAATGTTAAGGTTTACGGTTAGCGTACCCTGTTTTTTCAACCTTATAAAATGAGTAATAATTTTTAAAGTTTAGTGAACTAAATTTTAAAATTTATTACTCATTTTAGTGTTATATAATTATAATAAGCTCTAAAATTGTATAACTATTACGTATTATTTGCTGTATTTTGCTAGTTTTCTTTTTTATGTTTACTGTCAGAAATCTCAGGAGCGGATTGATTGGCCCACAGAATCTTGTTGCAGAATTGCCTCCAAGGCCTCGTAAGCAAATCATAGCATGTTAAAATTATATAATTATCATTCTCCTACAGTTCAATATTAAGTAAAATATCAAAACGGTAAATTATAAAGAAGTTTAATAAATAAAACTATAAAAAAATTTCATATTAAGCATAAATTTCAAGGAAAAAGCAAATTAAAATGTGCATAAAAAAGTAAAGCTTTCTGTTTCAGAATCCATAAGACACAGTTTTAAGAAACAAAGAAAATATTACAGAAGCACCATAAGCAAAAACAAAAGTATAAGTAATTGTGAATATATATATATATATATATATAGATGTACATATGTATATATATATATACATACATACATACGTACATATATATATATATATATATATATATATATATATATATATATATATATATATATATATATATATATATATATATATATATATATATATATATATATATATATATATATATATATATATATATATATATATATATATATATATATATATATATATATATATATATATATATATATATATATATATATATATATATATATATATATATATATATATATATATATATATATATATATATATATATATATATATATATATATAAAGTATAAGTTTAATAATTATATAAAATATAATTTTCAAGAAAAATAATTAAAAAATGCATAAACAAAACTACAGCTTTGTAATTTCCTATCCATAAGACACAGTTTTAAGAAACAAAGTAAATATCAAAGAAACACCATACGCAAAAAAAAGTGTAAGTAATTGTGAATAATCTGATACGTGCTGTTAATGTTAAAAGTGACTCATCTCAACAAAGTACTGTTTTTTTTGTGACTGTTAATAAATGAGGCGTGAGAAGTAAAGACAAATGAGCGTCATTTAACCCATTAAATGACAGTTTAACAAATGTGTCAGTTCTTAACCCTAATTAGCATAAAAAGCAGAAAGAAAATCTTACGCATAGCTAAACTTTGTGATTCTGGAGAATAAATCTTAATTTATAAACTCAACTTCTAAAAAAAAGTTAATTGATGGCACTAGATCATCCAAAAACATCTAAATATGTTTTACTTTGCTAAAAGTTATAAATATGTATTAACTAATGTACACAAAAACAAACAAACACCCAAACTTACACATACATTATATATATATATATATATATATATATATATATATATATATATATATATATATATATATATATATATATATATATATATATATATATATATATATATATATATATACATATATATACATACATATATATACATATATATATATACATATATATATATATATACATATATATATATAGACAAAATATATAGACAAAAAATAGACCAAATTCGGCTTTTTGAAAGATATTATTTTCATTTGATTTAGATATCATACTGTATAATGCAGAAAAATTTCTAAGGTATATGACATTTGAAATTAGAAGTGGAGATTTTAAAATCGTTGAAACTTGAAAAATATTTATTCTATTATTCTATTCTTTTAGTAATGTTATTATATCTCTTTATATTAATTCCATTATTTTAGAAAAATATTAGTAGTATTAAAAGAAATTATTAGAAGAATAAAAGTAATAATATAAATATTTGCTGTAGTAATAATTGTACAAATTAAATGTGTGTAATTTAATGAGTATCTTAATGATTATTCATATTTAATAAGTGTTGTAATAATTACACTTATTAAATATTAAATTGTTTGAATTATTAAAAAAATATTTCAATAACTGAAATGTCTATCGTTGTTATAATTATACTTCTTAAATGGTGATTGACGGTGACTTATTAAATGGTCGCCTATGGTGAAGCCCATTTTACTTCTCTATATGAGATACATTTTCCAATGCAATGAAATATATAATTAAAAATCACAGCAACTTTAAAAGATTTTTCATTGAAAATTATACAAAGATAACGGTTATAAATAAAGAAAAAACCTGTTATCAGTGAAAAAAATTATTTCCTACAATCAAAATAGAAAACAATAATTACGAATTAGAATTGGACTGGGACTAATTTTTATAAGATTTAAGAAAAATCTGCAAAATAAATATTAGGAATATTTGTAATATAAACTGTAGTAGTAATTGAACTTATTAAATAGTGTTCGAAACTAATTTTCTGCTATCATTATGTGCTGAATGGTGATATCCCTATATTACTTCTTTATCGTTAAATGTATCTTATCTTACTTTACCTTAAAAGTTATAACTTTAAACGATTTTTCATTAAAAATACACAAAGAGAAAAAATTGAACACCAATAAAATCCTTTTTGCCAGTTAAAAATAATAGCTTACTACAAATATAATAGAAAATCACAATCACGAATAAGAATTGGAGTGTGACAAAATTTATAAAAATTGATGCTTTAAGAAAATTGTTCAAAGAAATTATTAGCAACAATTGGAATATCAATTCTATTAATAATTATACTTACTAAATAGTGTTGGATAATAATTTCTGTTATTATCAGGTGTTGGATAGTTACATTCCTGTATTACTTCTTTATCTTTAAACGCATCTTATTTTATCTTAAACATTGTAACTTTAAGCGATTTTTAATTGAAAATTATACAAAAAGGCGAAATTAAATAGCAAAAAAGTCCTTTTTGCCAGTTAAAAACAATAGCTTACTACAAATGTAATAGAAAACCGACAATTATGAAATAAGAATTCTAATGTGCCAAATGTTTATGAAAGTGTGCATTATCTTAGAAAATTGTTCAAAGAATTCGTTAGCAATAATTGTAATGTCAATTGTAGTAATAATTATACTTATTAAATAGTGTTGGATACTAATTTTTTTATCATTAGGTGGTGGTGGATAAAACACCTATATTATCTTTCAAACGTATCTTATCTAACTTTATGTATATTTTGGAGCTTTAAACGATTTTTCATTAAAAATTATACAAAGACACGACAGAAAACAATAGCTTACTAGAACTATAACAGAAAACCACAGTTACGAAGAAGAATTGGAGTGTGAAAATTTTATAAATGTTGATGCTTTAAGAAAATTGTTCAAATAAATTATTAGCAGCAATTGGAATGTTAATTCTAGTAATAATTATGTTAATTAAATAGTGTTGGATACTAATTTTCTGTTATCATCAGGTGGTGGATAGTGAAACACCTATCTTACTTTTTTATCTTTAAATGTATCTCATATTACTTTATCTTAATAGTTGTAACTTTAAACGATTTTCACATTAAAAATCTATACAAAGAGACGATATTAAATAGCAAAAATAAATATTTTTGTCAGTTAAAAACAATAGCTCATTACAAATATAAAGGTAAACACAATTACAATTGGAGGTGTGAAAAATTTTATAAAAGTTGATACCTTAAGAACATTGTTCAAGAAATTATTAGCAATAATTGTAATGTCAAATGTAGTAATAATTATACCTATTAAATTGATTGAGAGTGGCGAATTGTGAAACCCATTTTACTTCTCTATCTTATTTACATTTCCCAATGCAGTGAAATATAAAAAAAGTCACAGTAACTTTAAACAAATTTACGTTGAAAATTTTACAAAAAATGGCTTTAAATAGCAAAAAAAACCTTTTTATCGGTTCAAAACAATAGTTTCCAACAAATATAATCGAAAACGGTAATCATCATTTAGAATTGGAGTGGGCCTAATTGTTTTCATATTTGAAGATTTAAGAAAAATTTGCAAAGTAATTATTAGGAATAATTGGAATATCAACTGTAGTAATAATTATACTTATTAGAAAGTGTTGGAAACTAAATTTCTGTTATCATCAGGTGGTGGATGGTGAAAAACCGATATTACTTCTTTATCTTTAAACGTATATTATCTTACTTTATCTTAAAAGTTGTAACTTTAAGCGATTTTTCATTAAAAATTGTACAAAGTGACGCCATCGAATCGTAAAAAATATTTTTTGTTATCTGAAAATAATAGCTTACTACAAATATAATAGATACCCACAATTACAAATAAGTATTGATGAGGGCCTAATTCTTTTAAAATTTGAACATCTAAGAATAATATACAAAGTAATCATTAGGAATAATTGGAATTTCATTTGTAGTAATAATTATACTTATTAAATTGTTGGAAACTAATTTTCTGTTATCATGAGGTGGTAGATGGTTTAACACCTATATTACTTATTTATCTTTAAACGTTCTTATCTTACTTAATCTAAAACGTTGTAACTTTAAAGGATATTTAATTGAAAACTATACAAAAAGACGAAATTAAATAGCAAAAAAAGTTTTTTATCAGTTGAAAACAATAGCTTACTACAAATTATTAGAAATAATTGGAAAGTCAATTGCGGAAATAATTATACTTATTAAATAGTGTTAGATACTAATTTTCTATCAATAGGTGGTGGATAGTGAAAATATTTCTTCTTTATCTAAGATATATTTCAAGATGCAATGAAATAATAATACTACAGTTCACAGTAACCTTAAATGATTTCTAATTGAAAATTATACAAAAGACTACTTTAAATAGCAAAAACTTTTTTATCAGTTAAAACAATAGCTTATTACAAGATAATAGAAAAAAAACAATTACAATAAGAATTAAAGTGGCCAAATTTTGTAAAAGTTGGAAAACAATTTACTACAAATTATTAGCAATAATTGTAATGTCAATTGTAGTAATAATTATACTTATTAAATAGTGTTGGATACTAATTTTCTGTTTTCATCAGGTGGTGGATAGTAAGACACCCATATTTCTTCTTTATCTTAGATATATTTCAAGATGCAATGAAATATAAAATTATAGTTCACAGTAACCTTAAATGATTTCTAATTGAAAATTATACGCAAAAAGACGACTTTAAATAGCAAAAAAACATTTTTATCAGTTGAAAACAATAGCTTATTACAAAGATAATAGAAAAAAAAAACAATTACGAATAAGAATTAAAGTGGGCCAAATTTTGTAAAAGTTGATTATGTAATTTGTCAAGGAGATTATTAGCTTTTGGAAAGTCAATTGTAGTATCATTATACTTATTAAATAGTGTTGGATACTAATTTTTTATTATCGGGTGGTGGATGGTACATATTTTACTTAGTTCCTATATTATATAAAAATTCTATATTACTTTTTTATCTTTTAAACGTAACTTCTAACTTTATCTTAAACGTTGTAATTTAAGTTTTTAATTGAAAATGATACAAAATAAAATTAAATAATAAAATGTCCTTTTTCCAGTTGAAAACTGCTGAAATATGTAATCGGACAAATACTTGGCGACTTGGTGTTTTGGCTACTATTATTATTTAAGTAATAGCTTTCTCGGTCGTAGGAGGTTTTCTTGAGTTGATCCTTTTGTGCTTTTATCTGTTGTGTTTCATTAGTTTTGTCTTGTGCATGTAGTTCGATTGACTGGGTTCAGGATCTTTATAAAACTATAAAAGCCCAATGTACCTCGTATTTTTGCACTATCAGCATTATTATTATTATTATTATTATTATTATTATTTTGGTGTCTTTAATAAAAGGTGTTTTTGTGATCTGCGGTTCTTCATTATGCTTTAACAAAAACAATAGCTTACTTCAAATATAATAGAAAACCACGATTACAAATAAAATTTGGAGTGTGCCAAATTTTATAAATTTGATAAGAAAATTGCCCAAGAAAATTATTAGAAATATCTGGAATGTCAATTCTAGTAATAATTATACTTATTAAATAGTTTGTTTACTCATTTCCTGTTATCATCAGGTGGGGAATTGTGAAACACCTACATTTCTTCTTTATTTTAGATATATTTCCCAATGCAATGAAATATAAAACTAAAGTTCACAGTAACCTTAAACGATTTCTCATTGAAAATTATACAAATTGAAAATTATACCCTTTAGATAGCAAAATACCCTTTTTACCAGTTAAAAACTGTAGCTTACTACAAATAATAGAAAACCACGATTACAAATAAAATTTGGAGTGTGCCAAATTTTATAAATTTGATGATCTAAGAAAATTGTCCAAGGAAATTCTTAGCTATAATTGGAATGTCAATTAAAGTAAAAATTATATTTATTAAATTGTGTTGGATACTAATTTTCTGTTATCATCAGTTAGTGGATAGTGAAACACCTACATTTCTTCTTTATTTTAGATATATTTCCCAATGCAATGAAATATAAAACTAAAGTTCACAGTAACCTTAAACGATTTCTCATTGAAAATTATACAAAAAGGAGACTTTAAATAGCAAAAAAACCTTTTTACCAGTTGAATACAATAGATTATAACAAAGATAATATAAAACCACAATTACGAATAAGAATTGGAGTGGGTCAAAATTTTTAAAAGTTGATGCTTTATGAAAATTTGTCAAGGAGATTATTAGCAACAATTGGAAAGTCAATTATAGTAATAATTATACTTATTAAATAGCGTTGGGTACTAATTTTCTGGTAACATCAGGTGGTGGATGGTGAAACACCTATATTACTTCTTTATCTTTAAAACTATCTTACCTTACTTTATCTTAAATTTTGTAACATTAAACGATTTTTTAATAAAAATTATACAAACACACGACATTGAATAGCAAAAAAAATCATTTTTGCCAGTTCAAAACAATAGCCTACTGTAAAAATAATATAAAGACATAATTAGGAATAAGAATTGGTGTGTTAGATTATATGGAATTTGATGCTTTAAAAAAATTGTTCAAAGAAATTATTAGCAATAATTGGAATGTCAATTCTAGTAATAATTATACCTATTAAATAACGTTAGATACTAATTTTCTGTTATCATAAGGTGGTGGATGATGAATATTTCTTTATATTTAAATCTAACTTATCTTACTTTATCTTAAATTTTGTAACATTAAACGATTTTTTAATAAAAATTATACAAAGACACGACATTGAATAGCAAAAAAATAATTTTTGTTAGTTGAAAACTGCAATTTACTACAAATATAATAGAAAACCACAATTACGTATATGATTCAGAGAGTGCCAAATTTTATAAAAGTAGATGCGGTAAGAAAATTTATCAAAGAAATTATTAGCAATAATTGTAATGTCAATTGTAGTAATAATTATACTTAGTTAATAGTGAAGATACTAATTTTCTGTTATCATCAGGTGGTGGATTGTTAAAATAGTATATCATTTCTTTATCTTTAAACATATCTTTCTTACTTCATCTTAAATGTTGTAACTTTAAGCGATTTTTAATTAATTATTATAAAAAGAGATGACATTAAATAGCAAAAAAAAATTTTTTTTGCCGGTTGATAGCAATAGTTTACTACAAAATTAATATAAAAACATAATTAAGAATAAGAATTGGAGTTTGCCAAATATTATAAAATTTGATGTTTTAAAAAAATTGTCTAAAGAAATTATTAGAAATATCTGGAATGTCAATTCTAGTAATAATTATATTTATTAAATAGTGTTGGATACTAATTTTCTGTTATCATCAGTTAGTGGATAGTGAAACACCCATATTTCTTCTTTATCTTATATATATATATATATATATATATATATATATATATATATATATATATATATATATATATATATATATATATATATATATATATATATATATATATATATATATATATATATTTCCCAATGCAATGAAATATAAAACTAAAGTTCACAGTAAACTTAAACGATTTCTCATTGAAAATTATATAAAAAAACTACTTTAAATAGCAAAAAAAAACCTTTTTACCGATTGAAACAATAGGTTATTACAAATATAATAGAAAACCACAATTACGAATAAGAATTGGAGTGGGCTAAATCTTATAAAAGTTGGTGCTTTAAGAAAATTGTGAAAAGAAATTACTAGCAATAATTGTAAATTATACTTATTAAATATTGTTGGATTCTAATTTTCTATTATCATCAAGTGGTGGATGGTGAAATATCCATATTTCTTCTTTATTTTATATATATTTCCCAATGGAATAAAATATAAAACTGACGTTCACAATAACATTAAATGATTTCTCATTGAAAATTATACAAAAAGGAGACTTTAAATAGCAAAAAAAAAAACCTTTTTACCAGTTGAAAACAATAGCTTCCTACAAAGATAATAGAAAAACACAATTACTCTTTCCTCTCCTATTCTCTTAGCTCATTTTCTGACTATAAAGAATTTCCGTGCACAATGTATCTGGCCTTTGAATAGACCAAGATTAAAAGCTTTCTTTATATATAAAAAAAGTACTCGCGAAGAAAATGCTCTTTTGATCTACAAGTAAAACTTCATGAGTTGCTTTTTTTTAAAACAGAAACCTGGATTGAAAAAGTTTTTACTTTTGTAAAATAGAAAAGTTTACACAAATGGATACATGCGAGGATTTTTTACATCATTAGGACCTTTTGAGTTTTTCAAAAGTAATTTTTTTCTGTTTAGGTTTTAGATAACTCTCTCGGTGCTTTTGATAAAAAAAAAGAGGAGCGTACTTTATTATATTTGCTTTTCATACTTTTATTTCTCCATTTTCATTTTGAAAATTACTCTGCTATTTTCCTATTTTCCGTGGAGAATTTATATGTTACATTACAGGTATATTTAAAAAACGATATTTCATTAATTTAAAAATAAATATACGCTGCATGAGAAAATAAATTCGCACTTGGATATTTTCTTTCTCTTTTTCAGCAATTGCTAATTTTATCTTTTAAAATATGAAATTTGTCAACAAATTTTAATACATAATATACTTTGCCATACTTCAAATTTTGCGAAGATTTCACAATAAGAATCATATAGATAGAAAACTTCTAATTAGAATAATATTTGAAAAATGGTAAATCTAAAGCAATTAGTGTTACCATAAAAGTATTAATTTTTAAATGGAAATGAAACTATATTTCATTGTATTTCATCTTAATAAATTTTGCAATTAAAATAATCGTTTAGATAATTTTAGCGCCAATGACTCTGTGTAACCCAAGGACGAAGGTCCAAGAAGGAGGGAAAGTTGACTTTCCCTGAGACCAAGGTTTTCGAAGGAGAAGATAGTTTCTGATGGATCTCAGACTAGAAAGTCATCTTTTCTGTTGTACTTATCCTCTGACGGAGGGGACAGTAACCATTTTGGGTACCTTGCTCTTTATTCCTGCATGATGTCATGAATTTTATATCATCGAAGAAAGTCATTTTCCGTGTAAATAAAAACGTGTATTAAGTTTTAAGGACGGATTATTCTCTTCGTCACTTACTCTCTACTTATCACAGAAAATCCACCCTAAATCATGCTGGACGGACTATGGTGTGATAAAAGTTAAAATTTTAACTTCTCGACCACTTAGTGTCTATAGTTACATCAATTGTCTTGACAGGGAACAGGGAGTTTAAATCATAAAGTTTTTTGAACACGTGTCAAAACCATTGTTTCTTTACTTTATGAACCATCTACGTACATCTATATTTAAGAATCTCTTCTATCTCATGTAAAATTTATACTTCGAATGTTATAAAATATTGTGTTACAATGACCATGTCTCCCAATTTTGCTTGTCAGTATGTAAATCTATTTAGCTATGAGAGGGATCGGATATTCTCTTCGTAACCTATTCTCTACTTATCACAGAAAACCCAAGCTACGTCACGCTGGGTTGACTAGGGTGTGGTAAAAAGTAAAATTTTAACTTTTCGAACGCTTGGTGTTTATAATTATCTCATTTGTCTTGACGGGGAACAGAGAGTTTAAATCAAAATTTTTTGAACACCTGTCAAAACTATTGCTGTTTTACTTTATGTACCATCTGCGTACATCTGTATTTACTAATATCTTCCATCTCTGTCATGCAAAATTTATATTGATATGTTAAAAAAATTGTGTTACAATGAACATGTCTCAATTTTGGAGTCAGTATATAAAGCTATTTAGCTATGAGAAGGATCGGATATTCTCTTCGTAACGTATTCTCCACTTATCACAGAAAACCCACGCTACGTCACGCTGGGGGGACTAGGGTGTGGCAAAAGTTAAAATTTTAACTTTTCGAACGCTTGGTGTTTATAATTACCTCATTTGTCTTGACAGGGAACAGGGAGTTTAAATCATAAAGTTTTTTTTAACACAAGTGTCAAAACTATTGTTGCTTTACTTTATGAACCATCTACGTACATCTGTATTTACGAATCTATCCCATTTCCGTCATGTAAAATTTATACCTGATAAGTTAAAAAAATTGTGTTACAATGAACATGTCTCACAATTTTGTGGTCAATATATAAAGCTATTTAGCTATGAGAAGGACCGGATATTCTCTTCGTCATGTACTCTCCACTTATCACAGAAAATCTCAGCTAAGTCACGCTGGGCAGACTATGGTGTGGCAAAAGTTAAAACTTAAAAATGTCCACAGCTTGGTGTTTATAATCACTATTTTTAACTTTATAGGGAACAGGGACTTTAAATCATAAAGTTTTTTTATAACTGTAAAAACAGTTGCTATTTTACTTTATAAACCACCTACGTACATCTGTGTTTACAAATCTTTCATCTTTCATCTCTGTCATGTAAATTATATACCTGATATGTTAAAAAAATGTGTTACAATGAACATGTCTCACAGTTTTGCAGTCAATATATAAAGCTATTTAGCTATGAGAAGGACCGGATATTCTCTTCGTCACGTACTCTCCACTTGTCACAGAAATCCCACTCTATGTCAAGCATGGTGTGGCAAAAGTTAAAATTTTAACATCTTGACAGCTTAGTGTTTATAATCACCTCCTTTGCCTTGACAGGTGACAGGGAGTTTAAATCATAAAGCTTTTATTTGTACACTTGTCAAAGCTGTTCTTGCTTTACTTTATAAACCACTTACTTACACCAGCATTAAGGAATCACTTCCCTCTCTGTCATGTAAAGTTTATACTTGCTATGTTAAAAAAATTGTGTTACAATGAACGTATCTCACAATTTTGTTGTCAATATATAAAGATATTCAGCTATGAGAATGATCGAATATTCTCTTCGTCACGTGCTCTCTATTTATCACAGAAATCTTCACTACGTCACAAGGACTATAGTGTGGCAAAATTTAAAATTTCAATATCTCGATCGCTTGGTTTTTATAATCACCTCCTTTGCCTTGACAGGTGACAGGGAGTTTAAATCATAAAGCTTTTATTTGTACAAGCATCAAATATGTTCTTTATTTACTTTATAAACCACCTAGTGTGTAAGTAGGTGGCTGTATTAAGGAATCACTTCCCTCTCGGTCATGTAAAGTTTATACTTGATATGTTAAAAAATTGTGTTACAATGAATGTGTCTCACAATTTTGTAGTCAATATATTAAGATATTTAGCTATGAGAAGGTTCGAATATTCTCTTCGTCACGTACTCTCTATTTATCACAGAAAATCTTCACTACGTCACACTGACTATAGTGTGGCAAA
>CM063500.1:50609803-50614803 GCA_032207245.1 Pardosa pseudoannulata
GTATTTAGTGCAATGTTTTTTTATGCATTGGACTTCGTCTTATTTACTACACTCATTTAAATTCCGGATGACATTATGAACCCCCTGAATAGTAACTATTTCTATAACATTTTGAATGCATTTTATTAATAGATGAGTTTTAAAAGAAGAACTTTATATAATAGTGTGTTATATTTGTTGAATGCTAATAAATATTAACACATTTTGCTACATTTCGCAGCATTTTGCGCGTAAATTTAGTTATTCAATTAAATATGAATAGATCGAAAATTATTTAATTCTTAACCAACTTTAAGTATTTTATATTAAATATATAAACATATATATAAATAGAAATATATAAATAACAACGATAAGATTTTTGTAAACAAAAAATATCTTAAGTGGATAAATTTATAATAGAACCGTAAATATGAAAAAATCAATAGAAAAAAAATATAGTTTTAATTTTTTAAAATTATGCTATATATAAACATTTTTACATTATAAATATGAAAAGCAATCCTAAAATTAATAACGTAAAAACTAGTTTTTATTTGTCTATTTTTTTTCAGAATCTATGTAGTAGACAAGAACATTCGGCTTCGTTTTCCTGTATATACAGTTATTTTTTGTACCCACAAACAAACCATGGTGTTACTCCAACCAGTACTAGTACTTTACCCGCTCTCAAGTATCAATCGTCAGAAAATGTACTAGTACTTGTCCCGCATACAATGTGTTAAAGAAATACTTTTACACTAGTTTTTTATTATTTGTTTAAAAAGAAAATTGAAGTAGTCAAATCTATGCACACTAATAATTCTCAAATTATCTTCAATAAGTCTTAAAAATTTTGCGAGGAATTTTATCACTATACGAAACTTGCATTTTGTACATATTTAAGAACAGAAGAATTATTTTATGATTATACGATACTTGAATTTTAAGTATTAAACTATTAGGAAGTGAGTATTTGATACATAGTCCAGCATTGTCGGATTTAATATTACTTTTAAATAAAACTGTTAATACATTGTTGACTGGAAATTTTACTCAAAATTTATTTCATGTCACCGGCTAGTAACACAATTTGAATTATAACACTCGTACAAAGAGATAAAGCAATACAATAAGATATCCGCGTATAATTCATTGAAGATTCTTCATTCCCGTTGACATGCTTTTAAATTTTTAATTATTATTATAATTTTTTACAAAAAAGATTTGGGGTCTTATAAGCTAGAGAAACAGCTTGTGTTATACTGAAAACACTTGCATTGTATGGTCGCCAGCTGAAAAACAGAAGCGATAGAAAAAAAAACGTCACGAGTTTACTCATGGCCAGTCAGCAACGTTCGGCCATAAAAACACGAGTTAACTCGTAAGTCAACAATGTGTTAAATCATCCTTATCTGTGTATACACCATTATCACATGTAATATTTCATTTTAAAATTCTAAAAATAAAAATAATTATTATATATATATAAAATAATAAATATATATAATATATATATATATATATATTATATTATATTTATAAGTCAGTTATATACATTAAGTACATATTTTCAGTGTAGATCAAAAATTGTATTATCTATATTAATAAGAGCAGAAATTTTACATGTTGTCCACATCAGATTTTTAAATTTTGTTGATAAAATCTCCATTATACCAATAATACTTAAAAATAAAATGTCAAATGAATCTGTTTGTTGAAATTATTAATTTTAATACATTGAAAATTATAAAATAAATGAAACAGCATTACACCACTATAATTTATAATAAATATACAGATTAGACCATAAGACCAATATCATTTCTCTAAATAAACGTACATAGTCATATTAGCATGACCTCCTAAAAATAAATAAACAATAAGTAGAAAAAAATATTTAATTATTTCCTAAAAGATTTCACTCTGTTATATAATCAGTGCTGTATGCATATTACACAAGTGAGATTGGTACTAAAACACGATCGAATGACATAATATTAAGTAATAATTTGTTCAAGAGTACGATAAAATATCTTGGCGCTCTTCATAAATCATTCCAATGCATACACTTAGCGAAAAAAGATCATGCCCATTTGGACATAATATTTTGTCACATAAATCGTCCATTTTTATGCAAAATAAATGTTTTTTAATGAGTACGAAACATTTAGTTACTCCTAAATAAAATGATAATAATCAACCTTATCTGTATAGCACACCCTTATGTAAACGTAATATTTCATTTTGAAATAACTAAAATTAAAAAAAAACTATAAGTCACTTATCTACAGTACGGCTGCATATTTCTTTCAGTGTAGAATCAAAAATTTTAATATCTATATTAATTAGAGCAGAATGAATTCACATGGTGTGCACATTACAGTTTTTCAATTTTTGTGGAAACAAACATCCATTATACCTGTAATACTTCAAAATCAAAAGAATATGTTTGTTAAATTATTAATTTTAATACATAGAAATTATAACAAATAAATGAAACAGCATGGGCAATACACCACTATAACTTATAATAAAATGTAAGTGGATTATTTTTAAATTTCCGTTTGATTTGTCTCCGATAACAAACAACGGAATAGTCAAATTATTGCACCACCCTCTGGGATATATATCTTATATTAACTAGAACAGTATTTTAGAATCCTTTTATTATTCCTTTGTATATTTTACCAAATTATATTCATCTGTCAATATATTTTTCATAGATGCGTGTCGAGAAAATTATGACAGAAATAAATTGTTTATAAGATTTAAATCACTGCAAAGTAAATTACTTGAAACGATATTCAAGATTATAATAAATAAAGCGTTATTTTTGAAGCAACATTCTTGACATACAAGGAATTAAATGTCAAATATTTTGAGTGAATATTATGCCCATGGGAAACCAACTCCTCTTTAGAATGGTAAAAATTCTTCTGTGTATTTGAACTTGTAAAAATATTCTTAGTGCTTATTTGTCTTTGAAAAATTCAGCTGCATATCATATTTGTGCATATTTCTAAATAAACGGTAGCATTTGCTAACAAGATTTATTTACTAAAAATAAAAAAAAAGCTATAAGTCAGTTATCTACAGTACGGCTACATATTTCCTTCAGTGTAGAATCAAAAATTGAATTTTAATATCTATATTAATAAGAGCAGAAGGAATGTACATCTTTGTTATCCACATGAGAGTTTTAAATTTCGTGCAGAAAAATTACATTATACCTATAATACTTCAAAATCAAAATGATCTAATTGTTCAATTAATAATTTTAATAAATTTAAATTATATCAAATAAATGAAACAGCATGGACGATACACCACTATAATTTATAATAATATGTAAGTGGATTATTTTTAAATTTGCGTTTGACTTGTCTCCGATAACAAACAACGGAATAGTCAAATTATTGCACCACCCTCTGGGATATATATCTTATATTAACTAGAACAGTATTTTAGAATCCTTTTATTATTCCTTTGTATATTTTACCAAATTATATTCATCTGTCAATATATTTTTCATAAATGCGTGTAGAGAAAATTATGACAGAAATAAATTGTTTATAAGATTTAAATCATTGCAAAGTAAATTACTTGAAACGATATTCAAGATTATAATAAATAAAGCGTTATTTTTGAAGCAACATTCTCGACATACAAGGAATTAAATGTCAAATATTTTGAGTGAATATTATGCCCATGGGAAACCAACTCGTCTTTAGAATGGCAAAAATTCTTCTGTGTATTTGAACTTGTAAAAATATTCTTAATGCTTACTTGTCTTTGAAAAATTCAGCTGCATATCATATTTCTGCATATTTCTAAATAAACGAAAGCATTTGCTAACAAGATTTATTTATTTGATTATATGAAGTAGAGAAATAGTTTAAATCGTAATGTTATTATAAATGAAATCCAATTTTTAAAATCCTATTAAATTTATTTATATATTTAAAGTTAAAAATAAATAATTGAATTAAAAAATAAATTACGCATTTGAGAGATGTGCATTTCTAGATAATGGGATTTTTAAGCTTCATAATTGTTTGTTCATAATCTATTTTCAAATATTAATCTGAAGTAATATAATATATATCGTTTTAGATAGTCTCAATATATTTAAT
Organism: Pardosa pseudoannulata; assembly: GCA_032207245.1. Classification (NCBI taxonomy): domain Eukaryota; kingdom Metazoa; phylum Arthropoda; class Arachnida; order Araneae; family Lycosidae; genus Pardosa; species Pardosa pseudoannulata. The sequence continues at coordinate 50,613,919 of CM063500.1, forward strand.
TATAATACATTTCTAATTTCTAAACATAAACATATTGGCTCACTGCCAGTGTAATAAATTTGCTAGAAAAGTAGGAAGACTATTAACACTTCGCTTGCGGGCAACGTATTTTTAGGTATTTTGCAGTCTATCACTGGAACGCGGGTCACGTAAAAATACGTATTGTGTAGATTTGTGGTAGATACCCGCTAATCACCAGAAATCTACTAAATACGTACAATTATATGTATGTGTGACATTATATGCGTGTTGTTTGCGTTTCTATGCAACACTTTGCATTTTTTCTTTCCACAAGATATGATTAACGAGTTACTCGGTCTTTTGTTGAGTTAATTCGTCTTCAATTGAATTCCTAGCGTACAAGTCGTGTTTTGTCAATTTGAAGCTTAGTTTTATATTGTTGAATAAAAAATTGATAAAGTGAGGCGTTGTGACAAAGATAGTGATGAAGAAATATTCGCTGACAGATTATCGGACATTACAATAAATGTCTGATAATCTGTCAGCGATAAATGGGATTTCGTAAAAATATTGTTTTTAGTTTGTTAAATAAGCATACAGTATATATTAAAGTGTAAAATAAAAATAGTTTCGTTCATAAAAAAACAAAATAGTTTTCGATTTACAGCGATTTTTCTGTATCACTAAACTTTCGCGCGATTCACGGAAAAACGCCCGCTGTACTCGTAAGTTGGCGGTAAAGTATACCCGCATGCAAAGTGTTAAGCATCACATAGCAATGCAGATCTGTAAATGCTTTGGCCCACAGGTAGGCGGGGTTAGAATCACGTGAATAGCGATCCTTCTAGATGCCAACGGTTGAGATCAGGTTGCCGTCAGAATCAAAAGTAAATCAACAATTCTACAAAGTAAATATTTTTAAGT
>CM063500.1:50619803-50636698 GCA_032207245.1 Pardosa pseudoannulata
ATATATATATATATATATATATATATATATATATATATATATATTTACATATATCTCTCTATATATATTCATATATATTAAAAATTATATCTTTTCTTTGTACATCCCACATGTTCTTAAATTTATCATAAATTAATTTTTTTACACTATCAAGTAATGATTTGGACAAAATAAAGAAAACTATTTAGGGAATAACTTTTTATTATGCAATTAAAAATATGCAATTAAAACTTATACTTGATTATGCAATGTTATACAATTTTATACTTTATTATACAAAATTAATTTCTCATTAATATAAAAAGCCTTCAATTTAAAAGCAGAGTACATTATAGATAATAATTTTCAAATCCACTATATCTTTATACTTATATACGTATATTTTAAATGTTACTAGATAGAAGTGTAAACTGAGCTTGGAATTTATAAATTTAACTATAAAATAAAACCACCTTTCAAACACATTAAAAATAAATACCATTATTTGTAAAACATTCCTGAAATTAAATAGTTTATTTAAGTATCAAGGAATTATGGCAAAAGATAAGATGACTATTTTCGGGGAAAATCATTTTTTATGATATAAGAAAATAAGGCGTAATAAACATCATTTCGCTATTTTTCATAACTTATATTTGTCTATTCCAAAATTTTTATTTCATATAAGGCATAGAGAAAATTAATTTCTCATTAATATAAAAGACCTCAAACTCAAAACCAGCGTAAAATACCAGAAATAAGTTTTAAAGCCAAGACTTTTTCTAAACGGAGATAGCATATTTTAAAATAACCCACACAAGATTGTAAACTTAGCGGGGGAATTTATGTTTTTATGCAAAGACGGCGAAAGCAGTTAATAGGGAATAAAACGTAAATGCAGATAAAATATTCAGACTCACACAGCTTTAAATTATGACGAAAGTAATCTCTGTTGGCATATACCGATGCTAATTTCGTTCCCTCCATAAATTGTTGTCTTCCGGATAATTAAATATTCATAACACAGCGAATGACTTTACAGGGCCGGAGAAATGATACAGGCCTTTGTGGTCCGCCATCCTGACGTGGCTCGGATTTTAGGACGTTGCATAAATTCTTCATTAGGTCTGATAAGATGTTGTGCTTTATCTGCTTTGGAAAATTGATGAATTAGCCTAAGTAACGCTCCGCCACCAACGGGTTAAAATGAAATTTCACTTGTTTTCTGGTGGTAAACATATGAATAGATTTTATAGTAGTATATGGAAGGAGATGAAATGTTTGGTGTCATTAAAAACTCATAAAATATCAAATATTTTCTTTGTAAAATGTCAAGATAAAATTAATTAAAATGATAAAAGACACTTTAAATTTCAATATATATTTATAACATATGCATGAAATAATATTATTAATTTTCCATAGTACATCATATCCCATCAGAGTAACGTTATCCTTAAAAACTAGTATATAGCATATCATATGACGAGATCAGTAAAATTTTTATATAAATATACTTTTATTAATATATTATATATATATATATATATATATATATATATATATATATATAAATATATATATATTATATATAAATATATATATATATATATATATACATAATACATGTATACATGTATATATATATATATATATATATATATATATATATATATATATATATATATATATATATATATATACATGTATACATGTATACATGTATATATGTATATATGTAAATATGTATATATGTATATATGTATATATGTACATATGTATATATGTATATATGTATATATGTATATATGTATATATGTATAGAGTAAGTGTATCCTTAAAAGCTAGTATATAGGGCCGGAGAAATGATACAGGCCTTTGTGGTCCGCCGTGATGACGTGGCTCGGATTTTAGGACGTTGCATAAATTCTTCATTAGGTCTGATAAGATGTTGTGCTTTATCTGCTTTGGAAAATTGATGAATTAGCCTAAGTAACGTTCTCCCACCAACGGGTTAAAGTGAAATTTCACTTGTTTTCAGGTAGTAAACATATGAATAGATTTCATGCTAGTTTATCGAAGGAGATGAAACGTTTGGTGTCATTAAAAACTCATAAAATATCCCATATTTTCTTTGTAAAATGTCAAGATAAAATTAATTAAAATGATAAAAGACACTTTAAATTTCAATATATGTTTATAACATATACATGAAATAATATTATTAATTTTCCATAATACATCATATCCCATCAGAGTAACGTTATCCTTAAAAGCTAGTATATAGCATATCATATGACGAGATCAGTAAAATTTTTATATAAATATACTTTTATTAATATATTATATATATATATATATATATAAATATATATATATATATATATATTATATATATATATATATATATATATATATATATATATATATATATATATATATATATATATATATATATATATATATGTATATATATGTATATATGTATACATGTATATATATAAAATATATATATATATATATATATATATATATATATATATATATATATATATATATATAATATATATATATTAAAATATATATATATATATATATAATATATATATATTATATATATATATAATATATATATTATGTATGTATTGTATATACATATATGTATATATTTATATATATACATATATACATATATATATATATATAATGATTATTATAATAATATATATATATATATATATATATATATAATATATATATATATATATATACATAAATATATATATATATATATATATATACATATTAAATATATATATATACATATTAAAAGGAATATTATATTTTCACAGAAGAAATGGTATAAAATACGTTATCCTGAATAACATAAACTTCTAATGCAACGGTCAGTCTCTAACTGTTTATGACGTACCAACACTAAATTAATAACACTCATAATTATTTTTCAAGTGTGTTGTCATAATGTTATCTACCTATCAATGTATTACATCTTAAACTATAGCTATATTAACTGATTTTAGAAATGCATTCATAAATCGTATAGAATATTTTATTCTAATTCTAGCTGTTAAATAAAGTTTCTTTAAACAAATGTCTTTTCTTGTTTAAGTTGCTCTAAAAAACTATGTCCAGCCGTATTTTTTAACTAATTCAATTGATTCAGAGCCGAACGATGGCCGAATGGTAGAGTGCTGCTCTTCGGAACCGGAGTTCGTGGGTTCGAATCCCACTGCTGGCATGGATGTTTGTAGCCGTTCGGAATCGGCTTTAAAATGTAGGTCCCGGTCTCATTAGCCCTTGTGTGCAAAACAGTAGACCGTAGCGCTCCAAACCAAACCAATTGATTCAGCTTTCTCATTAGAAAGAATTCTATAGTTTCACAGAAAAAATTGTATGACATACGTTATCTTGCATAATATAAACCTCTAACCCAACAATAAGTCTCTAACTGTTTACGGTATACCAACATTAAATTAATAAAAATCGTAATAATTTTTCAAGTGTGTTATCATAATTTTGTCTACCGTATCTAGATATTACACCTTAAAATAATACTGCATTAATTGATGTTAGAAATACATTCATAAATCGTATAGAATCTGTCTTTTCTAATTCTAGCTCTTAAATAAAGTTTCTTTAAATAAATTTCTTTCCTTATTTAACACATTGTGTGCGGGTACATTTCACAGCGAAATTGTACCGGGAGCGGGCGTTTTGAGCCAAAATTTAGTTATTCAGTTAAATATCAATACATCGAAAATTATTTCATTTTTTAACCAACTTATAAGTATTTTATATTGAAATATATGAACAAATAAATAGAAATATATAAATAACAACCATAAGATATTTGTTAAAAATAAATATTTTTTTAGTAGATAAATGTATAATAGTATCATAAATATGAAAAATCAAGTATAAATTGTAGTATATAGTTTTAATATTTTCGAATTATGTTATATATAAAAATTTTTACATTATAAAAAATGAAAAGAGCAATCATAAAACTAACAATGTAAAAACTAGTTTTTATTTGTCTAAATTTTTCCCGAATCTATGTAGTAGACATGAACATTCGGCTTCGTTTTCCTGTATATACCGTTATTTTTGTAGGCAAAAATAAACCATGTTGTTTCACTAACTCATACTAGCACGTGAACCGCGTTCAAGTATTAATCCTTAGAAAACATACTAGTACATATTCCGCATACAATGTGTTAATATCCTTTAAATAAAGATTTCTTTAATAAGTTTATCAGTTTTTTTTTCAACTGATTCAATTGATTCAGCATTTTTATTAGAAGACATGTTATATTTTCACATAAGAGATAGTATACAATATATTATCCTGCATAACATAAAGCTTTAACGAAACGATAAATCTTTAACTGTTTACTAATAAAAATCATAACTTTTTTTAGAGTGTGTTGTTATAATTTTGTGTACCTTATCTATGTATTACATGTTAAACTAATACTATATTAACCAATTGTAGAAATACATTCATACATCCTAAAAAAATAAATGTTTTTTTTAATTGTAGCTGTTAAATAAAGTTTCTTTACACAAATTGATTTTCTTGTTTAAATTCCAATGAAAGAGTAAAACCCCGCTGATTAAGATGATTTTTGAAACTGATTCAAATACTTCAGCTTTCACATCAGAAGAATTGGTATATTTTCCCAGAAGAAACTGTATAAAATAGGTAATTCTACATAATATATTTATATACATTTTTAACATCACACTGTTTATATTTTACGATCATAAAATCAATAACAACCATATATATTTTTAAGTGTTTTCTGTAGAATAATTCTGTCTACTATCTCTATACATTGCGTATTACACTAGGGTTTTATTAACTGAAAAGAAATTAAAGAAAAAAGTCAAACTGATTGAGGTGATTTCTAAAATTGCTTCAAATAATTCAGCTTCTTCATTAGAAGAATTGATATATATTCACAGAAGAAAATGTAAAAAATATGTAATCCTACATAACATATTTATATAAATTTCTAACATTAAACTGTTTATGTTTTACGAACATAAAATTAATAAAATTCATAATAATTGTTAAGTGTTTTCTGTAGCATAATTTTGTATACTATCTCTGAGAATAGTGTATTACACTAGTGATTCATTAACTAATTCGTGAAATACATATAAAAATCCCATAAAATCAGGTTTAATAACTCATACAGAAATAATATGCAGCAATAAAATTGATAAAAATCATAATTATTTTAAGTGGTTTCTGTACCAAAATTTTATTTACTGCCTATATGTGTTGTGAATTACATTAGTGCTTCATTAACGGATTTGAGAAATACATTTAAAAATTCAACAAAATCAGTTTTTCTAACTCATTCAGAACTAATATGCAGCAATAAAATTCATAAAAATAATAATTATTTTTAAGTGTTTTCTGTAGCATAATTTTATCTATTATCTCTATGCATTGCGCATTACACTATTGCTTCATTAACGAATTTGTGAAATACATTTAAAAATCCCATAAAATAAGGTTTTTTAACTCATGTAGAAACAATACGCAGCAATAAAATTAATAAAAATCATAATTATTTTTAAGTGTTTTCTGTAGCATAATTTTATCTACTATATATATGTATTGCGAATTACACTAGTGCTTCATTTACTGATTTTAGAAATAATTTAAAAATCCTATAAAATCAGTTTTTCTAACTCACGAAGAAATAATATGCAACAATAAAATTGATAAAAATCATAATTATTTTAAGTAATTTCTGTACCATAATTTTATTTACTACCTATATGTGTTGCGAATTACATTAGTGCTTTATTAACTGATTTGAGAAATACATTTAGAAATTCAATAAAATCAGTTTTTCTAACTCATGCAGAAATAATATGCAGCAGTAAAATTCATAAAAATAATAATTGTTTTTAAGTGTTTTTTGTAGCATAATTTTATCTACTATCTCTGTGCATTGCGCATTACACTAGTGCTTCATTAACTAGTTTGTGAAATACATTTAAAAATCCCATAAAATAAGGTTTTTAAACTCATGTAGAAACAATATGCAGCAATAAAATTAATAAAAATCATAATTATTTTTAAGTGTTTTCTGTAGCATAATTTTATCTACTATATATATGTATTGCGAATTACACTAGAGCTTCATTTACTGATTTGAGAAATAGATTTGAAAATCCCGTACAATCAATTTTTCTGACTCATGCAGAAATAATTATGCAGCAATAAAATTAAAAAATCTTAATTATTTTTAAGTGTATTCGCAGCATGATTTTTTTCTACTATTTATATGTATTGCGAATTACACTAGTGCTTCATTAACTGATTTGAGAAAATACAGTTTTCTAACTCTGGCAGAAAAAATATGCAGCAGTATAATTAATAAAAATCATAATTATTTTTAAGTGTTTTCTGTAGCATTATTTTATCTATTATTTATATGTATTGCGACTACACTAGTGAGCCATAACTGATTTGAGAAAATACAGTTTTTCTAATTCAGGCAGAAAAAATAAGCAGCAATAAAACTAATAAATATCATAATTATTTTTAAACGTTTTCTGTACGATAATGTCATCTACTATTTATATGTATTGCGATTTACACTAGTGCTTCATTTACTAATTTGAGAAATAATTTTAAAATCCTATAAAATTAGTTTTTCTAACTCAAGAAATAATATGCAGCAATAAAATTAAAAAATCTTAATTATTTTTAAGTGTATTCGCAGCATGATTTTATCTACTATTTATATGTATTGCGAATTACACTAGTGCTTCATTAACTGATTAGAGGAATGCATTTAAAAATCCCATAAAATGAGTTTTTTCTAGCTCATGCAAAAATAATATGCAGCAATAAAATTAATAAAAATCATAATTATTTTTAAGTGTTTTCTGAATCATAATTTTATTTACCATCTATATATATTGCGAATTATACTAGTTCTTCATTAACTAATTTGACAAATACATTTAAAATCCCATAAAATCAGGTTTTCTGACTCATGCAGCAATAATATGCAGCAATAAAATTAAAAAATCTTAATTATTTTTAAGTGTATTCACAGCATGATTTAATCTACTATTTATATGTATTGCGAACTACACTAGTGCTTCATTAACTGATTTGAGAAAATACAGCTTTTCTAACTCAGGTAGAAAAAATAAGCAGCATTAAAACTAAAAAATATCATAAATATTTTTAACGTTTTCTGTATGATAATGTCATCTACTATTTATATGTATTGCGAATTACACTAGTACTTCATTTACTAATTCGAGAAATAATTTAAAAATCCTATAAAATCAGTTTTTCTAACCATGAAGAAATAATATGCAGCAAATAAAATTGCGAATTACACTAGTGCTTCATGAACTGATTAGAGGAATTCATTTAAAAATCCCATAAAATGACTTTTTCTAACTCATGCAAAATAATATGCAGCAATAAAATTAATAAAAATCATAATTATTTTTAAGTGTTTCCTGCATCATAATTTTATTTACTATCTATATGTATTTCTTCATTAACTAATTTGAAAAATACATTTAAAATCCCATAAAATCTGTTTTTCTAACTTTATCCATTAAATAAAGTTTCTCTAAATAAATCACATTCTTTGTTTAAACTTCTTTAAGTAAACAAACTTACATTAAATAAAGGAATCACATTTCTATACGAGTGTGATTTACTTCTCAGAAACTCGTATTTATTCAATATCTTTCATATTCCACGCATTAGATTTTTAATATCTTAACTCATGTTACAGATCATATATCTTTATTACAGAATTCACATTAACTGTTTATTCTATCTTCAAAGTTATCCGGGTGCATGATATATCAAATTATGTATAGAGCATTACATTAGCGCTTTATTAAATAAAAAGAAATGAAAGAAAATAGTCCTTGCTGTTTGAGATGATTTCTAAAAATGTTTCAAATAATTTAGCTTTCTCATTAGAAGAATTGGTATATTTGCACACAAGAAATTGTACAAAATAGTCAATACTGCATAATATATTTATATAAATTTCTAACATCAAATTGTTTATGTTTTACGAGCATAAAATTTATAAAAATCATAGTTATTCTTACGTGTTTTCTGTAGCATAATTTTGTCAATGAGCTTTCTGATTAGAAGAATTGGTAAATTTTCACGGAAGAGACTGCTTAAAATAGGTAATCTTACATAATATATTTATATCAATTTATAACATCAAATTGTTTATGTTTTTAAAAACTTAAAATTAATAAACACTATAACTATTTTAAAGTGTTTTCTGTAGCATAATTTTGTCTAATATCTCTATGTATTGCGCATAACATTAGTGCTTTATTAACTGAAAAGAAAAAAAAGAAACTCCCCTCTGATTGAGATTATTTAAAAAACAAATCAGCTTTCTCATTAGAAGAATTGTTTTTTATTAACAGAAGAAACTGTATAAAATAGGTAATCCTATATAATTACCGTATATTTATATAAATTTCTAACAAAAACTGTTTATATTATACGGACTTAAAATTAATAACAATTATAAGTAAGTATTAATTAGGTAAAATTATGTAAAATCATAATTAATTTTGAGTGTTTTCTGTAGCAATTTTTTTTTACTATCTATATGTATTGCGAATTACACGAGTGCTTCATTAACGTATTTGAGGAATATATTTAAATATCCCATAAAATCAGTTTTTCCAATGCTATCCATTAAATAAAATTTCTCTAAATAAATCACTTTCTTTGTTTAAATTTCTGTAAGTAAACAAACTTACATTAAATAAACGAATCACATTTCTATACTTTTTGGTAGTGTGATTTATTTCTGAGTATCTCATATTTATTCAATATATTTCGTATTCCTCGCATTAGATTTGTAAGATCTTAACTCATGTTACAGATCATATATCTTTATTACAGAATTCATAGGAACTGTTTACTCAGATCTTCAAAGTTATTCGGGTGTATAATATATCAAACTCCGAGCAAAACTTAAATGCCAACATATTTGTTCCAAACGAAATTTGTTTTAAAACTTAAATTTTGTAAGACAAACGCTTCTTATTCAAAAACTTGAATTGTCACGAATTCTGTTTTCAGTTTCCTATTCAAAGGCCTTAAATATTTCCGTAGTTATGTCTTTAAATAACTTTGGACACTTTCAAAACAGAAAAGATACTCCGCGCGGGGAGGCAACAATTTAATTCTTGGGAAAAGTGCTTCTAACAAATGTTATTTGATAAATGGTTCCGAAAGACTGTTACTCTGGATTTTATGTGATATACTACAGCTTTGAAAATACAATGCAAAGGAAGTAGATTTGAAGTTTTAGAATAATAATGTACTGTGACATGTATCACTCATTAATACATGTATATATATATGAAGTAGAAATTAAAGAATAATTCTTCCGAAATTAAATATGTAGTGTTTTGTAGGAAACCAAAAATGAATTATTAGTTTGTAAACTAATATATAACATAAGATATTCTAAGATAAATTCCTATCTTTTATTTTGGGTATCGCAGAGAACATTAAAAATTAAGTATTTTGTTTTCCATAGTTTCAATTTAATGAAGCATATATAAGAAATCCAAATTTCTGTATGCAGTTAATTTAATTTAAGTATTTTAATTTAGAAAAGTTTTTAAGCTGAGTATTTTTAGAATGTTTTTAAACATTAAGTAGACTTTAAAGAATAATTCTTTCGAAATTAAATGTGTAGTGCTTTGAAGGAAACCAAAAATGAATTATTAGTTGAATGTTTTGTTTGAATATTTTTTAAACGGGAAGTAGAACTTAAAGAATAATTCTTTCAAAATTAAATATGTAGTGTTTTGTAGGAAACCAAAAATGAGTTATTAGTTTGTAAACTAATATATAAGGTAGGATATTTTAAGATAATTTTCTATCTTGTATTTTGGGTATTGACGAGAATATTAAAAATGAAGTATTTTGTTTTACATGGTTCGATTTAGTGTAGCATATTTAAGAAATTCAACTTTTTTAGACAGTTAGGTTAGTTTAAATATTTTAATTTTAAAGAGTTTTGAAGTTGATTATTTTTAGAATGTTTTTAACAGGAAGTAGAACCTAAAGAATAATTCTTTTGAAATTAATAAAGCAATGTTTTGAAGGAAACCAAAAATGGATTATTAGCTGAATGTTTCGTTTGAATGTTTTTTTAAATGGGAAGTAGAACTTAAAGAATAATTCTTTCAAAATTAAGTATGTAGTGTTTTGAAGGAAACCAAAAATGAATTATTAGTTTCGATACTAATATTTTAAGGTAGGATATTTTAAGATAATTTTCTGTCTTGCATTTTGGGTATTGCAGAGATCATTAAACATGAAGTATTTTGATTTACATAGTTAGATTTAATGAAGCATATATAAGGAATTCAAATTTCTTTACCTAGTTAATTTAATTTAAGTATTTTAATTTAGAAGAGTTTTAAGTTGAGTATTTTAGAATGCTTTAAAACATTAAATAGACATAAAAGAATAATTCTTTTGAAATTAAATATGTAGTGTTTTGAAGGAAACCAAAAATGAATTATTAGTTTCTGAACTAATATTTTAAGGTAAGGTAATTTCCTATTCTGTTATATCCTGTATTTTGAGTACTGCAGGGAACCTTAAAAATGAAATATTTTGTTTTACAGAGTTCAATTTAATGAGTCATATTTCGAAAATTCAATTTCTTTAAACAGTTAATTTAATTTAAATATTTTAATTTAGAAGAGTTTTTAGTTGGGTATTTTTAGAATATTTTTTTAAACAGCAATTTACTCAAAAATTTACATCCGCCGTAGCTGAGACGGCAAATATTATTTGATAAATGGTTCCTAAAGTCTGTTAATCTGGATTTTATATGATATTCTACAGCTTTGAGAGTACAATGCAAAGGAAGCAGATTTGAAGTTTTAGAATAACAATATACTGTGACATGTATCACTTATTAATACATGTATATATGTACGGGAAGTAGAACTTAAAGAATAATTCTTTCGAAATTAAATATGTAGTATATTGATTTATACCAAAAATGAATTATTATTTTCTAAACTAATAGTTTAAGGTAGGATATTTTAAGATAATTTTCTAACTTGCATTTTGGGTATTTCAGAGAACATTAAAAATGAAGCATTTTGTTTTACATATTTCGATTTAATGAAGTGTATTTAAGAAATTCAAATTTCTTTAAACAGTAAATGTAATTTAAATATTTTAATTTTGAAGAATTTTTAAGCTGAGTATTTTTAGAATGTTTTTTAAACTGCAATTTACTCAAAAATTTAGATCGGCCGTAGCTGAGAGGGTAAATGTTATTTAATAAATGGTTACGAAAGACTGTTACTCTGGATTTTATGTGATATACTACAGCTTTGAAAGTACAATGCAAAAGAAGCAGATTGGAAATTTTAGTATAATAATGTACTGTGACATGTATCACTCATTAATATATGTATATATATACGGGAAGTAGGATTTGAAGAATAATTCTTTCGAAATTAAATATGTAGTGGTTTGAAGGTAACCAAAAATGAATTATTAGTTTCTAAACTAATATTTTAATGTAGGATATTTGAAGATAATTTTCTATCTTGTATGTTGGGTATTGCAGAGAACCTTTAAAATGATGTATTTTGTTTTACATGGTTCGACTCAAGTCATGTATCACTCATTAATACATATATATATATATATATATATATATATATATATATATATATATATATATATATATATTATATATATATATATATATAAATATATATATATATATATATAAATATATATATGTATATATATATATGTATATATATATATATATATATATATAATATATATATATATATATATATATATATATATATATATAATATATATATATATATATATATATATATATATATATACATATATATATATATATATATATATATATATATATATATATATATATGTGTGTGTGTGTGTGTGTGTGTGTATACGGGACGTGTGACTTAAAAAATAATTCTAACGAAATTATATATGTAGTGTTTTGAAGGAAATCAAAAATGAATTATTAGTTTCTAAACTAATATTTTAAGGTAGGATATTTTAAAATAATTTTCTATCTTGCATTTTGGGTATTGGAAGCCACATTAAAAATGGAGTATTTTGTTTTTACATGGTTCAATTTAATGAAGCATATTTGAGAAATTCAAATATCTTTAAACAGTTAATTTAATTTAAATATTTTAATTTAAAAGAGTTTTTAAGCTGAGTATTTTTAGAATGTTTTTTTAAACAGTAATAATTTTACTCCAAAATTTAGAACCTCCGCAGATAAGAGGGCAAAGTAAACGGTCTTGTAACGTCAGGTTTTCAATAAAGAGGCTCAAACCGGCTAAAGATACAGAGTGATCATTAATGTCAGCTTGAGACGTAAAATTATTTCTCGTTCGCAATGTCATCTCAAATCCCAAAGGATAATTTTGAAAGTAGCAGCCTAAGCCCTGGGATTGTTTTCTTGTCTGTTGTTTCTAAATTACGAATACGCACTAGTGTGATGAATAATGTATTACTTATCTGACATTTTAAGCATGGTTAATCATATGAAGCTTTGGTATAGACATAAAAGGAATAAATGCCAAATATCTCACACGTAGGCGGCTAAAATTCCAGAACCAGCATTGATAGTTCATTTGATAACCTGGTCTCGCGAAGCAATCTACGTATTTATTCAATTTTTGTCTATTGATAGCATCTTTCAAACAATTTACAGAGTCTGAAATTAAACACTATCTGTAACAGAATGACGTAGAAATTTGACTTTGTGGCATGCCGCAGTATTGCGTCGATAGTTTGTGGCTGATAGAGAAATAGGCCCTTAATCTGGACGTTGCGGTTCGGTTCGAACCTTCTTTTGGACGTCACTTAGGCGTTAGCTTGAGGACATTGTCTGAGCAAATGATGAACCTGACGTCAAAGTGATGTCACAATGAACGTTTGAACCAACTTGCAACGTCTAGAGTAGGAGTCATCGTCGACTGCTAGGTCATGAGACAGCAGCTTCACAACAACCCAGATTTCTCTCTAAGAGACACTTTTACCTAACTTGAAGGGACACATAGGAGGGTCGTTTCAGACGAAGAGTTGAAAGGGTTCACAACAACGTGAATATGCAAGGGTACGGATTTTCTAGAAGATCATATTGAAACTTAATCTAGGAAGATTTGAGTGCCTAAAACGATGTGGTGGAGAAATCGAAATCTGATCTGATGACGTCATAATTTAAATGATGATTATTGTTCTTTTACATTTTATATTTATGTTTAGATTTTGATTTATCGTTTGGCACTCTTTCAAGTTTCTGTATATGTAACGAATAAAGAGGTTAAAAATGGAGTTGTTCTAAAATTTACGCTGTGTTTTATGCAAACAGTTTTATACGTTTTTTTAAAGGAATTTACTTTGTTATATGGTAAATTCAACAGATGTATAGCCTATGTTAAAATATAAATTCATGTATGTACTCTCAGTTGGTTACTTTTACATGATGTAAAATGCAGTTAATTTCCCCATAAGTTGTAGAGTAGTTTATGATTTTGGTTTTAAATGTCATAACATTTTCTTGCTCTTCAAATTTTCATCAGTAAAATTTCGTACGAGCTACATAGAACTTTTTCTTGTATAGAAAATAACTTATATAGATATAATAAATATAAAAGCAATTAAATGCAGTTAATTCTATGCTCAGTAAATTATATATACCCGTATAAAAATTATACTTAAAAAATCTTATAACTTAAATAAATATCATAAAGTCAATCAAACATGGGTGCATGAATAAATAATCTTATTTCTAAAAACTTTTTGCATTATTCAGAAACATATTTCAAAAAGTACAATGCATTTGGTGAAGTTAGAAAAATATTTTATGCTATTAAGAATTTAAATATTTTAACCATATTTTGTGTACTGTGTCTTTTAACACATTGTATGCGGGACACGTACTAATACGTTTTCTGACGATTGATACTTAAGTTCGGGATAAGTACTAGTACGGGTTAGTGTCACAACATGGTTTGTATGTGGGTACAAAAATAACGGTATATGCAGGAAAATGAAGCCAAATGATCTTGTCTACTACATATATTCTGGAAAAATTTAAACAAATAAAAACTTGTTTTTACGTTATTAGTTTTATGATTTCTCTTATCATTTTTTATAATGTTAAAATGCTTATAACATAATAAGGAAAAAATAAAATATATACTACTATTTCTATTTGATTTTTCATATTCACGATACTATTGTAAATTTATCGACTAAAAATATATTTTTTTTACAAAAATCTTATGGATTTTATTTATATATTTCTATGTATATATTTGTTTATATATTTCAATATAAAATACAATAAATAATTTTCGATCTATTGACATTTAACTGAATAACTAAATTTACTCAAAAACCACCAGCTGCCGGTACAATTCCGCTGCGAAATGTACCAGCACACAATACGTTAATACTTTGGAATGTTTCAATGATAATAAAATGAAAATATCAAGAATAAAAATAAATCTTTGAATTTCTGATTCAAAAAATCTTTAAATGTCAAGAATATGAGAAAGCACTAATAATCTAAATGGATGATTTTGGTTTTAAATATAAAGATTTTCGGATTTTTTGGATACAATTGTTATTGTAGAATAATTCCCTGAAATTCCTCCGTATATTGGTTTAAAATATTGATCGTCAAATTTTCATCAGTTATAAAGGACATTTGGTGTAAGGAAGTAGTACAGGTTTTTATTGTTGTATAGAAAGTAACCTATATAGTTATAATATATATATATGAAGTTAAACTTAGTTAATTTTATGCACAGTCAATTATATATACCTGTATAAAAGTTAGGCACGTATTTTAATGCATAAAAATCTTAACAAATCTAAAATATATGGCATTTAAAGCCAATCAAACATGAATGAATCTATAAATAATTGTATTTATAAAAACGTTTTTGCATTATTAAGAAACATTTTTCAATAAGTACAGTGCATGTGTATAAGTTAGAAGTTTGTTTTATGCTATTAAAAATTTCAATATATTGACTACATTTTGTGTACTATGTCCTTTAATACTTTGAAATTTATCAGTGATAATAATTAAATATCTATAATAAGAGAAAGCTCTAACAATCTAAATGGATGATTTTAGTTTTAAATGTAAAGACATTTGCTTTTTTCTGGATAAGTTGTTATTTAGCTGAAATTCCTCCGTAAATTGATTTAAAACATTGCTCGTTGAATGTT
Organism: Pardosa pseudoannulata; assembly: GCA_032207245.1. Lineage (NCBI taxonomy): Eukaryota > Metazoa > Arthropoda > Arachnida > Araneae > Lycosidae > Pardosa > Pardosa pseudoannulata. Next base: position 50,635,132 of record CM063500.1, read on the forward strand.
CATCTGTTATAGAGAAAATTTCATATAAAGAAGTGGTATAAAACTTTAATGTCGTATATAAAGTAACCTATATGGATATAATAGATATAAATGAAGTTAAACTTAGTTGATTCTACGCCCAGTCAATTATATATACCCATATAAAAATTAGGCACTTATTTTAATACATAAAAAATTTTAGCAACTTAAATGCGTGGCATTTAAAGCCAATCAAACATGGGTGCATTAATAATTAATCCTATTTCTAAAAACCTTTTCACATTATTAAAAAACAAATTTCAATAAGTAGAGTGCATGTATAGAAATCAGAAGGGTGTTTTATGCTATTTAAATAAATAATCTTATTTCTAAAAACCTTTAAAGTTATTAAGAAACATATTTCAATAAGTATATTGCAAGTGTAGAAATTAGAAAAGTATTTATGCTATTAAAAATTTAAATATTTTGACTATATTTTCTGTACTGTGTCTTTTAATAGTTTGGCATTTTTCAATGATAAGAAATGAATATCGAGAATATTAGAAAGCTCTAATAATCTAAAGGGATGATTTTGGTTTTAAATGTAAAGACATTCGCTTTTTTCTGGATACAATTGTTATAGTATAATAATTCACTGAAATTGCTCAGTATATTGGTTTAAAACATTGTTATTCGTATTTTCATTGGTTATAAAAAATATTTCGTATAAGGACGTAGTATAAGATTGTATTCTTGTATAGAAAATAGCCTATATAGATATAATACATATAAATGAATTTAAACTTAGTTAATTCTATGACCAGTCAATTATATATACCCCTATAAAAAATTAGGCACGTATTTTAATACATAAATATTTTAGTAACTTAAATGCATGGCATTTAAAGCCAATCAAACATGGGTACATCAATAAACAATCATATATTTCTAAAAACCTTTTTACATTATTAAAAAACAAATTTCAATAAGTAGAATGCATGTGTAGAAATCAGAAGGGTGTATTATGCTATTTAAATATTTTAACCATATTTGATCTCCTGTGTCTTTTAATACTTTGGAATTTTTCAATGCTAAGAAATAAATATTATGGATATAAGACAGCTCTAACAATCTAAGTGGATGAAACATAATGTTTACATAAGTGCAGATTTTAGAACAAACAATTTTTCTCTAATCCTGAAATAAATTTTTGTTTTAAATCTTAATAATAACAATCATATTGTGATTGTTATATAAGCAGTACTCTATTTTGAATAACAAAACGAATTTTATTTTATAATCCATACTTATCTTTTGCTTGAACAAATATCTATTAAATGTATTTCGGACAATCGAGATTTTATATTTTGCTAGACATTCCAATTGAAATAGTTCTAATATTAAATTTAAGAATTCTAATGGGTAAGAGTATACTAAGTTTAGATTAAATTTACAAATCTTCATTTTAAATTATTTGTGAAACGTAATTTTAAAAAAGAAATATTATTCCAAGAAAGCTTTAATTCCTTAAACAGAAAATGATTCAAAATTATTAATTAGAGCATAATTGACAAAAAATTATTTTTTAACCTGTTCCAAAATATTTGTT
>CM063500.1:50636798-50639298 GCA_032207245.1 Pardosa pseudoannulata
TAAGTTAATCTTGGCGTATTAATCCTGCCAAATTCAAAGATCTGTGTATTGCAGGTGGTGGACAATTAAAGTGGGACTATTAAGGTGATTAATAGTCTCACCTTAATCATCTTATATCATATTATATCCTATAATCTTGTATTATATAATATATCATATATCATAAAATATTTTATCATATAATATCGGCAGATTAATCCTGCAAAACTAAAAGATCAGTGTATTGCAGGTGGTGGACTATTAAAGTGATTAATAGTCCCCCTTTAATCATCTTATATCATATCATATAATCGTATAAGGTAATTGGACCATTAAGGTGATTTGTGACGGAGTGACTTGATTCAGGTCCTCCATGAGAGGCTTATGGCAACGAATCCGAACTAACAAGCTAATGGCACATTAAGATGTAATAGTGGACAAGCGTCACCTAAGGTTGAGATTTCGGGAAGTATTTATAGCTTTTAATAGAGCAAAATCTTATATTATGTTGCATTAAGTTAATCTTGGCAGATTAATCCTGCTAAAGAAAAAAGTCTGTGTATTGCAGGTGGTGGAAAATTAGGGTGGGATTATTAAGGTGATTAATAGTCCCCCCTTAATCATCTTATATCATATAATCATAAAAGGTAATTGGACCATTAAGGTGATTTGTGAAGTAGTGACTTGATTCAGGTACTCCACGGGAGGCTTATGGCAACTGACGCGAACTAACGAACTAATGGCACATTAAGATGTAGTAGTGGACATGGGTCACCTAAGGTTGAGATTTCGGGAAGTATTTAGAGTTTTTAATACATCAAAATCCTATATTATGTTGCATTAATTTAACCTTCGCAGATTAATCCTGCTAAAGGAAAAAGTCTGTGTATTGCAGGTGGTGGACAATTAGGGTTTGACTATTAAGGTGATTAATAGTCCCCCCTTAATCATCTAATATCATATATTCATATAAGGTAATTGGACTATTAAGGTGATTTGTGAAGTAGTGACTTGATTCAGGTACTCCACGGGAGGCTTATGACAACTGACGTGAACTAAAAAGTTAATGGGCCATTAACATGAAGTAGTGGACAGGGGTCAGGCTAAGACTAAGGGGCCAGGTTCTGTGGGCACCTGCAACCTTAAGAGATTCCTATTGGAGGAGGAGGATCCAAAATGCTCATGGCAAATAGAAAAAGCGTTACAAGTAATATGATCAAATCTCATTGGGTTGCAAATACGATTGGTCATGAGAAAAGAAAAAGAGGAGAAGAACAGAGTCGATGGTCAGAGAGAGAGTGATTTCTCTGCTGATTCCCTGAGCCGTGGCTGGAGAATGAGCAGTCGACGGGTTTCAGTGTGTAGTTTCGGTTGGATATTTCTGCACTGCAGACTTTCTGAGCAGACGAGAGGGAAAAATAAATAAAGACACTGGAATTTTTAGATCGACATATCGTAATTTATTCATGTTTGCAACTACGAATGAACTGAACTGCTCATAAACACTGAACGTTCAGTTTAAATAGCGGTTTATACCAGCCAATTAGCAATCACCTACAAGTGACGTGAATGACGTAGTTTAAGCTTCAAATCTATTTTTAGCTATGAAAGAAATCGACGGGGGAACATTAGAGAACATTTGCTGGGTTGCTATAAAGGAATGCTGGAAACAAAGAATCGGAAGTATGTTCTAAAAATATCATTACAAATAACATATATTTTATGTTTTCCTACTCAGCACAGCATTAGATTTTATTTATTATGTCTTTGATAAGATAGTTTTAGATCGTCCTGATAGATGTTATCAGGAAAATACCATTAGTTGAAAATGCACAAGAGTGTTTTCAAGATAAAAAGTAACTTGCAATACTTCACACACCGTTTAATTTGATTGCATGCACTTATGATTTTACACCTTAATTTGGAGCATTTAGAAAAAATAATGGAAAAAATTATCTGAAATACCATCCATAAATACACACCAAAAGTGACTTTTCGCGTGACTGTAGCAGCAAAATACTTTTTCTTCATAAAGCAATAACATATCCTCTCTAGAGAAACAATTGTATTGCGTGTTTATAACTATGTGAAAATTCATACATTAGTCATTGCTTACAAGTTTGCTTTATAAAAAGGATCTCATTCCTGGAAATTTTTCTGTAGTATAATAAATATGTGGATGATTATTTCAAAGGTTCTAATATTCGACAATATTTGGGAAAAATTAATTATTAGTTTATTTCTCTCTGAATATATATGTATATAAATATATATATATATATATATATATATATATATATATATATATATATATATATGTGTATATATATATATATATATGTATATATATATGTATATATATATTTATATGTATATATATATATGTATGTATATATATATTTATATATATATATATATATATATATATGTATATATATATATATATATATATATATATATATATATATATATATATATATATATATATATATATATATATATATATATATATATATATATA
>CM063500.1:50644298-50649298 GCA_032207245.1 Pardosa pseudoannulata
ACAAGCGCTTTAAAAGCCTTTCAGTGCAATAACCGCAGAGTTATGGCACAAAGGAAGCATTTGGATGATTTTTTACGTGGTAGAATTATCGGACGACTGGAATGCAGACGTACCTAGCTGGAAGTATCCGAGGAACTTGGAATCGCCCAGAGTGTCATCTCCAGGCTTTGGCAACGATTCAAAGATGATGGTAATGTGAGTAGATGTTACAGCACAGGTCGCCCCCGAGTTACCACGCCGAATTATGACCGGTATTTGACAGTTACTGCCAAAAGAAACAGACGGAGCACAGCATCAGATCTGTCTCGTCAGCTCTCTTCAGCTACCGGTACGACAGTTTCAAGGCAGACCGTGTACAGACGCTTAGGGAACATTGGTCTATATGCTCGTAGGTCTGTCAGATGTGTTCCCCTTACCGCAACTCACTGTCGCCTGCGATTATGCTGGGCTAGAGAGCATGCATTGTGGACACCGCCACAGTGGTCTTGTGTGATGTTTCCGACGAGTCCAGGTTCAGTTTACATTCTGATTCTCGCCGGACTTTCATATGAAGAGCGCCAGGTACCCGTTACCACTAAGAGAACACCATTGAACGACACCGTTACGGTGGTGCAGGATGGCTCGTTTGGGGAGGAATTATTCTTGGTTCCAGAACTGACCTGCAAGTTCAGAGTGTAACGATGACAGGCCACATCTATCATGTCATTCTGGAACAACATGTACGTTTGTTTCGGGGAGCCTTGGGTCCTGAATTTCTGTATATGGAAGACAACGCCCCAAAATCACCGTGCAAACATTGTAGACGAATGCCTTCAGTCGGAGGATATCACCCATATGTATTGGCCAGCATACTCACCGGACTTGAATCCAATAGAGCATGTGTGGGACATGCTTGGCCGACGAATTGCAGCCCGTCAACCACCTCCCAACTGTCTATCGGAACTTCGGAGGGCATTGCTTGATGAGTGGTGTAATTTTCCCCAAGATCAGATTGATAATCTGATACTCAGCATGCGTAGGCGTTGTAACGCTTGTATTGCATCGTCCGGGAGACATACTCCGTATTAACCATCATACTAACCATGTTATACTGTTTTCTGTAAATATGTTCTTTTTTAAAATTTGCTCCAGGGAGTAAAAACGCAATTTTTATTAATTATGTCAAACATATAGCATCTTTTTTGCTCTTTACATTTTGTTTAATAGACTTTACAAATAAGTCAAATTTGTTTTGCTTTTGTCTCTTTCATTGCCTGAACTTCATTATCCTTAATTTATGGACATGAGTGTAGAAAAAATGTTATTTTACCTATTTTTTGTGATAATTTTATAATTTTAATCACCTGTTCCCAACTGTTTAAATAGGGTTTGAAATAATGGCATTAAACGTTCGAAAAGTGGAGTAGGGTTAGATTTCGAACATTTTAAAGACGACAGTATTTTTCGCTGTGATATGAAGCCTATTTATACTAATTTATTTTAGAATCAGATCTATAGTTTAGGAGAAGATAATCTTTACTCTCTTTGAATTTTGCTAACCCTAACTAATCAAGAATCCAACATGGATGCATCTATCCATTCCAGGTCCAACCCATTCATAAATTCGAGTATAGACGTATTTAACTTAAGCTATATACTTCTTATATACGGGATTCTTAAAGAGGAATTAGTAAAAAAATATATACACACAATTGATTAAATTTAACTATTCCTCATAATGTAAGTGAATTATAAGCAGGCAATATTTAGATTTCTCCTACGGTATAATTAATGCTTGAAGGATTAAATGCATTTGATTCAATGCTGCTTTATTAATATTTTTAAAAACGAGGGATAACATGGGATTTAGAATATGGTATATATTTTTCTTATCTTATTAATACTAGGAGATCTTACATTTCCCAAAATTACCATAATAATACCACAGGTAAACGTTTATTCTTCTTTAAACATCTATTGACTGCATTTGACAAATTGGAATTAGTATTATTTTTATGTCTGAGTGAAGCGTTTTGTTGATCAAATATAATATATATACTGAATTCAATAAAGGTATTAAATATTTAACTTAGATTTATAGTCTGTAAAAGTTAATTGGTTATGATAAAAATTAAACTATTAGAATATTCTTGAAGTAAACAATAGATTTCAACTAAGCAAAATTTCCTGAAAATCTAATATTTCTAATTCTTTGAATTGTCACAAATAACAAAGAATGTCGTGCAAAATATGTGCATTATTGTATGCATCGTTCTATAGGGAACTAGTTAATAAAACAATAATATAATTATAATAATTACTTAATATATACGAGGATCATCCAGAAAATAAGTTTCCCGATACTTTTCCCTAAAAATAAACGTAATTACCCATGTCAAATTGTGCGTGCGTAACAGATCTATGAAGTATTAACCCTCTCCGAGTGGAACACACCGAGGAAAAAAAGTCTCCAAAAATACGCTAAAGTTTCATTGTGTCAGTGACCAAAGTGTTCTATGATTTTTTACTTCACCCTTTGTCGACTAGATTGGAATACAGGAAACCCACCCTCGTTACTGTCCCTTTAATTCCGGTTATAAATAGATATATAAATAGACATTATAGATTGTTAATTTTTAAAACACATAAAGCTCGTCAAGTCTCGAAGATCATCCCATAAGAAATAATGGGTTCTAAAAGTACAAATAAAAATATTCTTTAAGAGAATGATTTATATCTTTTTTACGAAAGTCATCCAAGCTATTTAAGTGGTGCAATTAGAGATACATCTGTTACCACAAAAGAAATACTTCGAAATAGAGATTTACAAAGCCATAAAAAGCTATCAGCGTCGTTGTGCCTCAGAGAGTAGGTGTGCAGTTCCTAAACAATCGACCTGACGCTCCTACCTCAAAACTCCATAGGGGAAAACACTGGCAGAAATGTACATTATCCATTGTCGGAACGTTGAAAATTGTACGTGACAACCGCTTTGAAGTCATCATCGGTTTGGCGGAATTGCGTGCGAACCGCTTAATTATATGCCATGGACAATCCCTATTGTGCCAGTAGCATAGCAGCCGTTCAAATGGAAACTCATTCATTCTACACCGCTTGCAAGTTTGGTCGGCGATCTTGAATGCACAAAGCATTGCGCCAATTTAAAATTCATCATCAGGTCTGTGAGCCGAAACTTACCCGAACACAAATTCAACGCTTAGGAGCAGCACTGACATTTCTGCTACTATGACGACGACGGCGACGAGTTCTCGACAGGATCGTATAATGAGACTGACTTGGATTTTCTTTATAAAACAAGTAGCAATCAATGCATTGGAATCATAGTATCTTCGGTCAATATAATTCAAACGCTGTCGGTACGGAATGTGCATGTTCTACAGGAGTGCTGGTTCCATACACATCAGAGTTGTAAGACAGAAGTATACAAAAGTGTATCTCACAATACGACAAGTGTCTCAACTCTGGTGGTAGTTATGTTGAAAAATAGCTGAAACGTCGCTGTACTTGTTGCTAATAAATATGTCCTTGAAAGTGTGAGTATTTTTTTTTTAACCCTCTGACTGCTCAATTTGTAAACCTAATCTATTTACAAATTGCTATTTTTTATGTTTATATTATAAATATATATATATATATATATATATATATATATATATATATTTATATATATTTATATATTATATATGTATATATATGTATATATATATGTATATATATATAGATGTATGTATATGCATATGTATATGTATGTGTATATATATGTATATAAATATATATGTATATATATATATATATATAAATATATATATATATATATATATGTATATTTATATATGTATGTATATATATGTATATATATATATATGTGTGTGTGTATATATATGTATATATATATGTATATATATGTGTATATATGTTATATATATATGTGTGTATATATATGTATATATATAATATATATATATATATATATATATATATATAATATTTTATTATTAATATAATATAATATATATATATATATATATATATATATATATATATATAAATAAAATATATATATATATATATATATATATATATATATATATATATATTATATATATATATTTATATATATATTGGAGAATAGAAATACTAATTTACAAATGTCTAATACAATGAATAATTTACTAAGACAGGTGTCTCAATTCTGGTGGTGGCTATGTTGAAAAATAGCTGAAACATTACTGTACTTGTTGCCAATAAATATGTCCATGAAAGTGTGAGTTCTTTTTTTTTCTTTTAAATATAGAAACTTACTTTCCGGATTAGTCTCGTAATAATAGATTTATAATATGTAATTCTTAATTCAATAATAGTAAGCAATTTTCCAAAACAAAATTTTTATCTTTATCAATGGTTAATGCACTTACAAATTCTGTATTTTTAACAACGATAGCCTTTTAACCCTCCGAGTGAAACACACGGGGGAAAAAAAGGTCTCCAAAAATACGCTAAAGTTTTATTGTGTCAGTTACCAAAATGTTCTATGATTTTTTACTTCACCCTTTGCACCACCCTCGTTATTGTCCCTTTACTTCCGGTTATAAATAGATATATAAATAGACATTATTGATTGTTAATTTTTAATACGCATAAAGCTCGTCAAGTCTCGAAGATCATCACATACGAAATAATGTATTCTAAAAGTACGATTTTTTTTTTTTTGAGAATTATTTATATTTTTTTACTAAAGTCATCCAAGATATTTCAGTGGTGCAGTTAGAGATGTATATGTTACCGCAAACGAAATACTTCGAAATAGAGATTGACAAAGCCATGAGAAGCTATGAGTGTCTTTGTTCCTCAGAGAGTAGGGGTGCATCCCTCAATAAATGTCAGTCAAAGAGGGGTGCAGTTAATAAGCAATCGACCTGACCCTCTTACCTCATAATTTCATGGAGGAAAGCACTGTCAGAAATGTACAATACATCTATTTTTGGAACATTTTTGTGGGT
>CM063500.1:50654298-50664298 GCA_032207245.1 Pardosa pseudoannulata
AAACATAATTTTTTTATTTCTTTAGAATAATTTCAACATTTTGGCTTTTAAATATGTTTTTGTTTTATCTCAATTTTAATAAATATATACATTTGTATTCAAAACTTAATAATAATTTAAAACCTTTTTGAGCATTTTTTTTATATATTTACAAAATTTTTAAATTTTATAAAATATTATAAACATTTTTGCATTAAAACACCATTTCATATGTGAATGGCTTTTAATAAATGATTTAATTATATCTAATGTTATTTATATTTAGGTAAAAGGGGCATATTAGTTTAATTTCTACTGTTAGTTTTCGATTTAAGTGAGCAAACTGTACGAAATATGCCAAAAATATAAAAAAATATATATGTCTCTAACATTTTCTTCTTGCACACAAAATATCAAAATTTATTCTGCAAAGTAGCAATCTTTTGAACTTACATTCCCTCAAGTAAATAATAATTTGTCATTGTAAAACCTTTGATCGTGCAGATTTGTGTTTATTCAGAGGGATTTAGATGCGTTACTGTACTAATTATTATACATTTCGATGAGATCATTTCAAATTCACTTAAAGGAATGCAATGTATGAACGACACCATTTCATATGTGAAATGCTTTTAATAAATGATTTAATTATATATCTGCTTCGCACCCAGCCTTCCGTCTGGGTAATAAATGTTTACGAGTAATAAGCGATTGTCAAGATAAAATATTGTCAAGATAAAATATAAAATTTGTATTAACCAAGAAATAAGAATCTAGTTTAAAATATTAAACCTATAGCAATAATTTAGTTTTTGTTTAAGAAATGGCAACTGCGAAATGCAAACAATTTTGTCATATCATTCCGAGTTTATAATTATTGAATACAATTATCTCCAAGATAATAAAATATTTTCTTTTTTATTATTTTGGCGAGATTTTTGTATTCAATAATTATACACTCGGCATGATCTGTCAAAATTGTTTTTGTGCTTTTCTAAAGTCGTGCTTTTCTAAAAAATAAGGGTTTATCATTTAGAAGATGCGAAAGTAATCTCATGTACATATATACTATCATAAACATATACATTTACACTTGAAATATAATAGCAAAGATATATTTTTGTGTTACTCGGATTACCAAATATCACGCGAGAATGATGCTAAAATTCAATAACACTGTCATTTTTTGACGCCAACTCAGCTATGGAATTGCGCGTGCCGCAAAATTAAACTGGTATTTTGGTCATTTTTTCGATAATATCTTTCGAACTAATTGGAATATCGAAACGCGAATGGATGAAATGACTTCCTTGGATTGTTCCGCGTCTTTTGGTACATTTGACATCTTTCTGCGTCCAGTGGTTTGTGAGGAGACACGCACATAGTTAGATAGATAGATAGAAACAGTCAGATTTTAATATATAAGATGATATTTATATTTAGGTAAACGGAGGCATTTTTTTTAATCCTCTTCTTAGCCCACTCTCCTGTTTCTAATCATGGATCTTGTTGGTGCTTCAACCACATTTGGCGAAATTGGCGTGCTTGCAGCTTGCGTGCGTGGCGTGCTTGCAGCGTGGCGTTTGAAATCTGGCGAGGGGATCGTAACTCAACAAATTGATACATAAACAAAAACAACATTTGAGGAAAAATTTTACAAAAATTGAATATTTAAATCTAATTGAATTAACAAAGAAAACACATAACATTCATACTAAATGGACTGAAACATTCACTTAATCACAAATTAAATAACATTTGAAAAAAAATTTTCAATTCTCATCAGCATAAAAACTCTTTGACTTAAAAGAAAACTGTCTTTTTGAGTGGAGGTTGAAGATAAGTTGTAAAATTGAAAATTTTTTTTCAAATTTCTTATTTTAATTAGTTTAACTGTTGGATTTTGAACAAAGTAATCAAAATGTACGGAATATGCCAAAAATACAAAATATAAAATAAAAATATAATTCTAACCTTTTATTCTTGCACACAAAATATCAAAATTTATTCTGCAAAGCAATATTTTGCGTGGTTTTTAGTATATTATTAATAACATTTATTAATATAATTAATAATAATGTGTAAGATACCTGTCAAAGTTAATTCTGCAAAGCAATATTTTGCATAATTTTTAGAATATTATTAATAACTTTTATTAATAACTAATATAATATGTGAGATACCTACCAATGTCTATTCTGTAAAGCAATATTTTTCGTGATTTTAGAATAATATTAAAAACTTTTATTAATAAATAATATAATATGCAAGATACCTGTCTAAGTTTAATCTGCAATGCAATATTTTGCATAATTTTTAGAATATTATTAATAATTTTTTATTAATAACTAATATAATATGCAATATACATGGAGTTGTCTGGATATTTGTAATATCTTCCATTATTTAGAAATATAATTAGCAATGTAGATGCAAAGAAATTACTGCAACACTCCTACTACAACAAATCTAGTGTATATCAAAGGACTTTTACTGAGAATATGTGGCTATTTTCAAATATATTAAGATCAGATTTGCTCATAAATAGTTTCTTATTTCAAATTATTTAAATATAATCTGCATTATTTTCATACGTTTTATCACTGAACTTAGATATTACATAAATGATTTTCTTTTATATTTGGCTTAAATAATAGATTAGGTACATATGGGATAATTTTAAATTTTATCATCGATTACTTTTTATTGCAAAGAAAAGTTTATCACCAGCATTAACAACAAATTATTTTTATAAATGTCTAGGTGTCTATTTCACAGACTAACAAATATCTACTGTTTAAGTTATATATCTTTGAAAATTAAGAAGTTTGTGAGTTTGTATGTTTGTTTTTTATACATAACCACACTAGCCGAACGATGGCCGAATGGTTAGGGTGCTGACTTTCGGAACCGGAGTTCGTGGGTTCGAATCCAAATATGGCATGGATGTTTAGCCGTTCGTAATCGGCTTTAAGCAATAGGTCCCGGTTTCATTAGCCCTCGTGTTGCAAAAAGTAGACCGTAGCACTCCCAAAACAAAAATCAATACATAGCCACACTGTTTGACTACATGAATTCAACGCGATTATAAACTGCATTCACAGTATCGGGAGACTTTAGAAGAGTATGAAGATAAGCATATTATTTAGGGTGTACCAAATAATTCTCAGCCAAAAACCAACCATTTTTTACCTGCCTCATAGGGTACTTTAAATTAAAAATTTTATTGATCTCGTCATGTGACTTGCTAAATACTAGCTTTTAAGGTTAACATTAGTCTGATGGGATATAACGTATCATGGGAATGTAATATTATTATGACATACATACGTTATAAACATATATAGAAATTCAAAGTGTATTTTATCTTTTTAATTAAATTTATCTTGAATTTTTACAAAGAAAAAATTATATATTTTATGAGTTTTTAATGAAACCAAACGTTTCATCTCCATGCATAAACTACTACATCTATTATATGTTTACCACCTGAAAACAAGTGAAATTTCACTTTAAACCGGAGGAACGTTACTTAGACTTGGTGGAGGAACGTTACTTAGGCTAAATCATCAATTTTCCTAAACAGATAAAGTGCAACAACTTAGGAAGACCTAATGAAGCATTTATGAAACTTCCTAAAATCCGAGCCAAATCATGATGGAGGATCACAAATCATCTATCACTATCCGGGCCTATAAAGTCATTTATTTTTTGTTGGAATGAAAATTTTATCATGGATATTAACGACAAATTGTTTTCATAGATGTCTAGAAGTCTATTTCACTGACTAATAAATACTAGCGTTTAAGTTATATATCTTTGAAGATTAAGAAGGTTTTTCGTTTGTGTATTTGCTTTTTATAAACAACCAAACGGTTTGCAATCGATTTTCCAAATTTTGGACAACCAAAACACACACAAAAAACAAAACATTACATTTCTTTACTCATAGAGTACTCTAGAATTCTAGTAAATTAAAAATGCTACTGTTCCCGTCATATGACTGGCTATATTCTAGTCTTAGTAAGATTTATCAATTTTTAATACGGTCAAGTTCCATCATAGTTTCAAATAATCAATCTGTACTTATACTATTATATGACTCTTTACATCTGCAGACCTACTATTGAACTTTAAATGTAAACCTGCTTCTTTAGGTACTTCTTATCTCGTTTATCGAAACTCCCATGGAAAAATAAATTCTTCACGTCTTTCCTTAACGATACCCGTGGGAGAAAACTGTCTAGCAATAAAAAAGAGTTTTTCGTTTTACCTTTCTTACAACCTAACTCGGTCAGCTAAGCGTGACAACACGATCTGTTTTATGCAGGCAAATTCAATACTGACATTTTATCTGATTTTTATGTGGAAAGGGTAGTAATTTATTTCATTAAAAATAATATGTTGATTCAGCTACGGTACTTATTATTTTATTAGAGAGAAAGGCTAAAACTTATGTGGTTCAAATGGAACTAGTATCTTTAGTGTTCATATTAGAATCTCTTATAGCTTTCTCAAGCGATATATTCAACAATATACAAGCATAACAATGCTCTCTTTCAGAAATCATACAATATAGAAAGCGTCTGAGAAATTGGGGTTAATCTTCACTGTGCATTTAATTTTATTCATCCCCTATATTATAATAGATTATGCTTTCTGTATATCTGTCCTCGAATTTATGAAGCGGTTGAACCTTGAAGGAATACAGATATTTATACTGGATTAAGGTTAGCAAAATTCTAAGCGAGTAAAGTTTATCTTCTCTTAAACTACCGATACGATTCTAAAATAAGTTGGTATAAATATGCTTCTCATCACAACAAAAAATACAGTATTTTTAAAACGTTCGAAATCCACCTCTTCCCCCTTTTCGAGTGTTTAATGCCATTACTTCAAGGTCTATTTTACCCGGTTAAGATCAGGCGATTGAATTTATCAATTTATTAAATAATAAATAGGTAAAAATAACATTTTTTAGCATGATGACGTCATTCCTATAACCATCTTATCTAACAATTTCTTATTTTAAATTATTTAAATATCGTCTGCATTATCTTCATACGTTTTATCACTAAACTTATATATTACATAAACCATTTTATTTTATATTCGGCTTAAATAATATATTAGTTACATATGTGATAATTTTAAATTTTATCATCGATTACTTTTTGTTGCAATGAAAATTTTATGACCTGTTTTAACAACAAATTATTTTTATAAAAGACTAGGAGTCTATTACACAGACTAATAAATACCTAGGGTTTAAGTTATCTTTGAAAATTAAGAAGTTTTTTCGTTTGTGTGTTTGTTTTTTATACATAACTATATGACTTGCAATCGATTTAATAAATTTTGTACAATCAAAACACACACAAACAAAAAAAAAAACCATTTCTTTACCTGCCTCATAGGGTACTTTACAGCTGAGATAAATTAAAAATGCCACTTATCCCGTCGTATAACTATATGATAGTTATTGTAAGATTTATCAATTATTTAGAAGGTTAAGTTCCATCATAGCTTCAAATAATCAATCTGTACTTATACTATTATATGACTCTTTGCATATACAGACCTACTATTGAACTTTAAATGTAAACCTCCTTCTTTAGGTACTTCTTATCTCGTTTATCGAAACTCCCACGGAAAAATAAATTCTTCACGTCTTTCCTTAACGATACCCGTGGGAGAAAACTGTCTAGCAATAAAAACGAGTTTTTCGTTTTACCTTTATTACAACCTAACTTGGTCAGCTAAGCGTGACAACACGATCTGTTTTATGCAGGCAAATTCAATACTGACATTTTATCTGCTTTTTATGTGGAAAGGGTAGTAATTTATTTCATTAAAAACAATATGTTGATTCAGTTACGGTACTTATTATTTTATTAGAGAGAAAGGCTAAACATTATATGGTTCAACTGGAAATAGTATCTCCAGTTTTGTATATTAGAATCTTTAACAGCATTCTCAAGGAGTATATTGAATAGGAATATACAAGCATTAGAATCCCCGCTCTTAAACTTCTTTCAATATAGAAAACCTCTGATAAATCTGAGTTAATCTTCAATCTGCATTTAATTTTATTCATCCCCTATATAATAATAGCTTATGCTTTCTCTCTGTCTGTAACCGAATTTATGAAGCGGTTGAACGTCGAATGGATACAAGTATCCATATATATTTTTGATGAGTAAGGATTAGCAAAATTTAAAGCGAGTAAAATTTATCTTTTCTTTAACTATAGATACGATTCTAAAATAAGTTGGTATAAATATGCTTCATATCACTGCGAAAAATACTGTTTTGTTTAAACGTTCAACATACCTACCTTCCAACCCTTTTCGAACGTTTAATAACATTATTTCGATCCCTATTTTCCTCGGTTAGGAGCAGGTGATTAAATTTATCAATTTTTCATATAATAAATAAGTAAAAGTAAAATTTGTCTATCATTATAGCTTCAATCCTATAAACATCTCATTTAACCATTTTTTATTTTAAATTACCAAAATATCGTCGGCATTATTTTCATACGTTTTATCACTGAACTTAGATATTACGTAAATATTTTTTTTCTTATATTTGGCTTAAATAATAGATTATGTACATATGTGATAACTTTAAATTTAATCATAGATTACTTTTTGTTTATGACCTGTATTGACAAGAAATTATTTTTATAAAAGGCTAGGAATTTATTTCACAGACTTATAAATACCTAGCGTTTAAAGTTATATAATTTTGAAAATTTAGAGGTTTGGTCATTTGTGTGTTTGTTTTTGTTTGACTAAATGAATTCAACGTGATTCTAAACTGCATTCACAATATAGGGAGACTTAAGAGGAATATGAAATAAGCAAATTATTGAGTGTGTACCCTGTAATTCTCAGCCAAAAAACAAACAATTTTTTTACCTGCCTCAAAGAGTACTTTAAATTAAAAATTTTACTTATCCCGTCATATGACGGGCTAATTATTAGTTTTTAGGGTTAACATTATAATGCTGGGATATGATGTAACATAAAATATATCTCATAGAATATATCATAGTTATATATCTTTGAAAATTAAGAAGTTTTGTTCCTTTCTGTATTTGTTTTTTATACATAACCACATGGCTTGCAATCAATTTCCTAAATTTTGAACAACCAAAACACACACAAAAAAAAACATGTTTTTACTTGCCTCATAGTGTACTTTAAATTCTTGTAAATTAAAAATTTATTGTTCCAATCATATGAAGAGATATTTGCTAGTCTTAGTAAGATTTATCAATTTTTTAGAAGGTCTAGTTCCATCATAGCTTCAAATAATTAATCTGTATTTATAGAATGATACGTAGCTTTACATATGCAGACGTACTATTGAACTTTAAATATAAACTAGCTTCTTTAGGTACTTCTTATCTCGTTTATCGAAACTCCCACGGAAAAATAAATTCTTCACGTCTTTCCTTAACGATACCCGTGGGAGAAAACTGTCTAGCAATAAAAAAGAGTTTTTCGTTTTACCTTTATTACAACCTAACTTGGTCAGCTAAGCGTGACAACAGGATCTGTTTTATGCAGGCAAATTCAATACTGACATTTTATCTGCTTTTTATGTGGAAAGGGTAGTAATTTATTTCATTAAAAATAATATGTTGATTCAGCTACGGTACTTATTATTTTATTAGAGAGACAGTATTGTATTGCTGCTGGAATAAAACAATGACAGTTTATGGTAAAATTAGGCTTTTGATTAGGTGCATTATTTATATATGATGTAATTCTTTAAAATAAGTTACTGAATGTTAGTGACAATTTATCTGTTTAGATTTCAGGCGTAGTTCCTTGTTGCATTTAGTGGTTAGGTACATTTAAATTATTCCAAATATCAAACATGGTTCATTGTATTATATCATTAAAGAATATGTTACAAACATTAAAAAAACACGAAAACTGTCATTAGAATGTAGTCCTTGTTGAAAGTGATAACATAAATATGATGAAGGAATTTGAACTTTTATTTGTCAAAGCTTAGATCTATTATGGTTTTAGTGGCTAGATAACTTTAAATTGCTCAAAATATTCAAAAAAGTTTCATTTCATTAAACTATAAAACAAAGTGTTGGAAACAAAAAAAAAATCATAAGAACTGACATTAGAATTTAATCTTTATTGAAAATGCTTAACTAAATGTTATGAAAATATCTGGACTGTTAGTTCTCAAATAGATCAATTATGCATTTAGTGCTTAGATTCCTTTAAATAATTCAAAATATTCAAAATATTTCATTGCATTATATCATAAAATAATGTGTTACAAACACTGAAAAACCATAAAAAATTACGTTGGAATTTAATCCTTATTCAGAATGGTTGATTAAATATGATGATGAAACTTGGACTGTTAGTTGTCAAGGTATCCAATATACATTTAGTGGTTAGACACCTTTAAATTATTCAAAATATCAAAAACGTTTCATTGTATTATATCATATTATTGTGTGTTACAAACATTAAAAAACATAAAAACTGGCATTAGAATTTAATTCCTGTTGAAAATGCTTATTTGAATATTAGGAAGAAATTTGGACTGTTAATTCTCAACAAATCGATCCATTATACATTTAGTGGTTAGATACCTTAAATAATTCAAAATATAAAAAAAGTTTCATTGCATTATATCATAAAACTGTGTGTTACAAACATTAAAAAACCATAAAAACATTACATTAGAATTTAATCTTTATTGAGAATGGTTGATTAAATATGATGATGAAATTTGAACTCTTAGTTGGCAAGGCATAGATTTATTCTTAAACTAGGGGTTAGATATTTTAAATTATTCAAATATAAATAAGTTTCATTGCATTATATTATAAAATAGTCTGTCACAAACATTAAAAAATCATAAAAACTGATATTAGAATTTAATCCTTATTAATAATGCTTAATTGAATATTGTGAAGACGTTTGGACTGTTAGTTCTAAAGAAATAGATCCATTATGCATTTAGTGGTTAGATTCTATTAAATAATTCCATTGCATTATATCATAAAATAATTTGTTACAAATATTAAAAAACCATAAAACTGAATGTTAGTCACAATTTATCATTTTAGATTTAAGGCGGGGATCCTTATTTCATCTAGTGGAGAAACACCTTTAAATTAAATCAAATATCAAATATGGTAAATGGTATTATATCAGAAAAGAGTATGTTACAAACATTAAAAAACTATAAAAACTGACATTATAATTTAATCCTTGTTGAAATTTGTTGATTAAACAGGATGAAAGTAATCACATAATGAAAGACTGTTAGTTGTCTAGGCATATATTTATTCTGTATTTATGGGTTAGATATCTTTAAATTATTCAAAATATGAAAAAAAAATAATTTATAGCAATACATTACAAAATAGTGTTTTACAAAGATTAAAAAACCATAAAAACTGATATTATAATTTAATCCTGATTGAAAATGCTTAACTGATTATTATGAAAATATTTGGAGTGTTAGTTCTCAAGAAATAGATCCATTATGCATTTGGTGGTTAGATTCCTTTAAATAATTCGAAATATAAAAAAAAACGTCATTGCGTTATAGCACAAAATAATGTGTTACAAACATAAAAAAAACTTAAAAAATTATATTAGAATTTATTCCTTATTGATAATGGTTGATTAAATGTGATGATGAAATTTGGACTGTTAGTTTACAAGGCATAGATCCATTATGTATTTAGTGGTTAGATACCTTTCATCACTTCAGAATATCAAAAATAGTTCCATTGTGTTTTATCATAAATAGTATGTTACAAACATTAAAAAAACCATAAAAATTGATATTATAATTTAATTCTTATTAAGAATAATTAATTAAATATGATGATGAGGGAATTTGGACTGTTATTTGTCAAAGTATAGATCAATTATGCTCTTAGTGGTTAGATATCTTTAAATTGTTCAAAATATCAAGAAAATTTCATTTCATTATATCCCAATACAATGTGTTGTAAACATTA
>CM063500.1:50669298-50674298 GCA_032207245.1 Pardosa pseudoannulata
TTATTAATTTATTTACAAACATTTTACATTTGCTTGGTTTTACATCTTTAAAACAGGACAACTTCTGTTAGGTCGTCTAGCATATTATATATTTTAAGTGAAAAACTTTTTATTTTCTGACTGTACGCGTGGTGGCGTGAAGTAATTTTAAATTAAATTTTTCTTTACGTTTCCGTCAAAACGTTCCAATTAATAATTTCTTTAAAACATTTTACATTTGTAAGATTTACAGCATTAAAACAGGACAATGTCTGTTGAATCATCTAGTATATTATATATTTTAAGTGGAAAACTTTTTTGTTTCTGTTTGTACGCGTAGTGGCGTCAAGTAATTTTAAATTAATTTTTTCTTTACGTTTCCATCAAAACGGTCCAATTAATAATTTATTTA
The DNA here is from genome assembly GCA_032207245.1 of Pardosa pseudoannulata. Classification (NCBI taxonomy): domain Eukaryota; kingdom Metazoa; phylum Arthropoda; class Arachnida; order Araneae; family Lycosidae; genus Pardosa; species Pardosa pseudoannulata. Next base: position 50,669,690 of record CM063500.1, read on the forward strand.
AAAACATTATACAATTGTTGGTTTTTCATCGTTAAAACAGGACAACGTCTGTTGAGTCATCTAGTATAGTATATATTTTAAGGGAAAAACCTTTTAGTTTCTGTTTGTACTCGTAATGGCGTCAAGTAATTTTAAATTAATTTTTTTCTTTACGTTTCCATCAAAATGGTCCAATTAATAATTTATTTAAAAACATTATACAATTGTTTGTTTTACATCGTTAAAATAGGACAACGTCTGTTGAGTCATCTGGTATATTATATATTTTAAGTGAAAAACTTTTTAGTTTCTGTTTGTACGAGTAATGGCGTCAAGTAATTTTAAATTAATTTTTTCTTTACGTTTCCATCAAAACGGTCCAATTAATAATTTATTTAAAAACATTATACAATTGTTGATTTTACATCGTTAAAATAGGACAACGTCTGTTGAGTCATCTGGTATATTATATATTTTAAGTGAAAAACTTTTTAGTTTCTGTTTGTACGAGTAATGGCGTCAAGTAATTTTAAATTAATTTTTTCTTTACTTTTCCATCAATACTGTACAACTCATAATTTATTTAAAAAATTTACAATTGTTTGTTTTACATCGGTAAAATAGGACAACGTCTGTTTAGTCATCTGGTATATTATATATTTTAAGTGAAAAACTTTTTAGTTTCTGTTTGTACGAGTAATGGCGTCAAGTAATTTTAAATTAATTTTTTCTTTACGTTTCCATCAAAACGGTCCAATTAATAATTTATTTAAAAACATTATACAATTGTTGATTTTACATCGTTAAAACAACACAATTTCTGTTAGGTCGTCTAGCATATTATATATTTTAAGTGAAAAACTTTTTATTTTCTAACTGTACGCGTGGTGGCGTGAAGTAATTTTAAATTAATTGTTTCTTTACTTTTCGATTATAACTGTCCAATTAATAATTTATTAAAAAAATTTACAATTGTTGGTTTTATAGCATTAAAACAAGACAACATGTGTTAGGTTCTCCAGTATATTATATATTTTAAGTGCAAAAACATTTTATTTTCTTTTATTTCCACCTGTTATAAAACAACACTATTTTAAATTAATTTTTCTTTACGTTTAAAAAACGGTATTACATTTATCTGAAAAAATAAATTTATACTGACTCGTTAAATAGGACAATTGTGAATCTTAATAAATTTTAATCCGAAGAAAAATTTTATGGTTTCATGTTTTACGAAAATATCGTTCTTAAACGTTAAAATTTTAAATTATTTTTTTTTTAATTTCCATCAAAAACAGCATTAATAATTTATTTAAAAATTACAATTGTTTGTTTTACAGCGTTTAACCAGGAAACGCTGTTAGTCATCTAGTATACTGTTATATTAAGTGAAAAACGATGATTTAGCTCTTTTTGGAAGATCAAGTAATTTTAAATTAATTTTTCTTTAAGTTCCATCAAACGGTCCTAATTAATAATTTTATTTAAAAAAAAACAATTGTTTGTTTTACATCGAAAATAGGACAACTGTTGCATCTTTGATTAATATTTTTGGAAACGCTGCCTCACTCGTGTAGATAATTGGCGTCAAGACAGTAATAAATTAATTTTTTCTTTTATTAATAATACGATATTAATAATTTATTTAAAAAATTTACAATTGTTTGTTTACAGTAAACAGGACACGTCTGTTATATTAGTATACTAATTTTAAATGAAAAATTTTTGTTTCTTTTTGCATGATATGGAAAAGTATTTTTAAAGATATTTTCTTTACGTTTATGAAACGGTATTAATATTTATTTAAAAAATATTAAATTGGTTTGTACATCTAAAAACAAAAATTATTCTATAATCTTTAAATTATATATTTTAATGCAAAAAAATTAAATATTTTCTACTGTATTTTTGAAGTTTTTATTTAATTTTTCTTTATTTGATTAATAAAGTTAAATAATTAAAAAAAAAATTTACAATTTTGGTTTTATTCGGTAAAAGAATTGTTATTTTCTAGTTTATTAAATTTATTTTAATAAACATTTTATTTTCTTTTATTTCCACCTGTTATAAAACAACACTATTTATTTTTTAGTAAAGAAAAACATTTCCGTCTTTCTAGAGTTAAAAACTGGTTTTTAATATATCTGAACCATAAATAAATCCTTTAATACTGACCTCAAAATAACGTAAAATTGTATAGCTTTTAATATTTTTATAATAAATCCGAAAAAAATTTATCTTGAACATTTAATCATTTTGAAATATTTTCTTAAACGTTAAAAGTTCATCTTACTATTTTTTTTTTATTTATAAAACAACATAATAGCATTCATTATTCAAAACTACTTAAACAGGCGTTATAGGTTAGCATCTTTCCTTGTAGCGTTTAATGCAAAAGAGTATTAAAATCTTACAGTTTGATCGATTTGAATAAAACGAGATACGTGGTGATCTTTTTTTGAGCATTACTTCAACTAAATTTAAATCACGAAATCTTCTACTTAGAAAATATCTCTGTATAACAGTGTTTCTAAGTTTCATCTAAAAATTTGCATCTTTGATTTAGATTTGGAAAGCTGCTTATTGTAGATAAAGTAATCAAGACATCAAATAAATTCTCATCTGTTTTTTGATATTAAACATAAATTCAAATGTATTTTGTTTACAGTACATTAAACGTATGTTTAAATAAATTTAGGGTATTATCTATTTACAAATAGCACTCGTATATTTTTGTTTATACTTATTCGAACAAAATACTTTAGAGTGGAAGTAAGATTTGTTTTTCCATTTTAAGGAAAAGTATTAAGTATTTATTTAATAATACTGAAATGATAAACTAATATATTTGAGGAAGATAAATGCAAATTCTATTAGATATACTAAATACTACATATTATTAATATGATAGTAAATATGTTTCGACATTTAATACAAAAGAGTATTAAATATTTTCTTTCAATATGATTTTGTCGTTACAGTGTGATATTTTTTTAGATATATGAATGAAAATACTGTTAAAAAATCGCGATTATTTAAAACTTTAGTTCATAATTCTGTATAAATGTTTCAAAATTTTTTCTGCAAGTTTCTTCAATATGAAAAAAAACGTTGTTTTCATTATATAGATTTAGAAAGTAATAGAAAGCAGTCTATGTAATAAAGAAAATTAAATATAGGTTTTTTTATTAAGTTAAATATAGGTTATTTAAATATAAGTAGATTATTTTATTTAATTAAATATAGGTTTTCGACTTTATTTTTAAATAACTTTTGAGTATTATCTGTTTACAACTGTTTAATAGCAGTCATATATATTTTTTTTATATTATGTACTTATTCCAACAAAATACTTTATAGTGGAAAAAAGATTTGTTTTTTGCATTTTATGGAAAAGTATTAAGTATTTATTTATTAATTCTGAAATGATAAACTAATATATTTGAGGAAGATAAATACAAATTCTATTAGATATACTAAATACTACATATTATTAATATGACAGTAAATATTTTTCGACATTTAATGCAAAAGAGTATTAAATATTTTCTTACAGTATGATTTTGTAGTAACAGTGTGGTATTTTTTTGAGTTATTTAAATAAAAATACTATTAAAAAATATATCTCGATTATTTATAAATTTAGTTTATATTTCTGTATAAATGTTTCGAAATTTCTTCTGCAAGTTTCTCCAACATGAAAATAAAATAGTTATATATATATATATATATATATATATATATATATATATATATATATATATATATATATATATATATATATATATATATATATATATATATATATAATATATATATATATATATATATATATATATATATGTATATATATATATATATATATATATATAATATATATATATATATATATATATATGTATATATATATATATATATATATATATATATAATATATATATGTATATATATATATATATATATATATATATATATATATATATATATATATATATATATATATATATATATATATATATATATATATATATATATATATATATATATATATATAATATATATATATATATATATATATATATATATATATATATATATATATATATATATATATATATATATATAGTCTAAATTATCAAAATGGCGTTTGTTTTAAAGGAAGCAATGGTTTGAAGGCTATATTTATGCTTTATCCAAACAGAAGTATTCATATTGAAAGAGAAGTAATCAAAATGATGTGAGAGTCGTGGTTTTGTGATATCTAAAGCGTCGATACGTAATATCGTCAAAAAGAAAAGGAAAAAAACATCAAATTAAATCATCATGTGGATAAAAATTCCAAACATGTATCCAAGAAAAAAATGAACATCTTCGACTGTTCCATAGATACGTTGTTTAATGTTAAAACAAACTTCCCCTAGTCAAAGGACAGTTGTAAAATCGTTTAAATACTCCGTATCCACTGTAAACAAAATTTTAAAAGCTGATTTAAATCTTAAGAAAGCGAAAAACAGTAATGTGCTTCGTCTTTCTCTAAAGATTATATCTGTACCCAGAACACGCTGAGGAATTCTGTATGAGAAACATTTATTAAAAAAAATGGAAAAAAATTGTCACAGTAGATGAATCA
>CM063500.1:50679298-50686798 GCA_032207245.1 Pardosa pseudoannulata
AATTTTTAATATTCCAGAACTGTTAAGTACCCAATGAGTCAGGTAAAAAATGGTTTGCTTCTTAGCTGAGAATTATCTGGTTCACTCTCAATAATTTATTTATCGTCATACTCCTCTAGAGTCTCCCGATCCTGTAATGCAGTTTAGAATCACATTGAATTCATTTAGTCAAACCGTGTGGTTATGTATAACAAACAAACACACAAACGAACAAACTTGTTAATTTCCAAAGCTATGTAAATTAAGTTAGGTATTTATTAGTCCGTGAAATAGACTCCTATACTTATATGAAAATAAATTATTGTTCATACCGGTGATAAAATTTTCATTGAAACAAAAAATAATCAATGATTAAAATTATCACATATGTACCTAATCTATTATTTATGCAAAATATAAAAGAAAATCATTTACGTAAAATCTAAGTTCAGTTGTAAAAGATATTATAATAGTGTAGACGATATTTAAAGAGTTTAAAATATGAAATAATTAAATGAGATGTTTAAACGAATGACGTCATAATGCTAGAAAAAATTGTTATTTTTACCTATTTATTAAGTGATAAATGGATAAATTTAATCGTCTGCTGTTAACCGGGGAAAATAGGGGTTGAAATTATGGCATTAAACTCTTGAAAAGAGGCGAAAGGGTGGAATTCAAACGTTTTAAAGACGACAGTATTTTTTGCTACGATATGTAGCATATTTATACAAATTTATTTTAGAATCGGATCGATAGTTTAGGAGAAGATAAACTTTATTCGCTTTGAATGGATGCCTCTATCCATTCCAGGTTCAACCGCTTCATAAATTTGAGGACAGATAACTTAGGCTATTATTATATAGGGGATAAACATACTAATTAAAGATATCTTCGGTCTTTTAAAATATATCCACAGTTTATATTTTACAAACAATCAAGTGAAACTTCTTAAGTAATAAATAAAACTTCAATCTGAAATAAAAATCTTTCTATTACCTTTTATCGCTGGATACTCAGATGCTAAACTGATCCATTTCTAGTATTTTAATTATTAAATAGTTCACATCATTAAAAATTAAAACTAATTGCAAAGATATATGTTACATTTTTTAAAGTATTTCAGTTTTCTTTTAAGTAGTTTAAATTTTCTTGCATAGTTGTCTTTCAATAATGATACTTAACTTAATCCCTTCCGGTATGATTTAATAATGAAAAACTGTTCATGAAATAAGCATTTAATTTTTATTTAAAAACTTGTTTCATTTTACAATTTTTATATATTCTTAATTAAAATCCACTTTTTACATAGTGTTAAATAATATCAGAAACAGTAAAATTAAGAAAATATCAAAACAAAACATTAATAAGGTATACAGATAATAGTCTTCAAGCTAGTGGTACTTTTCAAAACAAAGTGCAAAGGAATTCTTAATTGTTTACACCGCCAAGTAGTCTCACTTTTAATTTGATTCTTGTAACACACAAGGCATTTCTTAGTAGGTTTTCTTTTATTCTGACTCATTAATTTGGCAATGACTTGTACCAAGAAATTCTAAGTAAACAATATGCAATATTGACTTGTGATTTTCACAAGTGATAAAAGTGTTGCCAAATTCAGTACACTAGAAATTTTAAACTAAATTAATTATCTTATTTAACAGTAACTTTAATCACATGACGAGTGTAGCTCGTCATTGTGCGGTGTGGGATGAAAAACTAATGACGAGCTAGACTAGTCATTTTACCGGAAGGGGTTAATCTTATAAACATACTAATTGTAGGTATCTTCGGTGTTTTTAATTTTAATATATCAAAAGTTTATACTTTATAAACAATCAAGTGAAACTTCTCAATAAATTAATAAATTTTTTATCTGAAATAAATACTGTCTGTCTATTACCATTTATCGAGGGATTAGACTAACACTGAGCGTTGACTACTGACTGTAAGAGAACAGCGATATCAGTAACATCCTTTATAAAAGTCCAGTTAGGAAATGAAGTTAAATTTTATGTATGCTGCAGATCTGATGAACGATCCTAAAGTATTAAACCAGACATTATAATGTTTATTTAATTTCTGTCGAGGCGCAATAGTAAATATTATGAAACAAAATCGATATGCTTGTTTGCATATGTTTTCCAACTTAATTTCTGCATAGATATAACAAGTGCCTAAGATGCACGGGCACATGAAACGCGCATTACTGAATGTGTTTCGACCTGTAGTCGAAAATGGGGCTTAATGCACGACCCTACAACCTGCAAAGTGTACTGCGAATTATTTAATTAGTTTATACCCATAAATGGCTCCTACGTACTCAGATCCCCATTTGTGGGATGCTCTAATGATATGTTGAGAAATCATCAAGGCAAAGTGCCTATCAAAAGAAGAAACTGGTGGAAGAGGCATAAAAGCTAATTGAATTGCTGAAGAGTGTAATGGTTCCATAATTAGATCTAAATTAAAACACTTTAGGGCAGGTCTTATTGCGTAATGCACTAATTTTTTCTTCTTAATGTAACACTTTATTCTCTAATATAGCCTATTATTCAGGTTGTAGTTTGCACCGAATCAAATTAAACTCGAATTTCTTTCAGAATCGAATTTAAACTCCTTCGAATATAAAATTCATTTCAGGAATTAACTATGAACCTTTGAGTTACATCCTGCAATAATTGTAAGGCTTACAGCATCAAATCAAAGGAAGAAACTACCAAAAGACTGAAGAAATAAACTCAAAAGTACATTGTTGCATTTTGTGCATATTCGCTTTATACCCATCCGTAAGATTGAAATATACCAAATAAAATTAAAATTTACTAAATGATTTTATTATTAAATAAATTTGGTTTTAGATCATTGTAAATCATAAACTGGTGGAAGAGGCATAAAAGCTAATTGAATTGCTGAAGAGTGTAATGGTTCCATAATTAGAACTAAATTAAAACATTTTAGGGCAGGTGTTATTGTGTTTTGCTCTATTTTTTCCTTCTTAATGTAACACTTTATTCTCTAATATAGCCTATTATTCAGGTTGTAGTTTGCACCGAATCAAATTAAAATCAAATTTCTTTCGGGATCAAATTTAAACACCTTCGACTATAAAAATCATTTCAGGAATTAACTATGAATCTTTGAGTTACATTATGCAATATTTGTAAGGCTTACAACATCAAATCAAAGGAAGAAACTACCAAAAGACTGAAGAAATAAACTCAAAAGTACATTGTTGCATTTTGTGCATATTAACTTTATACCAATCCGTAAGATTGAAATATACCAAATAAAAGTAAAATTTACTAAATAATTTTATTATTAAATAAATTTGGTTTTAGATCATTGTAAATCATAAACTGGTGGAAGAAACATAAAAGCTAATTGAATTTCTGAAGAGTGTAATGGTTCCATAATTAAGGTCTTATTGTGTATTGTCCTAATTTTTATATATGTATATATAAATATTAGGGGCTTGAGATTATGTATCCTGTGACATAATTTTACCAATATATATATATATATATATGAATATATATATATATATATATATATATATATATATATATATATATATATATATATATATATATATATATATATATATATATATATATATATATATATATATATATATATATATATATAGCACGCGTGTATGTGTGTGACTAATACACGAGAAATATACAATGTTGTATATACTCGTAAAACTAGCAAAGGCAGATTAAAATGGTTTAAATCTTTCAAAATTAAATATGACCCTTCAAAAATTTTTCAAGCGTTTGATATATTAATGATAAGGCACCTGTCAAAGTGTCTCGATTTTAACATGGAAACAGAAACATTTTTACGTGCAAGAAATCACTGACAGGTCTCATGATAAGGTATAAATATTCAACAGTAGTTTGGTAAGCAAATATTAACAACTGGAATTAATTCTAAAGACATTGAAATCTATTTGACTTATAAGGTGATTTAGCATGTGTTGGATATTTTTTTATGTTACGTTATATTATTAAATACTTAGAATAAGTTAAGATGATATTCATATATACATTATATATATTGAATTTGAGAAAATCAATTGGGGTAGATATTTAATATAATTATTTTTTACGATATAATAATCATAAGGCACCTGTCAAAGTGTCTTGATTTTAACATGGAAACAGAAGCATTTTTACATGCAAGAAATCACTGACAGGTCTCATGATAAGGTAAAAATATTCAACAGTAGTTTAATATTCAAATATCAACAACTGCAATTAAATCTAAAGATATTGAAATCTATTTGACTTATATGATGTCTTAGTATGTGTTAGATATTTTTTTTTATTTTACGTTATATTATTAAATACTTTGAATACGTTAAGATGATATTAATATATACATTATATATATTGAATTTGAGAAAAAAAATTTTTCGGTAGATATTTAATATAATTACTTTTTACGATATAATAATGATAAGACACCTGTCAAAGTGTCTCAATTTTAACATGAAAACAGATTGATTTTTACATGCAAAAAATCACTGAGATATCTCATGATAAGGTATAAATATTCAACAGTATTTTGTTAAGCAAATATCAACAACTGGAATTAATTCTAAAAACATTGAAATCTGTTTGACTTATAAGGTGATTTAGTATCCGTGACTTAGTAGATAATTTTTTATTTAATGTTATGTTATTAAATACTTTGAATAAGTTAAGTTGATATTAATATATAGATTACATATATTGAATTTAAAAAATAAAATATTCTTGGGTAGACATTTAATATAATTACTTTTTATTCATTTTTTATTAAATTCCTGTCACTTTTTGTTAATTTTAAATACAATTATGTATAATTTCGGGTATTTTTTATAAAATGTATTTCAGGAATATTTGGTGATTACGCAATAACAACTAAAGTATCTGCCTTTTTTTGATTCTCCGAAGATTGACGTCATATGCATCATTTCTGATTAATGCCGTTGTCGTAGTGTTTAGTCTTTGTAAATAGTGTCTTGTATATATTATACATATTGTAATGCATTTTCACATATTATTGTAACATAAATTCGTTTATCTGTATTAATATTTGTTATGAGTAAAGTTTTATAATTGTCGTATTTTTATTTGTGGCAACACAGCATCTTTTTCAATATTCAAATATCTGTAATGTATGTATATGTTGTCTCCCTGTATAAGAGTCAGTGTGACAGTAGTAGATAGTTCGGTTGCATCGAAGGTGATGATGTTTGTTTAACCAATTCCGGTATGATTTAATAATGAAAAACTGTGCATGAAATAACCATTTAATTTTTATTTAACCCATCCACCGGCCACCCTCCCCACCTTTTTCCGTTTAAAAACGGTCACACTTTTCGTAAATTCCAGACGGAACTTACCGTACCATACTAGAGTTGCCGGTTTAAAAGTTGTCAGGCTACTTTTAAATTATTTTCCCTGCAAGGTAAAGGAGTAACGTTACTCAAAATTAGTTTCTTTCATTTATTATCGCTTTGCAATATTTTTTTTTCCTCAAAAGTGTGCGATACGAGTTATACGAGTGCGAACGTGAAGGGGTCGACAGGTCCGTTTTCGAACAGGAATTCGCTGTCGAACCCCCGTCGACGCGTCCGTTCAGTGGGTTAAAAAACTTGTTTCATTTTACCATTCTCACATATTCTTAATTAAAATCCACTTTTTACATAGTGTTAAATAATATCAGAAACAGTAAAATTAAGAAAATATCAAAGCAAAACATTAATAAGGTGTACAGATAATAGTCTTCAAGCTAGTGGTACTTTTCAAAACAAAGTGCAAAGGAATTCTTAATTGTTTACACCGCCAGGTAGTCTCACTTTTAATTTGATTCTTGTAACACACACGACATTTCTTAGTAGGTTTTCTTTTATTCTGACTCATTAATTTGGCAATGACTTGTACCAAGAAATTCTAAGTAAACAATATGCAATAGTGAGTTGTGATTTTCACAAGTGATAAAAGTGTTGCCAAATTCAGTACACTGGAAATTTTAAACTAAATTAATTATCATATTTTACAGTAACTTTAATCACATGACGAGTGTAGCTCGTCATTGTGCGGTATGGAATGAAAAACTAATGACGAGCTAGACTCGTCATTTTACCGGAAGGGGTTAAGTAACTTATATTTGCTTTCAGTAGTTTAAACTTCTGTAACGTTAGCTCAGTTTGATATCCAGAGCTGTACGTCATTCATTATACTATCTAAACAAAATGCCTGTGTCTAGATCTAGTTGGTTTATTTAACTGCACCGTGTGAATCCCGTCTGAGCATGGTCCTATATATGATGTGATCCTTGCGGATATTTCTTTAAGAATCGTCGAGACATAACAGGGGTCTCCATAATTTTTTAATGAACTTATTGTCTTTTTTGTTACTTAAGCACATAAATTCATTTATACTTTTAATAAAAAAGATCTTTTATTAAATATATATTCAAATTTTTATTTTAATTGTCTATTTCTATCTAAATATATCCAAATATCCAAAACGAATAAAATTTTACTCATTTATTTTACGTGATTTAATTAGGTAATCTTATTTTGTGTTTTTTAGATAAAAATATGCATTCAAAAGAGTAAAACTAAGTCCCATATGAATCAAAAATATATGTTTTTTTACATATTTAATTATGTATTTTTAAACGAATGGAGTATATTCACAATAATACAAAATTAAAATAAAATTTGGAATAGATCTGTAATGAAAGTTCTTTTTATTAATAGTATAAAGGAATTTATGTGTTTGTGTAACAAAAGATGTAATAAAAAGGACGAACAGTTCATTAAAAATTCCTAAATTACGTTCTATTAAAGATACCTGAAATTATACAGAATTGTATTTAAAATTAAGAAAAAATGGGAATAAAATGATAAAAAAGAAAGGGAAACAAAAAAAAAATTCTTGGGTAGATAGTTAACATAATTACTTATGTAAACTATCTACCCAAGAATTTTTTGTTTCTTAAATTAAATATATATAATGTATAACGAATGTATGTGACGAATACAACATTTGTATATAACGAATGTATATATAAAGTGTAACGAATTAATATAAAATGAATAAAGTTTTATTATCTTTCATGTATTTATTTTACGTGATTTAATTTAGTAACCTAATTCAGTGTTTTTTGTATAAAAATCTGTATTCAAAACGCTAAAACTAAGTTTCATATATATTAGAATTATGTGTTGTTTTTACACATTTAAAAATTTCTGTCTAAAAAAATACAGTGTATATATATATATATATATATATATATATATATATATATATACATATATATATATATATATATATATATATATATATATATATAAACAACATTTATTCAACGAAAGAAAGTATGTACTTATGTAATTCAATCATGAAAATATTTTCCTCCTTTATTTTCTGTTTAGCTCTGTCAAAATTAAATATGATCTTTTAAAAATTTCTGAGCGTTTGGCACATTAATGACAAAGAAACTGTCAAAGTGTCC
>CM063500.1:50689298-50709298 GCA_032207245.1 Pardosa pseudoannulata
GTGCATGCAATGCTACTTTAAAATATATTGTAGCGATACATATATGCAGTTATCTTTACGTAACCGAATTCATATTTGAACACCAACCACAGAAAATCCATTTCACAAACAAAAAATATTTGCAAGAAAGCGCTTCACTAAATGACAAATAGAAAACAAAATGTTGTATATATATATATTGGAAAGAAAATCACGATTTCCAGCACAAACACAAATATGAGCCGAGAAAGAGGAATTGCCTGTCATGTATCAAAATAGATCCAATCCAATCCATTAAATCCCACGTGAAAGGGAGATTCTGCCCGGATGTCAACAATATCGTGATAGAACAACGAATAGACTGTAAGAGGTTTAAAGATCGAAGATATGGATTGCAAACATGCGTTTTCTTTTGTTGTGCGATTTTAGTAAAATGAATTTTTTCAACTTTTGGAAGAGGGAACCATTGCAAAGAAAGCATTTTTTATCACTGATATTATGGCACTAGTCGCTCCATTTTATTTTTATACTAGTCAAGTAGTAGTATGGCTAATTAATGTTTAATAAATGATGATATACATAAAACCTAGGAGTATTCGTGCATTGATTGATTTCTGATATTTTATGTAGACAAAGGATTTTTTCAACCCCTGTAAGACTGAAATATTTTCAAATAAACATATTTCCATCCTTGATGTTATGGCATTAGTCACTACATATTATTTTTATACTATTCAGGCACTGGTATGTATAATTAAGTTTCAAAGAATGACGATATACATAAAACCTGGGAGTATTCGTGCATTGATTAATTCCTTACATTTTATATGGTGAAAGACTATTACATCTGTAAGAGCGAAACGATTTCAAAAGAAAATTATATTTATTATTGATATTATGGTACTAGTCATTCCATTTTATTTTAATATAGTCAGACACTAGTATGGAAAATTAAGTTTCAATACATGACGATATACTTAAAACCTGCGAGTTTTTGTACATTGATGGATATCATACATTTTATGTAGTAAAATGACTTTTTTCAACACCTGTAAGAGTGATACCATTTGCAAGGAAACAATTTTTAACACTGATATTATGGCACTAGTCGCTCCATTTTATTTTTATACTAGTCAAGTAGTAGTAAGGCTAATTAAGGTTTAATAAATGATGATATACATAAAACCTAGGAGTATTCGTGCATTGACTGATTTCTGATATTTTATGTAGAGAAAAAATGTTTTCAACCCCTGTAAGACTAAAATCATCTCAAATAAACATATTTCTAATTCCTGATATTATGGTACTAATCACTACATATTATTTTTATACTAGTCAGACACTAATATGGATAATTAAGGGTCAATAAATGGCAATATGCATAAAACCTGGAAGTATTCGCATATTGATGGATTCCTCGCATTTTATGTAGTAACATGTCTTTTTTCAACATCTGTAATATGGAAACCATTTCAAAGAAAACAATTTTTATCATTGACATTTTGGAACTAGTCGTTTCATTTCATTTTTATAATAGTCAGACACTACTATGTATAATTAAGGTTCAATAAATGACGATATACATAAAACCTGGAAGTATTCGGATATTGATTGTTTCCTCGCATTTTATGTAGTGAAATTACAATTTTCAACCCCTGTAAGACTGAAATCATTTGAAATAAACATATTTCCATCGCTGATATTATGACACTAGTCACTACATATTATTTCTATACTAGTTAGTCACTAGCATCGGCATCTAAGGTTCAATAAATGACGATTTAGATAAAACCTGGAAGTATTCGCATATTGATGGATTCCTCGCATTTTATGTAGTAACGTGTCTTTTTTCAACATCTGTAAGATGGAAACCATTTCAAAGAAAACAATTTTTATCATTGACATTTTGGAACTAGTTGTTCCATTTCATTTTTATAATAGTCAGACACTACTATGTATAATTAAGATTCAATAAATGACAATATACATAAAACCTGGAAATATTCGGATATTGATTGTTTCCTAACATTCTATGTAGTGAAATTACATTTTCCAACCCCTGTAAGACTGAAATCATTTGAAATAAACATATTTCCATTGCTGATATTATGGCACTAGTCACTACATATTATTTTTATACTAGTTAGTCACTAGCATCGGTATCTAAGGTTCAATAAATGACGATATACATAAAACCAGGAAGTATTCGTGCATTGATTGACTCCTCGCATTGTATGTAATGAAATGACTTTTTTCAACATCTGTAAGATGGAAACCATTTCAAAGAAAACAATTTTTATCATTGACATTTTGGAAATAGTAGTTCCATTTCATTTTTATACTAGTTAGACACTAGAATGGTTAATTACGGTTCAATAAATGTTTATATACATAAAACTTGGAAGTATTCATACATTAAATGATTTCTGGCATTTTATGTAGTGAAATGACTTTTTTTAGTCTCTTTAAGAGTTAAATCCTTTCAAATAAACTTATTTTCATCGCTGATATTATTGTACTAGTCACTCCATACTAATCTTATACTAGTCAGTGACAAGTATATGTAAAATGGCTTCACCAAATGAAGACATATATAAGATTTGAGAGTATTCATGCATTGATTGATTTCTGACATTTTATGTATTGAAATGACTTTTGTTAGCCTTTGTAAGAGTGAAATTATTTCAGATAACTTTTTATAACGGATATTATGGCGCTGATATTAGTCACTCAATACTATTCATATACTACTCAGGGACTAGTATGTGTAAAATGGCTTAACCAAATGCAGATATATATAAAAAACCTGAGAGTATTCGGACATTGACTGATTTCTTACATTTTATGTAGAGAAATGACTATTGTTAGCCTATTTTAGAGTGAGATAGTTTCAAATAAACATAGTTTTATCACTGATATTATGGCACTAGTTACTCCTTACTATTCTTATACTAGTCCGGGACTAGTATGTGTAAAAAGGCTTTACCAAATGAAGATAGTCATAAAACCTGGGAATATTCACACATTGACTGATTAATGACATTTTATGTAGGGAAATGACTTTTGTTAGTCTCTGTGAAAGTAAAATCATTTCAAATAAATATATTTTCATCACTTATATTATGGCTCTAGTCAATCCATACTATTCATATAGCAGACACAGATTAGTATATGTAAAAACACTTTACCAAATGAATATATACATAAAACTTGGGAGTTTTTGTGCATTGATTGATTTCTGACATTTTATGTAATGAAATGACTCTTGCTAGCCTCTCTAAGAATGACAATATTTCAAATGACTTTTCATCACTGATATTATGGTTCTGATATTTGTCACTCCATATTATTCTTATGCTAGTCAGGGACTAGTAGGTGTAAAAAGGCTTAACTAAATGAAGATATATACAGAAAATCTTGAGAGTATTCGCACATTAACTGATTTCTAACATTTTATATAGGGAAATGACTTTTGTTAGCCTCTGTAGGAATGAAATCATTTCAAATAACTTTTCGTCACTGATATTATGGAACTGATATTAGTCGCTGCATACTATTCTTATACTAGACAGGGACTAGTATGTTAAAAAAGGCTTTACCATATGATTTTATACATAAAACTTGGGAGTAGTAATGCATTGATTTCTGATATTTTATGTAGTGAAATGACTTTTGTTAGCCTCTATAAGAGTGAAATAATTTTAAATAACTTTTCATCACTGATATTATGTCACTGATATTAGTCACTGCATACTATTCTTATACTAGTCAGGGACTAGTATGATTAAAAAGTTTTAAGCAAATGAAGATATATAAAACCTGGGAATATTCGCAGATTGACTGATTTCTTACGTAGAGAAATGACTATTGTTAGCCTCTTTTAGAGTGAAATCATTTCAAACAAACATTTCATCACTGATATTATAGCACTAGTCACCCCGTACTATTTTCTTAAACTAGTCAAGGACTAGTATGTGCAAAAATGCTTTACCAAATGAAGATAGTCACACAACTGGGAGTATTCGTACATTGACTGATTTCTGACATTTTAAGTAGGGAAATGTCTTTTGTTAGCCTCTGTAAGAGTCAAATCATTTGAAATAAACTTTTTTTCATCACTGATATTATGGCACTAGTCAATGCATACTATTCTTATAGCAGACATAAATTAGTATGTGTAAAAAGGCTTTACCAAATGAATATATTCTTAAAACTTGGGAGTATTTGTGCATTGATTGATTTCTGACATTTTATGTAGTGAAATGACTCTTGTTAGCCTCTCTAAGAGTGACAACATTTCAAATAACTTTTCATCACTGATATTATGGTACTGATATTAGTCACTCCATATCATTCTGATGTTAGTCAGGGACTAGTATGTGTAAAAAGGCTTAACTAATTGAAGATATACATAAAACCTTGGAAGTATTCGCACATTGACTGTATTCTAATATTTTATATAGGGAAATGACTTTTGTTAGCCTCTGTAACAGTGAAATCGTTTCAAATAACTTTTCATCACTGATATTATGGCACTGATATTAGTCACTGCATACTATTTTTATACTAGACAGAGACTAGTATGTTTAAAAAGGCTTCACCAAATGAAGGTATACATTAAACTTGGGAGTAGTAATGCATTGATTTCTGACATTTTATGTAGTGAAATGACTTTTGTTAGCCTCTGTAAGAGTGACATCATTTCAAATAACTTATCATCACTGATATTATGGCATATTATGGCACTGATATTAGTCACTCCATATTATTCTTATACTAGTCATGGACTAATATATGTAAAAAGTCTTCACCAAATGAATATATATAAAAAACCTGGGAGTAGTCGTACATTGATTGATTTCTGCTATTTAATGCAGTGAAAGAACTTTTGTTAGCCCCTGTAAGAGTGAAATCATTTTATGGTACTGATATTAGTCACTCCATACTATCCTTTTACTATTCAGGGACTAGTATGTGTAAAAAGACTTCAACAAATAAAGATATACTCAAAACTTGGGAGTATTCGTGCATAATTAATTTCTGATATTTTATTTGTTGCATAGAACTATGCGTTCTATAAATCAACTACATTTCTCCTGGTTGATCCCAATGTTATAAAATGAGGGTAGTCATATTGTAATGACCCTTCATTGTATATATATATATATATATATATATATATATATATATATACATATATATATATATATGTCATATATATATATATATATATATATATACATATATATATGTCATATATATATATATATATATATATATATATATGTCGGCGAAGCATGTCCTACACGTGTAGGACATGCTTGGCCGACGATAAGCAGCCCGTCAATCCCCTCCCAACTGTCTATCGGAACTTCGGAGGGCATTGCTTGATGAGTGGTGTAATTTTCCCCAAGATCAGATTGATAATCTGATACTCAGCATGCGTAGGCGTTGTAACGCTTGTATTGCATCCTCCGGGAGACATACTCCGTATTAACCATCATACTAACCATGTTATACTGTTTTCTGTAAATAGGTTCTTTTTTAAAATTTGCTCCAGGGAGTAAAAATCGCAATTTTTATTAATTATGTCAAACATATAGCATCTTTTTTGCTCTTTTCCTTTTGTTTAATAAATAGACTTTACAAATAAGTCAAATTTGTTTTGCTTTTGTCTCTTTCATTGCCTGAACTTCATTTTCCTTAATTTATGGACGTGAGTGTATATATATATATATATATATATATATATATATATATATATATATATATATATATATATATATATATATATATATATATATATGTATATATATATATACATGTATATATATATATATATATATATATATATATATATACATATATATATATATATATATATATATATATATATATATATATATATATATATATATATATATATATATATGTATATATATATATATATATATATATATATATATATATATATATATATATATATATATATATATATATATATATATATATATATATATATATATATATATATATATATATATATATATATATATATATATATATATATATATATATATATATATATATATATATATATATATATATATATATATATATATATATATATATATATATGTATATATATATACATATATAAATATACATGTATATATATATATATATCATTTTGGTAAGGATAAATATTAAATTATATTGAAATCTAAATTGATTTTTTAATTAACCTTCCCATTCTGTGGTTCCGCATCGACTGGTGTAAAACTAGTTTTTATTATTCTAAATTTTTCCAGAATCTATGTAGTAGAGAGAACACTCGTCTTTGTTTTCCTGTATATACCATTATTTTTGTACCCATAAAGAAACGACGTTTTTACACTAACCCGTACTATTCAACGCTCAAGTGTCAATCGTCAGTATAAATACTAGTACGTGTTCCGCATGCAATGTGTTAATGTATCTAAATTTTTATACCAAGAATTGCTAATTTTTTATACAAAATCTTCTTTTAATATATCCACACTCTAAAATTATTGGCGGCTTACCAAAGCTGAAGTAGTTAATTATACAAATCCAATTAGAATTTTCAAATACTTCACATGCAAGCATATGAATATTATGATCTAATATACTTTTACAAACATTTGCGAAATATTTTAAATAAATAACTTAGATTCTTCATTAATGCTTTAAATTAACTTCTAACGCTCAAAATTACATATTTAACTTCATTTAGTATTTTTTTTTGCTATACTGTATATTAAGTTTTGAATTTAATACATAAAGATACTGAAATAAATTACTTATAAAATGGTCATGCGTAAAATTAAGCTAGAACTTATTAATCTCACCAGAAATATTACATTAATTACTTGAATTACGTGTACTTCTATTTACAAAGTTGATTTGAAATGAATTAACTATGTACAAATATAATTATTTTACTTAAATTTATTAATTTTTCCAAAAAATATCAGTTAAATTTAAGACTTTTCTCCTCTCAAGAATCAAATATTTATATAATTCTAAAAACAATATATTTTTATAATTCCTTAATTTATTAGTATTCATGATTATAATTTTTATTTTGATAAAGATTTTACAAAATTTAAAATGAAAAAGCTAAACGAAGTATAATGATTTTAATTTAAAGCCCCTCTATATAAACATTAAATTTTAAAAATATGCGATGTTTTTGTCGAACCAAATACTTTATAAAAGCATAAAATTGAAATATCTCTTTATTCATATAACATTTATGTAAACAAAACTTTCTCTGTTGAATTTATTGCCTCTATTTATTTTGAATTTTTTCCTAATAAAAGCTGAATTACGATTCTTTCTATTTGCTCAAAAGAGATTAAACTAATTTATACAAACCAATTGTTCTGTAAACTGAGCAGATAAAATATTTTGAAAGACTGTTGACTAATAAGTAGTTATTTTAAATACTATTTTCCTTCTGAAATAGAAATATAAGGTCTTTATTCAATTTTATAAATTTGTATATTTATGCATTTATTTATTTTAGGGATGCATCAGAATTTGTATAGATATTTTTCTTTTGCATGAATAATTAAGGATAAATAAAATTTAGAGAATATATCTTCTACTTTAAATTAACTTTAGAAGTAAAAACATTTTAAACAGAATGATTGTTATTTGTAATCCTTCATAAAATTGTTAATTTTAGTTTAATAATTTTTTACAAATATATATGAATTTATAAATGAATAGTTGCATTAATTTTTTATTAATTGAGGATATTTTTTTACAAATTCTTTATAATGATACATTTTATTAACTCTTAAAAAGCTCCCCGTGACTTTTCGTCGATGCCAACATAGTAGTTACAAAATGTTTTGAATTTATATTAACATGAATCTAGTGCTTCGTGTTAAATTCCAATTGCATTGAAATTTAAAATGTCATTTAAACTAAAAGAAATATAATCTTTGTGATTAATTATACTTTTAAATAATATTTTCTATAAAAAAAAAGTTATAAATTGATAAAATAAAACTGTACATGTACAAAAAATGCTTTAACTAATAATGAACCAGACGTAAAAGAAAAAGATGGAAATCTCTGAACTGTAAACAATTGTAAAATCTAACATTTTAGACGAATCGTGTAATTTTGAATTTTTAGATGTGATTTTTTTAGTCGTACTTTAATGTGTTATGTTTGTTCAAAGTATTAGAACGGTAAGTGAATAATTTCTAAACACAGATTTTTACATATATCAGACTATAAAATTATTAATTTAAGTATATATATGTTACGCATCTATACACCAAAAAGAAAATCTTTATCAATCACATCAAATATTTATAAATTAATCTTTAAAAATGATAATATTGTCTTAATTTATCTTCATTAACTACAAAATTTTTCAAACTATCATAAAGTAATCCAGAACCTTAATTTTTGCCTTAGTCTTGGGTATAAATTATTCTTAATAAAAAGCAATTTAAAACTTTAGAAATATTTTAGAAATTATCATAAAGTAATCAAAAACCCTTATCTTTGCCTTAGCCTTCTACACAAAAAAAGAAAATAATTATTGTTATTAAAAGGTATTTTAAAAATTATGGAAATATTTTTCACACTATCCTAAAGTAATTCAGAACTTTATTTTTTGCTTTAGGTTTAGACATACAAAAGAAAATAATTATTCTTAACAAAAAGCGTTTAAAAAATATAGAAATATTTTTCAAACTATCATAAAGTAATCAACAACCCTTTTTTGACTTAGCCTTGAACATACAAAAGAAAATAGTTATTCTTAACAAAAAGCATTTATAAATTACAGAAACATTTTTCAAACTATCATAAAGTAATCCAAAACCTTATTTTTTGCCTTAGCCTAGAAAATACAAAAGAAAATAGTAAGATAATAATCTATTAAGTTAAATTATTTAATTTGTCCAAAAATATCAGGAAATATTGAACTTTTTTTCTCTGACCAGCAACAGTTTAAAAACAAATTTTGTACACAATTTTTTAGTTTATTATTAGCCTTTATTATAATTCTGCAGCAATTTTTTCATTTGATAAAAAACTTTACAAAATGAGGAATTTTCACGTTTTCTAATTTTGATTTTAAACGATAGAAAACAAAAAAGTAAGCAGGACAGTAGCTATTTTTCTTTCATTTGGGGGCCTAATGAGTGATTTCTAATGGATTTTATAGCGGACTCTTTAACGTCTCTCAAAAACGATACTTTTTCTCCGCCGAGTTTGTGACGTCATCGTTCATGTAAACACCGAGCGCCTATGCTGTTTACATGTTAAAAGTCGACTTTTAAATTTGTTTTTGTGTAAAGTATCGCATATAATAGAATTTTTTTTGTTATGTCTGGCATTAAAAAATCATACTCTAAATATTGTATTGTGCCACTCTGTAAAAATACAACAACTAATTGCAATGAGAAGATATTTTTAAGCGTCCCGAAAGAGCCACATACACGTAAAATCTGGACAACTGAGATGAAAAGGGAGGAGAAATTAAACCTCAAATTATCATATAAATCATCTCTATGGGTTTGTGAAGACCATTTTTCGGTAAATAAATGCTTTCATTTGTTTAAATATTACTAATTTAGAACAATTAAAGTATATAAAATACATCTATACCTTTAAAAGGATTGTTGATTAACCACTGCTATTTAACTTTTAAAACTGCTAATTTTCGAGTATTATCACAGAGTTCAAGTACAATAAATATTTTATAAAGCATATAAATATCGAAAAACATATAAATATCTAAAGCATATAATTATCTAATAAATAACTTGGGGGAGGGGAAAGTTATGTATTTTCAATGTATTATAAATATTTTCTTCAGAGATGCATACTTTCTTGTGTATTAAATGTAACAGTGATATTTTTCGATTAAATTGGTGACTAATTTGAAAAAAAAGTATAATATTTTTAAAATACTTAATAATTATATTACTTTAAAAATTAAATTTAATTTGAGAAATTTTATACATTTTTTAATTTGACATTAATATTAAAGGCAATAAAATTGTATTGCTATTTAAAAATGTATAAATAATTAAGTAAAGCCATTTAAAGATTTTAAATTTCTTTTCATCATATTTAAAATATCTAAAAATTGATTTTGTTTTGGTTTGGTTTTGGAGTGCTACGGTCTACTTTTTGCAACACGAAGGCTAATGAGACCGGTCTCACAATAAATACCTCCTTTTTTTATTTTAATATTACATCCGTCTCTATTTATAAAAAACGATGCTACTACAAGTGTGTGTGTATATGATATATGTATATTTATTTGACTTGTTTGTGTTTACAAACAAAAGAGCTGTGTTTAGCATGAATAAAGTATTAATACATGTTAAGTAAAATTGGAAAAAAATATAAATGATTTTACATATCTTTGGGTTTTAATTCCTCGTATTTCTGCTCCCATAAAATCCGGGTTTTTTGCTAAGAAAGAAAACATTGACATGCTGTCAATTTTCGGGAGGCTGTCTGATTGTCTTTTGGTAAATCCAGGTAGAAGAGACATTTATGACAAATTGAGATAACTAAGCTATCTAGATCGATAAACTAAACCTTCAGGTTTAAATAAAAATAAATTTTGATAGCTAGAAAATTTCAGGAACTTGCAAAAACAAAATCGGAAAATAGTGCGCGCTTAAAAGCAATACAAAAATATTGGTCTGCATGAACGATGACATCACAACCAATCACGGAGCGTTTTGATGTCACGTGATTTTCGCTTAACTTTAAAATTAATTTTTTAAATGATGGACCCAGTTTTTTACATTTTTGAGAACATTTTTGGAATCTACGGGTCTGAAATTATCAGAAAAACACTAAGTTGTTCGAATCCCCCACATGTGCAAATTCCTCATTGAAAAACGAAAATGCTGAACGGAATATACTGTTTTTAATTAAAGCACATTTAGATGAACAGTAAAATGCCAAAAGAGTTATATTTGTATCTAAGCTAAAATACACATTTTATAAGAAAAAGAATTATTTTCAATTCTTTATTAAGTACTTTGAATTAGAGGTAATAAAATATTGCATTAATATTAAATTCTTAATAATTATCTTACTTCGAGTGGATAATATATCATCAAACTGAATTTCAAAAACATAGATTAGAGATTCCTAATAAGCTAATAATTTATTAAATTAAATTATTTAATTTTTCCAAAAATATCAAGAAATATTAAATTTTTTATGCTCTGATTATCAACAATTTAAAAACAAACTCTTTACACAATCTTTTAGTTTATTAGTACCCTTTCTTATAATTATGCAACAATTTTTTCATTTGATAAAAGACTACAAAATTAAAACGAAAAAGCTGAACGAA
The DNA here is from genome assembly GCA_032207245.1 of Pardosa pseudoannulata. Lineage (NCBI taxonomy): Eukaryota > Metazoa > Arthropoda > Arachnida > Araneae > Lycosidae > Pardosa > Pardosa pseudoannulata. The sequence goes on from CM063500.1 coordinate 50,700,652, forward strand.
GTATAATGTTTTTAATTAAAGTTCGTTTAGATAAGCAGTAAAATGCCAAACAAATTATATTTGTATCTAGAAATGTGTAAACAAAAATACACATTTTAAAAGAAAAAGAATACTTTTCCATTATTTATTAAGTACTTTGAATTAGAGGTTATAAAATATTGCATTAATGTTAGGTTCTTGATAATTATCTTACCAAAGTTCCAAAGGATAATAAATCATCCAATTCAACTTCAAAAACAATGGTTAAATATTCCTAATAAGCTAATAATTTACTAAATTAAATTACTTAAATTAAAGTATTTAACTTGTCCAAAAATACTACGAATTATTAAATCTTTTCTCCTCTGACATGCAACAGTTTAAAAACGAATTATTTACCCATTGTTTTAGTTTATTTATAATTCCGCTTAAATTTTTTCATTTCATAAAAAAAGTTTACAAAATTTAAAACGAAAGAGCTGAACGAAGTATATGTTTTTAATTAAACCTCGTGTAGAATAACAGTAAAATGAAAAACAAATTATATTTGTATGTATAAATGTATAATTAAAAGTACACATTTTATACGAAAAAAGAACACTTTTTCAATTAATTATTAAGTACTTTGTATTAGAGATACTAAAATATTGCATTAATGTTAAATGCTTGGCAATTATCTTACATAACTTCGGTTGGATAATATATCATTCAATTTAACTTCAAAAACGACAGTTTAATAGTCTTAATAAGCTAATAATAATCTAATTCAACAACTTCAAAAGCAACAGTTATATATTCTTAAGAAGATAATACATTAAATAATTTATATTATAATGCTTAATTCTTATTAAATTAAATAAATTATATTATAATGTTTAATTTGCCCAAAAATATCACGATAAATTAAATATTTTTCCTCTGAAAAGCAACAGTTTAAAAACAAACTATTTACACAATTTTTTAGTTTATTAGTACCCTTTTCTTATAATTCTACAACAATTTTTTCATTTTAAAATAAAAAAAATATTGTAAAATTTTAAATTTAAAATGAAACATCTGAACGAAGTATAATGTTTTTAATAAAAACTGTTTTAGATAATCATTAAAATGCCAAATGAATTACATTCGCAGGCAGCAATACATTGATAAAAAATACACATTTTATACGAAAAAAATAATTTTTTCAATTATTAAGTACTATTAATTATAGAAAATAAAATATTACATTAATGTTAAATTCTTAATTATTATCTTACATAACTTCGAATAAATAATATATTATCTAATTCAACTTCAAAAGTAACAGTTAAATAGTATGAATAAGCTAATAATTTATTAATTTAAATTATTTAATTTGTCCAAAAATATCACGAAGCATTAAACCTTTCTCCTCTGAACATCAACATTTTACAAACAAAATTTTTACACAATTTTTTAGTATATTAGTAGTTTTATTATGATTCTGCAGCAATGTTTTCATTTAATAAAGAGTTTACAAAATGTAAAACGAAAAATATGAACGAAGTGTAATGTATTTAATAAAAACTATTTTAGATAAACAACAAAATTCGAAATGAATTACATTTGCATGCAGTAATATATATATACAAAAAATACAAATTTTATACAATAAACAGTACTTTTTTCAATTATTTATTAAGTACTATTAATTAGAGACAATACAATACTTAACATGTCTTAAAAACTACCTTACATTACTTCGAATGGATAATATATCAACTAATACAACTTCAAAAACAACAGTTAAATAATCTTAATAAGCTAATATACTAACAATAACAGAATACTTCCATACTGTAAGAGAAATAGTAATCTGCAGATATTTAAGGAACCTGTCGTATAGAAATAAGGATAAAAAGGCTAATTATCCTTCTTCCAACATCTCACTGTGTCCTTTTGCTCTCATCCAATCAAAAGAAGAAGAAAATAATAAATAAGGTTTATGACCCCTGAGGGATGAAACCGAAGAACGACATAAGATTTTGATAAAATTTCTTCATTCTATCTCATATAGCTGGACAAATTAATGCCGGACTCCTTAGAGACACGTGCTCAAAGAATAGGACGAAAAATATAAAACGAAATAAAGATACTTTTGTAATAGGTAATAAAGTATTACGACTTACACGATATATCTTGAACATGCGTAGGTTGTTGCGCATAGATTGAGTTATCTTGTGTTTATTCCGTTTTTAATAAAGTTATTTATGATATATTATAGAAAGTTAAAAATAATTAAATGGATTCTGTTAATAATTTTTAGTTTATGATTAATGGCTAAAAAGCATAATTCCTGCATGGAAAATATTAAATTTATTTGGCTTGACATATTTAATATATTAATATTAAATTTATTTGGCTTGAACAGGGTACCCACGCCAACATAATGATAATGGTTTAAGTATGGTCGCCTAACATTTTTCCTGATACGCCGTGTCGAAACAATATGTATCTATATTAAAATTTATAAGGTATATGCAACCAGTTCGCCTTGTGTTTCACTTTTCTCACAAAATTAGATATAATACACCATTAATGGTTCACTATGGCTGATTTATAATAATTTGGAGCTGTTGCCTTTGTAAACTGTATTAAAGGGATTAATTATCCACAAATATAAATATCTGGTTTCCAAGTCGTTTTTTTTAAATTAAGTAACTGCATTGCGATGGGCACTGTGCATTAATTAGAGTCGCCAAAAAATGCAAAACATACAATGTTTGGATGGATTTCCTTTGTGTTTTATTAAACATCGCCAATAATGCCGCCAAATATGCCAAGGGGAACCCTTGTAATCTAATAATTAAAATATACCTATTTTTTAAAACATTTTTTCATTTTATTTTTATGTACAACTATTTTAGGATTTTTTGGTTTATGGTAAATGGCTCAAATGTAACTCAGAAGTGCATAATTCCTTCATGGAAAATATTAAATTTATTTTTAAAAAATGCATATATTTTAAAACATTTCTTCATTTTATTTTATGTAGCTGGATAGAATAATGTTAGGCTCCTCAGAGATAAGTGCTTTTTATGAATAAGAATAAAAATATAAAAAGGTATCACCTTCTAATGATACTTTTGTAATACGTGATAAAGATATTACAAGTTACACGATTTATCTTGAACACACCTACCTAGATTCGTATAGAGTTTTTTTTAATAAAGTTACTTATGACTTATGACAGAAAGTTAAAAATAATTAACTGAATTATTTTAGGATTTTTTCGGTTTATGATTGTGGCTCAAATGTTACTCCGAAATGTATATTTCCTTCATGAAAATATTAAGTTTATTTTTAAAAAATGCCAATTTTTTAAAGCATTTCTTCATTTTATTTTATGTAGCTATATAGATTGTTATTCGGCTCCTCAGAGGCAAATGCTTTTTATGAATAGGAATAAAAATATAAAAAATGTATCACCTTTTAATAATACTTTTGTAAATAAGTGATAAAAGATATTAAGAGTTTCATAATTTATCTTGAACATACCTAGATTGATGCGTATAGATTGAGTTATGACGTATTATAGAAAGTTAAAAATAATTATCTGAATTATTTTAGGAGATTTTGGTTTCTGATTAATCTCTGAAATGTTACCCCGAAATATATAATACCTTCTTGAAAAATATTAAGTTTATTTTTATAAAATGACTACTTTTTAAACATTTCTTCATTTTATTTTATGTAGCTAGATAGAATGAAGTTCGGCTGTTCAGAGTCATGTGCTTTTTAAGAATAGGAATAAAAATATAAAAATGTATCACCTTCTAATGATACTTTTGTAATAAGTGATAAAGATATTACGAGTTACACGATTTAACATACCTATCTAGATGCATAAAGACTTATCTAGGGTTTATACTATTTTTAATTAAGCTATTTATGAAGTATTATACAAAGTTAAAAAAAATTAATTGAAGTATTTTAGGATTTTTTGGTTTAAGATTAATGGCTGAAATGTCACACAGAAATGCACCTTCTAATGATACTTTTGTAATAGGTGATAAAGATATTACAAGTTACAAGATTTATTTTGAACATACTTAAATTGATGCGTATAGATTGAGTTATATGGTGTTTATTCTGTTTTCAATAAAGTTATTTATGACGTATTATAGAAAGTTAAAAATAATTAATTGAATTATTTTAGGTTTTTTTGGTTTATGATTAATGGCTGAAAAGCATAATTCCTTCAGTTAACATATTAAATTTATTCGGCTTGACATATTAAATTTATTAATATTCAATTTATTTGGCTTGATAGGACACCACCGAGAACTTAGGGATCATGGTTTAAGTGTGGTCACCTAATATTTTCCTCTGATCTAACCGTGTCCAAACAATCTGTATCTATATTATAATTTATATGATATTTGCATCCAACTCTCCTTGTGTAACTCTTTTCTTATATATTAAACGCGTGTAGTGCTTAAAAAATTAGGTATAACAAACCATTAATGCTTTACTATGGCTGATTTATAATAATTTGGAGCTGTTGCCTTTGTACACAGTTAAGGGATTAATTATCGATAAATATTAATGTCTGGTTTCCAAGTCCTTTTTAAAGGAAGTAACTGTACTACGATGGGCACTTTGCATTAACTAGAGTAGCTATAAAAAGCAAACAAATACTATGTTTGGATAAATTACCTTGTTGTTTTAGTAAACATCGCCAATGATGTCGCCAAATATGACAAGGGGAACAGTATTCTTAAATAGTACCATTTATTTTTCCAAAATGACTATTTTAAAAAAAAACTTTTATTGATTGTAATTTATGTAGCTATATAGATTAATGTTCGGCTTCTCAGAGACACGTGCGTTTTAAGAATAAGAATAAAAATATAAAAAGGTATCACTGTCTAATGATACTTTTGTAATAGGTGATAAAGATATCACAAGTCACACGATTTAACTTGAATATGCCTATCTAGATGCCTATAGAGTTATCTGGTGTTTATTCTGTTTTTAATAAAGTTATTTATGACGTATTACAGAAAGTTAAAAATAATCATTATTTTAGAATTTTTGGTATATGATTAACGGCTAAAATGTTAATCAAAAGTGCATAATTCCTTCATGGAAAATATTAAATTTATTTTTTAAAAATGCCTAAATTGAAATATTTCTTCATTTTGTTTTATGTAGCTGGATATATTCCTATTCGGTTTCTCAAAGAGACTTGTTTATTGAGAATAGAAATAAAAATATAAAACTGTATCACTTTCTAATGATACGTTTGTAATAAGTGATAATGATATTACGAGTTATACAATTTATCTTGAACATACCTATCTAGATTCATATAGAATTATTTGGTGTTTATTCGTATTTTAATAAAGTAATTTATAAAGTATTACAGAAAGTTAAAAATAATTAACTGAATTATTTTAGGTTTTTTGGTTTATGATTAATGGCTCAAATGTTACTCTTAAATGTATAATTCCTTCATAGAAAATATTAAGTTTATTTTTTAAAACATTTCTCCAAATAATCCAAGGGGAACCCTATTATTAAATAGTGCTAATTGATTTTACAAAATGCCTATTTTTTTAAAACATTTATTCATTTTTTTATGTAGCTAGACAGATTAATATTCGGTTCCTCAGAGTCACATTCTTTTTAAGAGTAGTAATAAGAATATAAAAAAGTTATCAACTTTTAATGATACTTTTGTAATAAGTGATAAACATATTACGAGTTACACAAGTTATCATAAATATCTGGATGCGTATAGATTTATCTGGTGTTTATTTTGTTTTTAATAGATTAACTTATAACGTATTACATAAAGTTAAAAATAATTAACTGAATTTTTTTTAGGATTTTCTGGTTTATGATTAATGGCTGAAATATTACTAAGAAGTGCATAATTCCTTCATGGAAATGCCTATTTTTTAAACCAATTCTTCATTTTATTTTATGTATCTAGATAGATTAATATTCGGTTTCTCAAAGACACTTGCTTTGTAAGAATAGGAATAAAAATATAAAAAGTTATCACCTTTTAATGATACTTTTGGAAAATATAAAAAGGTATCACCTTCTAATGATACCTTTGTAATAAGTGATAAATACATTACGAGTTACAGGATTTATCTTGAACATACCTATCTAGATGCGTATAGAATTATCTAGGGTTTATTCGGCTTTTAATCAAGTAATTTATAACGTATCACAGAAAGTTAAAAATAATCATCTGAATTATTTTAGGGTTTTTTGGTTTGTGATTAATGTCTGAAATGTTACTCTGAAATTCATAATTCCTTCATGACAAATATTAAGTTTATTTTTTAAAACATGTCTATTTTTTAAAACATTTCTTCATTTTATTTTATGTAGCTATATAGATTAATGTTCCGCTCATCTGGGAAAGTGCTTTTTAAGAATTGGAGTAAAAATATAAAAAGTTATCACTTTCTAATGATACTTTTGTAATAAATGTTACAGATATTACGAGTTACACGATTTATCTTGAACATACCTATCTAGATACATATATAGTTATCTGGTTTTTATTCTGTTTTTAATAAAGTTATTTATAAAGTGTTACAGAAAGTTAAAAATAATTAACTGAATTATTTTAAGATTTTTTGGTTTATGGTTAATGTCTCATATGTTTCTATGAAATGTATAATTCCTTCATCTAAAATATTATTATTTTATACATTTCTTCATTTTATTTTATGTAGCTAGGTAGATTAAAATGCGGCTTCTCAAAGACACGTGCTTTTTAAGAGTAGGAATAAAAATATCAAAAGATATCAACTTCTAATGACACTTTTGTAATAAGTGATAAATATATTACGAGTTACACGGATTATCATGAACATACTTATCTAGATGAGTATAGAATTATATGGTGTTTATATGGATGAAACCGAAGAACGGTATAAGATTTTGATAAAATTTCTTCATTCTATCTCATATAGCTGGACAAATTAATGCCGGCTCCTCAGAGACTCGTGCTTTTTAAGAATAGGAATGAAAATATAAAAAATGTATCACTTCCTAATGATACTTTTGTAATAAGTGATAAACATATGACGAGTTACACTAATTATCATAAACATACATATCTAAATGAGTATAGAATTATCTGAGGTTTAATTTGTTTTTAATAGAGTAACTTATAACGTTTTACAGAAAGTTAAAAATAATGAACTGAATTTTTTTAGGATTATTTGGTTTATGATTAATAGCTGAAATGTTACTCAGAAGTGCATAATACCTTCATGTAAATGCTTATTTTTTTAAAACAATTTTTCATTTTATTTTATGTAGCTATATCGATTTATGTTCGGATCTTCAGAGACACGTGCTTTGTAAGAATAGGAATAAAAATATAAAAAGTTATCACCTTTTAATGATACTTTGGAAAAATATAAAAAGGTATAACCTTCTAATGATTCTTTTGTAATAAGTGATAAATATATTACGAGTTACACGATTTATCTTGAACATACATATCTAGATGCCTACAGAATTATCTGGGGTTTATTCGGCTTTTAATAAAGTAACTTATAACGTATCACAGAAAGTTAAATATAATCATCTGAATTTTTTTAGGTTTTTTTGGTTTGTGATGAATGTCTGAAATATTACTCTGAAATTCATAATTCATTTATCTAAAATATTAAGTTTATTTTTTAAAACATGTCTATTTTTTAAAACATTTCTTCATTTTATTTTATGTAGCTATATAGATTAATGTTCCGCTCATCTGGGAAAGTGATTTTTAAGAATTGGAGTAAAAATATAAAAAGTTATCACTTTCTAATAATACTTTTGTATTAAATGTTAAAGATATTACGAGTTACACGATTTATCTTGAACATACCTATCTAGATGCGTATCGAGTTATCTGGTGTTTATTCTGTTTTTAATAAAGTTATTTATAGAGTGTTACAGAAAGTTAAAAATAATTAACTGAATTATTTTAGGATTTTTTGGTTTGTAATTAATGGCTAAAATGTTACTCAGAAGTGAATAATTCCTTCATTTAAAATATTTTTTTTAAATGCCTATTTTTTAAAGCATTTTTTCATTTATTTTATGTACTTAGATAGATTAATATTCGGCTTATCAGAAAAACGTGCTTTTTAAGAATAGGAATAAAAATATAAATATTATAAAATTCTAATAATAATTTTGTAATAAGTGATAAATATATTACGAGTAACATGATTTATCTCGAACATACCTATCTAGATGCGTATAGAGTTGTTTTTAATAAAGTTACTTATGACTTATTACAGAAAGTTAAAATAAGTAACGGAATTATTTTAGGAATTTTTTTTATGATTAATGGTTCAAATAATTCTCCTAAATATATAATTCCTTCATGGAAAATATTAAGTTTATTTTTAAAAAATGATAATTTTTTAAAAAACATTTCTTTATTTTATTTTATGTAGATACATATATTAATGATCGGTTCCTCAGAGATAAGTGCTTTTTAAGAATAGGTGTAAAGATATCACTTTCTAATGATACTTTTTTAATAAGTGATAAAGATATTACGAGTTTCACGATTTATCATGAACTTACTTATATAGATGCCTATAGAATTATCTGGTGTTTATTCTGTTTTTAATAAAGTTATTTATGACGTATTATAGAAAGTTAAATATAATTAACT
>CM063500.1:50716798-50726798 GCA_032207245.1 Pardosa pseudoannulata
ATGTAAAATTATAATATTACTTTACCAATGCAAAATAAGTGAAAGAACATACATTTTTTTGTAAAAAATTAATGATACAAATACATATAATAATATGGTAAAAAACTTCCTTTCTTTTATTCCTTCAATTTATCTTTAGTGGATAGTATAATTCTTAAATTCGAATATATTATATTCAATTTTTTGCCACAAAGAAATTTAATAATTCTGCGATACTTAAGAAACCACCTGTTGAGTGAGATTGATGGCTTATTTTAATAAAATTTGTTTATGATTATAATAAAATTAAGGTAATAGAAATTAAAAAATATTTTTGCTTTCTAACTTTGTTTATATTTTAAAATGTATTGAAATAAATAAAAATTGAATTTTAATCAAATACTCCTAAAGTAATATGTAATATTCTCTTATTGCTTCGAAGTCTTCGTAAAAGCCAATGAAAAAAATTGAAATGACATACAATGCTTAGTAAATCTATAAATAACACAAATGCATAAAATAATATAGTAAGAAACTTCCATTCTTTTGCTCATATAAATTTCTAAACTTTTAATTTGTTATTATTATTTTCATTTGCCCAAACAAATTTAATAATACTGCGATACTATGAATTCACCTTTTGAGTGAGATTGTAAGATAGTTTAGTAATATTTTGTTTATAATTAAAATAAATTTAAGACAATAGAAATTTAAAATATGTTTGATTTCTAACTTTCTTTATATTTAAAAATTTAATAAAATAAAAATAATGGAATTTTAATAAAATACTTCTGGTAAAATTATGTTGTTGAGTAAAGGCAAATTCAAAAAAAGTGAAATGACATACAGTGCTTAGTACAATAATTAATAATAAAAATCCATGAAATAATGTAGTAAGAATCTTCCTTGTTTTTATTCATATAGATTTCTAAATGTTTTTTTTTTATTATTATTATTTTTATTTGCCATATAGAAATTTAATAATTCTGCGATACTTATGGAATTACCTTTAGAGTTAGATTGATAGAAGATATTTTAGTAATATTTCGTATATAATTATAATAAATTTAAGATAATAGAAATTTAAAATATATTTGGTATCTAACTTTGTTTATGTTTAAAAATTTATAAAAATAAAAATTATGGAATATTAAGAAAATACTCCTTGAAAAATTCTCCTGTTGATTAAAGGCCAATGCAAAAAAAATTGAAATGACATACAATGCTTAGTACAATTATTAATAATACAGATCTATGAAATAATACAGTAAGAATCTTCCTTCCTTTAATTCATACAGATTTCTAAACTTTACGGAATAATATAATTCTTTGATTCAAATATATTTTACTCCATTTTTATTTCGCACAAGAGAAACTTAATAATTCTGCGATACTTGGAAGTGAGTGATACATTTTGAGTGAGATTGTGGACATATATTTTAATAAAACTGTGTATATAACTATTAAAAATTTACGATAATAGAAACCTAAAATATGTTTGTTTTCTAACTTTGTGTATGATTAAAAATTTAATAAAATAAAAATAATGGAATTTTAATAAAATACCCTCATGTAAAATTCTCCTGTTGAGTAAAGGCCAATGCAAAAAAAGTGAAATGACATACAATGCTTAGTACAATAATTAATAATACAAATCCTTGAAATAATACAGTAAGAAACTTCCTTCTTTTAATTCATACAGATTTCTAAACTTTGTGGAATAATATAATTCTTAGATTCAAATATAATTTACTCAATTTTTCAGACAAAAGAAATTTAATAATTCGTCGATACCTAGAAAATTATAAATTTTGAGTGAAATTGATGGATGATATTTTAGTAATATTTGGTTTATAATACGAAATTTAAGATAATAGATATTTAAGATAATAGAAATATAAAGAAATGTTTTAAAAATTGCTTTATAACTTTGTAACATATAAAAATTTAATGAAATAAAAATTAATTTTATTAAAATAATTTCTGTTGTAATATTCTGAAACTGCTTTAATGTTTTCGTACAGAACAATTTACAAAAATTGAAACGTCATACATTGTATTTTAAAATGAATAGTAATACAAATACATAAAATAATATACTAAAAAACTTCCTTATGTTATATTTCTTCAAATTATTAAACTTCACAGAATAATATAATTCTTAAATGACTGTACTTAATTTTTATTTTCCATAAAGAAGTGTAATAATTCTGCTGTACTTATGAAATCACATTTTTCAGTGAGATTGATAGAGGATATTATAGTTAATTTTAATAAATTTAATATATATTAAAAATATTTTTGCTTTCTAACTTAATTTATATTTCAACATTTATTGAGATTAAAAAAGGAAATTTTAATAAAATACTCCCTTATGTAAAACTCTTCTGTTGAGTAAAGGCCAATCCAAAAAAAAAATTGAAATGACATACAATGCTGCGTACAATAATTAATAATACAAATGCATAAAATAATATAGTAAGAAAGTCCTATCCTTTTATTCATACAGATTTCTAAACTTTACGGAATAATATAATTCTTAGATTCAAATATATTTTACTCAATTTTTATTTCCCACAAGAGAAATTTAATAATTCCGCGATACTTAGAAAATTGCACCTTTTGAGTGAGATTGATGGATATTTGCTCGTATTTCGTGTATTATGAAACATCACCTAAAGATCTAAACTTCCAGGCCATTATTTCGAAAGAAAAAGGTCTTCATTTATGCACAAAACTTTGCAGCACGAATCTTCCTACAGTTGCGCTGAATTATGGAAAGTGTTTTGGAAAATATTCTAGAGAACTTTTCGTGTTTATTCAAACTAGGATAAGTTGTGACGTGCAACTCAAGTAAAGACACATACACTATCATTTTCCTATACAGGAGTTTATAATCTAAGGAATATATTTGGCTATACAAAAAAAATGACTTTTCAAAACTATCATAATTATTCGAGAATTTATATAACTTCTACACGTCCCAACGGTCAATAAACATAATATAAAAAATCTGTTCTTTTACAGAAAATATATCTAAAATAACAGATCTGAGAACTTTTAAAAAATATAACTGTAAATTGAACAGTATTTTCTTTTCCTTCTATGGTTTAAGATTTTTTTAAATTTACAAAATAGTTTAGTCTGCTCCTTCACTTCGGTCTCATTAGCCCTCGTATTGAAAAAAAGTAGACCGTAGCATTCCAAAACCAAAACCAAAACCAAACTTCTTCACTTATGTTTTTCCTATTTTTTGCTATAATCCTAAATTTAATTTTACAGCAATCACATAAAATAAATGTACTTACATATACTTTAATTTGTTTCAGCAAATAAAAGTTTTATTGCAAGTTTTAATTATTTGTAATTGCTGTAACAATGAGTTACATTCGGTTCAGTTTTTTTTACCCCTTCTTGTTATTCTTCTTCAAAGACATAGAGGACAGGACCGGTTTGAACTAGAAACTTCGGACTTCTCTCACCCAATAGATGCTGCCCTTCGGAACCGGAGTTCGTGGATTCAAATCCCACTGCATGAATGTTCGTAGCCGTTCGGAATCGGCTTTAAGTACTAGGTCCCGGTCTCATTAGCCCTAGTGTTGCAAAATCTAGTCCATAGCGCTCCAAACCAAACTAAACTCACCCAATAGAAGGGCCTGTTGGTTTGGCCTGATTCTGACTCTTCCGTTCTTGAACGGACCCCTGTTCTTTTCTCCATGGGGGCTGTCTGATTATTATGTCGGAGGACAAGGTTGATACCAGAGGAGAGAAAAGGGTGAACATTGCTGGTATCCACGGCTTGCAGGATAGACATTTTTTGAGCGACAAGAGAAAAAGGAAAATCAAAACCATTTTTTTATGGCCGACGCCGAGTCGATATGAGTCATCGATATCTACAAATGATAGGTTACATCCCAGTTGTGTTTCTTAGGCATTTAATTTCATAAAATTATTTAATCAAGACATATTTGTCCATGTGTTTTTTAATGAGTTTTAATTTCTTCTTTCTCATGCACTAATCCAACGTAACATTATTTTTACAATTGAATTCCTGAAAGTATATTCAAATTAAACAGAAATTTCTTAAACTGTAGTCAAAATTCATTGACTCATAATACTTTCCCTGTTTGATTGATACTAACACATTGTTGAAAATATGGTCTGTAAACTAGGTTTAAGGGAAGCGTCATTTTGATTCATTTTGAATTTTATAAGTCAAATTACAATGACCTTCTGCATTTTTATTTTATCTCTTGAAGTGACTTTTATCCATTGAACGAGGTAAATGTATATTGAAGTCTATTTTCTTTAAAAGTGTTGCAATATTGAAATTTTCTATGTGGTATACCTATCTCTAGGGATATGCTTCAATTTGACGCAATGTTAATGTAGACACAGTTTTTAGAAAAATAGCTGTACTTATGCAAACATTACAGCAATCCTCTATATAATAACAGCCTAAGTTGTCTGTCCTCGAATTTTTGAAGCGGTTGAACCTGGCATGGATATATCCATCCATATTGGATTCTTGGTGAGTTAGGGTTAGCAAAATTCAAAGCTAGTAAATTTTAAAAGGAATAACTTTTAGTCAGAATAATTGTAAAATTTAACAATATTTATTAAATACAAAAGATGAAATAGTTCCCCATACTGTCGTTCCAATAGCTGGTGACGAAGCATGTTTATTTCGATCGCTTTCGTATCTTATGTTTGAAACACAGTCTTTTAGCAGAGAACCGGATTGACTTATAATAGGGATCTCCAGTCTCAAAGATTTCTTTAATTCAATCAATGTACATTGAAGTATAGGGGGCATTCAAACAGTGTCATCGCTGATAGCTTTATGACTGATCTATCTCGCTCTCTGTTTGGAATTAAACTGTACCCGATCGCTATTTGACATCTCTTTCCGAGTATCTCTGTTGAACTTCGGAAGATTTTACCCGAACACACGTCTTTAATCCAATTACATTCCTCGATGGTCAACTATTTTTCGAAATTAATTCAACGTGATTCTAATCTACATTCATTGTATGGGGAAACTTTAGAGGAGTATGAAGATAAAGAAATTATTGAGCTTGTACCAGATGATTCACAACCAAAAAAGAAACCATTTTTTTACTTGACTGATGGGGTACTTTCAAATTCTAGAAAATTAAAAATTTTGCTGATCCCGTCATATGACAGGCTATATGCTAGTATGTATATAAGAATATACCGTTATCCGATATATATTATCCGATATTGTTATCTCAAATGAAACAAGCAATAAGCAACAGTACAAAGAACGAAAAGCAGAATGTCAATTGAAGTCAGAGTGGGAAGAGATTTTGAAGGTTTTTTTCTGCTTGGTTCGAGTATTGAAAAATAAAATATTATAATATTTTTCGAATTAGTAATATTATTGTGGACCTCAATATTATCTCATATTTTCATTTTTTACTTATAGTGTATAATAACATTGCTTTCTGAGTGTTTGTATATGTGTTCGTTCGTGCGTCAAAATGAAGCTAGTTCGTAGATATAGGTATATAAGAAATGTCCTTAAACCTAGTGTTAAAGATATATGTATATAGCTAGGATTAATAATTAGGAATTGAAAATATACCGTCATACAAATAAATTTTAATCTAAATTACTTAAGTAAAATTTATTCTAATAAGGAGAAAAAAGTTTGAATATAAGTGTTTGAATATAATAATAAAATAAGAGCTAAATATCGTTAAATAACGTAATACAATCCATCCTTTCCATTTAAAGAGATTTATTTAATAAGAGAAGCGTTAAGTAGCCTAACACAATTCATCCTTTCTATTTTGAGAGATTTATTAAAAAGGAATCTAAAAACAATAATTACTTCGAAGCTGTCCATTTCTTCCCTTTCTGAATGCTCGGAATCCATGAATAATAACATGAGCGTTAAATAACGCAATTCAATTCATCTTTCTATACTGAGATATTTCTTAAAAAATAATCTAAAAGGGAAAATTAATTATTTAGAAGATATTTATATTCTAGAATACTTAATGATCGGCATCCATTATATAATAATAAGGTAAGCGTTAAGTAGCCTTAAATAGCGTAAAACTTCCTTTCTATTTTGAGAGACTTCTTAAATGAATCTGAAAGAAAAAATTAGTTGCGTAGAAACTGTTTATTTCATCCAATACTAAACAATCGGCACCTATTGTATATTATCAGATAAGCGTTAAATATCGTTAAATAATGTAATACAATCCATCGCTTCTATTTAAAGGGATTCATTTAATAAGCGTTAAATAGCGTAACACGATTCATCCTTTCTATATTGAAAAGAACTAAGTGGCATTAAATAGCGTAACACATCCAATCCTTTCTATTTTGAGAGATTTCTTAAAAATGAATCTGAAAGAAAATAGTAATTGCGTAGAAGCTGTTTATTTCATCTAATACTAAATAATAGGCATCTAGTGTATAATAATAACATAAGCATTAAATATCGTTATATAAAGTTATACACTTCTTTCTTTCTATTTTAAGAGATTTTTTTTAATAAGAGAAGCGTTAAGTAGCATAACATATCCTTTCTATTTTGAGAGATTTCTTAAAAAGGAAAAATTAATGGGGGATTAATAGGGAAAATTAATTAATCGAAACGTTTTTATATTTTGTAATACTCAATGCTCGGTATCCATTATGTAATAATAAG
Organism: Pardosa pseudoannulata; assembly: GCA_032207245.1. Taxonomy (NCBI): domain Eukaryota; kingdom Metazoa; phylum Arthropoda; class Arachnida; order Araneae; family Lycosidae; genus Pardosa; species Pardosa pseudoannulata. The sequence continues at coordinate 50,723,466 of CM063500.1, forward strand.
ATAAAAATTCGGTGGGTTAAATAGTGTAATACATTCCATTTTTTCTATTTTGAGTGAGTTCTTAAAAATGAATATGAAAGAAAAAAATTAGTTGCATAGAACCTGTTTATTTTATCTAATACTAAATAATGGGATCTATTGTATAATAATAAGATAATCATTAAATATAGTTAAATAACGTATTACAGTTCAACTTTTCTACTTTAAGAGATTTTTAAAAAAGACAAGCGTTAAGTAGCATAACACATCCTTTCTATTTTGAGAGATTTCTTTAAAAGGAAAAATTAATAGGGAATTAATAGAGACAATAAAATAATCAAAAGGTTTTTATATTTTGTAATACTCAATGCTCGGTATCCATTATATAATAATAAGATAAAATAAGGTGGGTTAATTAGTGGAATGCATCCTATCTTTTCTATTTTGAGAGACTTCTTAAAAATGAATCTGAAAGAAAAAAATTAGTTGCATAGAACCTGTTTATTTTATCTAATACTAAATACTGGAATCTATTGTATAATAATAAGATAATCATTAAATATAGTTAAATAACGTATTACAGTTCAACTTTTCTACTTTAAGAGATTTTTAAAAAAGACAAGCGTTAAGTAGCATAACACATCCTTTCTATTTTGAGAGATTTCTTTAAAAGGAAAAATTAATAGGGAATTAATAGGGACAATTAAATAATCAAAAGGTTTTTATATTTTGTAATACTCAATGCTCGGTATCCATTATATAATAATAAGATAAAATAAGGTGGGTTAATTAGTGGAATGCATCCTATCTTTTCTATTTTGAGAGACTTCTTAAAAATGAATCTGAAAGAAAAAAATTAGTTGCATAGAACCTGTTTATTTTATCTAATACTAAATACTGGAATCTATTGTATAATAATAAGATAATCATTAAATATAGTTAAATAACGTATTACAGTTCAACTTTTCTACTTTAAGAGATTTTTAAAAAAGACAAGCGTTAAGTAGCATAACACATCCTTTCTATTTTGAGAGATTTCTTTAAAAGGAAAAATTAATAGGGAATTAATAGGGACAATTAAATAATCAAAAGGTTTTTATATTTTGTAATACTCAATGCTCGGTATCCATTATATAATAATAAGATAAAAATTAGGTGGATGAATTAATTAGTGGAATACATCCTATCTTTTCTATTTTGAGAGACTTCTTAAAAATGAATCTGAAAGAAAAAAATTAGTTGCATAGAACCTCTTTATTTTATCTGATGCTAAATAATCGATCTATTGTATAATAATAAATAATCATTAAATATAGTTAAATAACGTATTACAATTCAACTTTTCTACTTTAAGAGATTTTTAAAAAAGACAAGCGTTAAGTAGAATAACACATCCTTTCTATTTTGAGAGATTTCTTTAAAAGGAAAAATTAATAGGGAATTAATAGGGACAATTAAATAATCAAAAGGTTTTTATATTTTGTAATACTCAATGCTCGGTATCCATTATATAATAATAAGATAAAATTAGGTGGGTTAATTAGTGGAATACATCCTATCTTCTTAAAAATGAATCTGAAAGAAAAAAATTAGTTGCATAGAACCTGTTTATTTCATCTAATACTAAATAGACGGTATATGTCGTGTAATAATAACATAAGAGTTAAATACCGTTAAATATAGTAGTAAAATTCACGTATTTATTTAATGAGACAAGTGTTAAATAGCATAACACAATTCATCTTTTATATTTTGAGAGATTTCTTAAAAAAGAATCTAAAAGGGAAAATTAATTAATCAGAAGCTGTCTATATTTTTGAATACTGAATGCTCGGTATCCATTATATAATATTAAGGTAAGAATTAAGTGTCGTTAAATAGCTTAAAAACCCCCTATTTTCCATTTTGACAGACTTCCTAAAAATGAATCTGAAAGAAAAAAACTTAGTAGCATAGAAGCTGTTTATTTCATCCAATACTAAATACTCGACATCTATTGTATAATAATAAAATAAGTTTTAAATATCGTTAAATAACGTTACACAATTCATCCTTTCTATTTGGAGGTATTTCTTAAAAAATAATCTGAAAGGGATAATTAATTATTTCAAAGCTGTCTATAATTCCAAGTAATGAAGGATCAATATCCTATATCTTATAATAAATAGTGTTAAAAAGTGTTAAATAGCTTAAATAGCGTTAAATAGCGTTAAGCAGCGTTAAATAGCGTAATAATCCCATCCTTTCTATTTTGAGAGATTTCTAAGAAATGATTCTGAAAGAAAACATTATTTGCTTAGAAGCTGTTTATTTCATCCAATACTAAATAATCGTCATCTATTGTTCAATATTGCATCTACTGTCGTATAATAAATAATAAGATAATCTAAATAGTATATTGTATAGTAATACGATTAACTATCGTAAAATAACGTGATGCAATTCATCCTTTCTATTTTAAGAGATTTATTTAAGAAGACAGGCGTTAAATAGCATAACCCAATTCATCCTTTCTATTTTGAGATATTTATTAAAAAGGAATCTAAAAGAAAAAACTAATTACATCGAAGCTGTCCATTTCTTTCATTACTGAATGCTCGGCATCCGATGTCTGTCATTTTTCCTTAACGGATCAATTTTCTTCAACATTGATTCCACCAATCTCTTGTCTTTAGAAATTAAATAGCTTCCATCACTTAACAGAAGGTAGAAGATATACATACACAGACGCATATATATATATATATATATATATATATATATATATATATATATATATATATATATAGGGGGAGGGAGAGAGAGGAAGCATATATGCTGTGGTAAAGAATATCGAAATATAAAAAACATCGAATATCACGTCAATCCATCAAATTCCGCATTAGATAACGAGTCACGTGACTAGGAGAATCTCCGTTGCCAATCCATTTAAGAAAATAGACCTTTGACAGTTTCACAAATCCATCTCTCAAACGACGTTTAACGAAAAAAGTACGGTGCCTCCCAAACAATTTAATCAATGGGAGAGTCTAAAAGCTTCATAAAAAGAAAATAAAATAGATGGTTTTAAATTCCTTATTTACTAATAATGCTTCGCTAAAATATTTTTTTCAATAGGTAATGTAAAATATATGTAATGCATAAACTATCTGGAATGATATTGTGTAATAATTGAATGGAATAGGTGTAAAATTGGAAATGCAATCTACAGTCGTTTAAAGAGGAACAATGTAGTTTACTATATAAACATAGTTTTTTTTAACTTAATAAACATAAATATTACATATAGAAATATTTGACTTAAAGCAGTTTCTATTAATGGGCCTTCAACAATAAAAATATTTAAATAATTTA
>CM063500.1:50734298-50746798 GCA_032207245.1 Pardosa pseudoannulata
AAATATTTTGTTCTTATGGGTGATAGTCTTAAAAACTTTGATATATACTGATATAGGCCATATTGCACTACTACGTTATGTTTATACTATGGCCAGTTTTTAGTAATATGAATTCAAAAGATATCTTAACCTAAAAAATCAATAAATATAGAGAAAAAAATCAGAGGAAAATTTTTCTAGAAAGTTCAAATAAAAACATTCCACATTCTTAAATTTTCTGATTTATAATTTTAAATAATAGACATCTTATATGTTTAGGAGTACCATTAACGTGATTTACTATTGACAATTTGAAATTTGAAAATTCATTTTGGTTCCTTAGTGTCCTAATATTTATCTGCTTCAAAATCATAAAGAATGAACACACTAAAAAAAGTAATCAAAGAAAGATATATATTTTGCTTTGCCGGATAGATAAAAATATAATTCAAAGTTATACTCTTTATTAGGCGTGGGTATTAAGATCATATTCTCTATTGAGACAAACTTTTGTAATAGGGATTTAACAAAAAATAGGTACTAGTGAAGACTATTGCTTCATTGTTTTTTTCTGTTACTCCAACCAGTGTGTTAGATCAAAGAACTTGTTTTTTTATTATATCTGTGCTAACACTCAAGAAAAATATTATCTTTTTTTATTCATAAATTATATTAAATTACGTTTTGCGTATGATTGCAGTGGCAATTTGATTTCATTTTATCGTAACTTAATGTTACCGCAGCTTATAATTCTATAAATACTTAATTATATTTTTATTTGCTTATACTTTCTTAATGATAGATTTAAGTTAAGTAAAGATTTTCTTTCAAATTTTATTTTGAAATAAAAATAATCCTTTTTTATAATAATGATAAATTTCTTTTATAATAAATTTGTACTTCGTTTAGAGATATGCTGCCTACGTCAATGTTACACAACAAATAGTGAGAACAAGATATGTGTAAAGCAGATACCGAGCCGAAACATATATTCTTAACTGCAGTGGAATTTAACACAGCAGTTTGTACTTCCAGAATCATTCTATCTTCTGAAATATCATTAGACTTTTCTAATTTTGTTAAACATTTAACCTTGATATTTCTATTGGAGCTGTGAAAATAATATACAGATGTTATCCGCATTATATATGATAATTTTTTTCATACCAGCTACAGATTATGTACTAAAGATTACTTTATTAAAAATTATTTTGATTTTAATGAAGTTTTGATTAAATATATTTAATAGGATTTTAAACAGAATCCATAAGTTAGAAAAAAATTTAAAAATATTCTGAAGAAATGAATTTTTTCCCAACATTTCCCTACTTATAATTTTAAAATATATCCAGTTTAGCTTGTGAGTTATTTATCAATACCCGCAAATAGCAGTTTGTACTTCCAGAATCATTCTGCCTTCTGAAATATCATCAGACTTTTCTAATTTTGTTAAACATTTAACTTTGATATTTCTATTCGATCTGCGAAAATAATATAAAAATGTTATTCGTATTATATATGATAATTTGTTTTCATACTAGCTATAGATTATGTACTAGAGATTACTTTATTAAAATTATTTTGATTTTAATGAAGTTTTGATTAAATATATTTAATAGGATTTTAAACCGAATCCATAAATTAGAAAAAATTTTTAAAATATTCTAAAGAAATGTATTTCTTTTCCCCGCATTTCCCTACTTATAATTTTAAAATATATCCATGTTAGATTGAAATTTTTTTTAATACCCCCAGTAATATTTTATATTTAATCTTACAATGGACTGGGATACATGTGTTTTTCTTCCTTACGCATATATATTTATTTGCATTACACTCCTAAGTGATAAACACACGAAAAATGAAATGTAATCAAAAAGAATATAAAATTCTATTTCAAGAGGATTATGAAGAAAATACAACTAAAAGTTTCTTTTTTATACGTGTAGGTATTAAGTTCTTATACTGTACGGAGATAAATTATTATAATTGCTGCTTGAAAAAATTTCGTACTGCAGTAGATTATTGTTTCATTTTTCATCTGCCGATTCAACCGATATACTTGATTACCGAACGTTTTTCTTTAATTTTTGTGTACTAAGACTCGATAAAAATATTATCTGTTTGCAAAATTTGTTTACAAATTATCTGTTTACAAAATTTGAATTTACTTGTTACTTTTGCAGAAGTGCAGAAGTGCAGAATTTTGTGCAAAAGTTTTATGTTTTACTTCTATAGTAATTCGATTTTAAAGTAATTTAAGATTTTACAAATACGTAAAAATATATGTCATTTTTGATATTTTTGTAATGTTTTATTTACTTTAATGTTTAATTCAAATTTTGTATTGTAATAGAAAATAAACTTTTTTACAGAAAAATTATAAATAGCATGTTTTTTAGATTACATATGTAGATTATTTATTGATCTATTCCTTAACTACGCAATAAATAGTGAGACAAAAAACCATATTTCAAAGCGGAAGAAAATAAAGAAAAATGTATTTCATATTTAAGCTTACAGTGAATTGACAAATATGTTTTTTGGATCTGGTCACGCTCATATTTATTTGCCTTATATTCACAAGCGATAAATACGAAAAAAATGAAATGCAATGGCAATAGAATATAAAATTCTGTTTTCAGTTGATTAAAAAGAAAATACTCCTAAAATTTTGTTTAGATATTAAGGTCTGAAACTGCAATGCGATAAACTACTATAATTGGAGCTTAACAAAATTTCAGGTAAAATAGATTACTGTTACTATGCTTCTCTTCCGCTTTAAAGAATGTATTTGATTTCAGATACTTTTTTTCCAATATTGTTTCTCCTCAAGACTCGAGAAAAATGTTATAAAAGCAAAATTTTTGTTTACAAAATATAAATAACTCACCTTTGTACGTTTGCAGAAGTTATACGTTTTTATTCTATATTAACTTAATTTCACCCCAATTTAAAATTTCATAAATAATAATTGATAATAAATTTCATTTTGTAAAAAAAATAATAATTGATAATAAATTTCATTTCATTTCAAAACTTTTCCTAGCTGTTCATTAAGGTTAAGTAAGTTTTATTGAAATTTTGTGATGTAATAGAAAATAAACATTTTACAAAAAAATTAAGTACCATGTTTTTTCAGAATAAGTTTGTACTTTGTTTTTTGATCTACTTCTTTACTACAGAAAAAACAATGAGACCAAGATATATGTTTCAAAGTAGATACAGAGTAGAAATAAATATTCTAAACTATAGTGAAATATTAACAGTTTCAACTTTCAAAATATCATTTCTTCCTTAATTTTCTATATAATATTGGTATTTTCTACTTTTGTGGAACAATTAACATGTATATATCTAATCAAAAAATAAAAATAATAAAGTTAACGTAATTTTTGATGTCTTTTATACCAGGCACAAATTATGTTCTTGAGATTATTCTACTTACCAAATTATTTTTACTCTGGAAAGAAAATTTACTATATTTATTAGAAATTTAAACACAATCTATAAGTTTGAAGTTTTTTAAACAATTCTTTATTCGAATTTCTGTACTTAAAATGTAAAATATATGTTCCTTAGGGTTTAAGTAATTTTATACCTTTAGTTGTATTTCATATTTAAGCTTACAATGGAATGGAAAATATGTTTTTTGGATCTGTACACACATTTAATTATTTGCATCACTTTCATAACTGATGAATATGTGAAAAATGAAATGTAATCAAAAAGAATATAAAATTCTATTTTAAGAGGATTACGAAGCAAATACACCTAAAATTTTGTTCTTTATAAATATAGGTATTAAGTTCGTATACTGTACGGAGATAAACTATTATAATTGCTGCTTGAAACAATTTCGTACTGCAGTAGATTATTGTTTCATTTTTTATCTGCCGACTCAACCGATATACTTGATTACCGAACGTTTTTCTTTTATTTTTGTGTACTAAGACTCAAGAAATATATTACCTGTTTACAAAATCTGTTTACAAATTATCTGTTTACTGAATTTCAATTTACTTGTTACTTTTGCAGAAGTGCAGAAGTTTTATGTTTTCTTTCTATAGTAATTCGATTTTAAATAATTTAAAATTTTACAAATACTTAAAAATTTATGTCATTTTTGATATTTTTGTAATGTTTTATTTACTTTAAAGTTTTATACAAATTTTGTATTGTAATGGAAAATAAACTTTTTTACAGAAAAATTATAAATAGCATGTTTTTTAGATTACATATGTAGATTGTTTATTGATCTATGAAAATTGAAAATATTATCTGTTAAAATAATTGAAAATATTATCTGTTTACAAAATCTGTTTACAAATTATCTCTTTACAAAATTTGAATTTACTTGTTACTTTTACACGTGTGCAGAAGTTTTATGTTTTCCTTCTATAGTAACTCGATTTTAAAGTAATTTAAGATTTTACAAATACTTGAAAATATATGTCATTTTTTGACGTTTTTGTAATGTTTTATCTATGTTAAAGTTTCATTCAAATTTTGTATTGTAATGGAAAATAAACTTTTTACACAAAAATTATAAATACCATGTTTTTTTAGATTACATTTGTAGATTGTTCATTGATCTATTCCTTAACCCTCTAAGCGGTTCGCACGTACAATTCCGCCAAACCGATTGATGTGTGCAAAGTGGTTGTCACGTACAATTTTCGACCCCAAAAAACGTTCCGAAAATGGATGTAATGTACATTTCTGCCACTGTTTGAAGTAGGAGAGTCAGGTCGATTGTTTAGGAAATGCACCCTTCTTTGACTGACATTTATTGAGGGATGCACCCCTACCCCCTGAGGATGCTGATAGCTTTTCATGGCTTAGTAAATCTCTATTTCGAAGTATTTCGTTTGCGGTAACAGATGTATCTCTAATTGCACCATTTAAATATCTTGGATAACTGTCGTAAAAAAATTTAAATAATTCTCTAAAAGAATATTTCTATTTGTACTTTTAGAATCCATTATTTCTAATGGGATGATCTTTACGAGCTTTATGTGTATTAAAAATTAACAATCTATAATATCTATTTATATATCTATTTATAACTGTAAGTAAAAGAACAATACCGAGGGTGGGTTTCACGTATTCCATTCTAGTCGACAAAGGGTGAAGTAAAATATTATAGAGCGCTTTGGCCATTGACACATTAAACCTTTAGCGTATTTTTTTGAAACTTTTAACTAATCAAGATATATTGAGACAAAAAAAAATATATTTCAAAGCAAATACCGAGGAGAAAGAAAAACCCTTAACTATATTGAAATTTTAATGTCTTAGTTTCTACTTCCAAATTCATTCTCTCTTTTGGTACATTATTTATCTTTTTAACTTTTCTAAAACACTTATACTTGATATCTAACACTAAACTGCTAAACGCAACAGTCCCTAGGTACCCAGTGAATTCGTTGCCAATCTCTGTCTCCGATACAAAGGGCTCTGTGATGCGAAGCATATGTTCCGGTTAGGTGGTCAACCTTACGCAGAACTCCCAATGTTTAATTGCGAAGCATGCTTGGTTCACAGTTTGTCCACCCCGCAAGAGATGAAATACTGTATCAACTTTGACAATCCTAGGGATCGAACCTCGGGCCTATGTCGAGGTACCTCTAGGCTTCTAACCTCGATATCTATTATAGAAAAATAAAATAAATTTAATAACAAAATTTTTTATATTTATTATAGCAGCTACATATTATGTGCTTGAGATTATTATAGTTATCAAATTATTTTTATTCTTTGAAAATCATTTATTACATTTATTTAATAAATATTTAAACATTATCTATAAGTTTTAAAAAATATTCTAACAAATAATTTTATGGAAAATCTTGTAGCACCGAGAATCGTCTTACTTACAATTTAATTTCAAAATATATGCAGTTTAGCTTTTAAATATATGCAGTTTAGCTGCTCTTTTATTTTATATTTAAGTTTACAATGGATTGGAAAATATGTTATTTTAGTTCCATACGGATTTATATTTAATTCATTTACATTCATAAGCGGTGATAACTCAAAAAATGAGATCACAAAGTGTATAAAATTCTGTTTTTAGCTGATTAGAAAAAAAAGTCCGAAAATTTTCTTCCTCTTTAGGTGTATGCATTAAGGTCGTATACTCTAATGAGACTATTAAAATTGGAGCTTCACAAAAGTTTAGTGCTAAAGTAGATTACTAGTTCATTCTTTCTCTGACGCCTTAACCAAAGTAATTGATTACAAGAATTTTTCCTTTCCTATTTGACTACAAGACTTTTTCTACTACCAAGCTCATTCTCTACTCTGCTACATTATTAGTATTTTCTACTTTTCTAAATAAACTGTGAACAATTGAAACAAAACAAACTTGATATCTAAAAGTAAACTAGTCTGCGCAACAGCCTATAGGAGGCCAGTGTCTCCTATAGGCTGGTCCCCAATCTCCGTCTCCGAAACCAAAGGCTCTGGGATGCGAAATATATGTTCCGGTTAGGTGGTCAACCATACGCCGAAATCACAGTGTTTAGTTACTAAGAATTCTTGGTTATAAGTTTGTCCACCCACTGAAGGGATGAAAGGCTGAGTCAACCTTGCCCAGCCCAGTGATAGAACTTCTTAGTGCATCTGGAATTCTAAGCTAGATACCTACCATCGAAAAATAAAATAAAGTTAATATTATATACTAGCATATAGCCCGTCATATGACGGGATCAGTAAAATTTTTAATTTTCCAGAACTGTAAAGGTACCCTATGAAGCAGGGAAAAAAAGGCAGGCTTGTTTTTTGGCTGAGAATTTTCTTTCTACAAAAATAATTGATTAATATTATCACATATGTACCTAATCTATCATTTAAGCCAAATATAAAAGAAAATTATTTAGGTAATATCTAAGTTTAAGGATAAAACGTATGAAAATAATTCAGACGATATTTAAATAATTTAAAATAAGAAATGATTAAATGAGATAGTTAAAGGAATGATGTCATAATGCTAGAAAAATTGTTATTTTTACCTATTTATTATGTGATAAATTGATAAATTTAATCTCCTGCTCCTAAAATAGGGCTTGATATAATGGCATTAAAAGCTCGAAAAGGGGGATGAGTCTTCGCTGTGATACGACGCTTATTCATACCAATTTATCTTAGAATCGGATATATAATTTAAGAAAAGATGAACTTTACTCGCTTTGAATTTTGCTAACTCTAACTCATCAAAAATCCTATATGAATGCTATATCCATACCAGGTCCAACCGCTTCATAACTTGGAGGACAGACGGAGAGATAACTTAGGCTATTATTACATTACGAGAAGAAAGTTTAAGTCAAAAAAAAGTTGAAAAAAATACTAAAAATATATTTTAAAAATAAAACAATTTGAAAATAATAAGACAACTTTAGGAATAAGAATTTAAAAGAAAAAGCAGAAAATATTAAATTAATTAGACATTTAGAATAGTTTGGCAATATCGGGGACAGAACCGTCAACTTTTGAAGTACGATGATGAAATGGGCAGGCCCTCTACATAACGTACTAGGCCTACGTATGGTAAAGGAGCTAATTAGAGTACATGAACTTTGAGTAAACACAGTCCTGTTTAAATATTACGGCCTCGCTGCTCTCTCTTATTTTATACTAAATTCATATCAAGAATGAATTTAATATAGAATAAGAGGGAGAATAAGACTTGAAATAATAGCGTTAAACACTCGAAAAGGGGGGATGGGGTGGATTTCGAACTTGCTTTGAATTTTGCTAACCCTAACTCATATAAAATCCAATATGGATGCCTGTATCCATTCCAGGTACAACCGCTTCATAAATTCGTGGACAGACAACTTAGGCTATAATTATATAGGGTATTTTGATATTTTTACACCAGTTACAGATTATGTTTTTGATTTTATTACAGTGAACAAATTATTTTTATTATTTCAAAAACATTTAATAAAGGTATTGAATAAATATTTAAACATAATTCATAAATTAGAAAAAATATCCTAAAAATATAATTCTAAAGAAATGCATTACTTCTGCACAATTTTCCTTACTTAATATTTTAAAATTTATGCAGTTTAGTTTTTAAGTTATTCCATACCTTTAGTTTATTTTATATTTAAGATTACAATGGACTGGAAAATATGTTTTTTTTTATCTCTACACACTCATATTTATTTGAATTACATTCATAAGCTATGAATACACGAAAAATGAGATGTAATCACAAAGAATATAAAATTCTGTTTTTAGCGGATTAGAAAAAGTACTCTTAATATTTTGTTCCCTCTTATATATATATAATATATATATATATATATATATATATATATATATATATATAAATATGTGTGTATGTATATATAATAACATGGATATTTGTAATCGAAAAATAAATATAATAAAGATAATAATAGAATTTTTTTATACTTTTTTTATAGCAGCCCAAATTATGTGCTTGCGATTATTATACTTAATAAATTATTTTTATCCTCGGACAAACTTTAATAAATATGCTTAATAGATATTTAAATATAATCCATAAGTTAGAAAAAAATTAAAAAAAAAACAATTATAAATTAATGAAATGCTTTTCCATGAATTTTCTTATTTATAATTTTAACATATATACAGCTTAGCTTTTAAGAAATTATATACCTTTAGTTGTGTTTCATATTAAGTTTACAATGGACTGGAAATTTTTTTTTATTTATACCCACTCATATTCATTGGCATTACATTCATAAGATATGGGTACACGAAAAATGAAATATAATGAAAAAGAATATAAAATGCTGTTTTCAGCGGATTAGAAAGAAAATATTCCTGAAATTTTGTTCTTTATTAGGTTTAGGTATTAAGGTAGTAAACTATAAAGAGACAAACTACTATAATTGGCGCTTAACAAAATTTCAACTAAACTAGATTACTGTTTCATTGTTTCTCTTCCGCTCCAAACAATGTATTTAATTTAAGAATCTTTTTCCAATATTTTTTCTTATCTAAGACCCAAGAAAAATTTTATAAGATCAAATTTTCTGTTTACAAAATATAAACTTATCTTTGTACGTTTCCAATAGTTACATTTATTTATTCTATAGTAACTTAATTTTATCGCAATTTAAAATTTCATAAATACTAGATAATAAATTTCATTTCCAAATCTTTTCCTAGAATTTCATTTAGGATAAATAAAGTTTTATTGAAATTTAGTGTTGTAACAGAAAATAAACTTTTTACAAAAAATATAAATATCATATTTTTTCAGTTTGTAGTTTATTTTTAATCTACTTGTTTGCTACACAATAAATTATGAGACCAAGATATATGTTTCAAACTAGATACCGAGCAGAAACAAATAATCTTAACAATAGTGAAATATTAACAGTTTCAACTTCCAAAATATAATTTCTTCATTAATTTCCTTTATATCATTGGTATTTTCTATTTTTTGGAACAATTAACGTCTATATCTCTAATTAAAAAATAAAAATAATAAAGTTAACGCAATTTTTGTAATTTTTTATACCAGGCACAAATTATGTTCTTGAAATTATTATACTTATGAAATTATTTTTTCTCTTTAAAAAACATTTACTATATTTAATATATTTAAACACAATACATAAGTTTGAAATTAAAAAAATAATAATAATTCTAGAGAAATGCATTGTTTTTAATCGAATTTTCTTATTTTAAATATTAAAATAAATGTTGCTTAGGTGTTGCGTAATTTTATAAATTTAGTTGTATTTTATATTTAAGCTTACAATGGAGTGGAAAATATGTTTTTTTTGTTTCTGTACACACTTATATTTATTTGCAATACTTTCAAACCCATGAATATGCGAAAAATGAAATATAATCAAGAAGGATATAAATTTCTTTTTATAGCTGATTAGAAAGAAAATATTCCTGATATTTTGTTCTTTATTAGGTGTAGGTATTCAGGTTGCATACTGTAAAGTGACAAACTATTATAATTGAAGCGTAATAAACGTTTCGTGCTAAAGATGATTACTGTTTCATTGTTTTCTCCGCCTATTCAACCAAAGTATTTAAATACAAGAATTTTTTCCGATATATTTTTCTCTGTTATAAGACTCGAGAAAATATTATAAGATCAAATTTTCTGTTTGCAAAATATAAATTTACGTTTACACGTTTGCAGAAGTTATATGTTTTCATTCTATAGTAACATAATTTCATAAATACTTGATAATAAATTTCATTTGTTAATCTTCTAATGTTTATGTTACACTAAAGGTTTATTCAAATTTTATGTTGTAATAGAAAATGAATTTTTTTAAAAAAATTATAAATACCGTGTTTTTTCAGAAATAATTTGTATATTGTTTATTGATCAACTTTTTTACTACAAAAAGAACAGTGGAACCAAGATATATATTTCAAAGCGGGCACTAATATATATCTCAGCATAATCCATAAGTTAGATGAATATTCTAAAGGAATGCAATGCTTTTCCTCTTAAAGTCATTTTATACCTTTAGTTGTATTTTATAATTGAACTTACAAAGGTTAATATGTTTTTTTCCGAGCACACACATTTATTCGTATTACATTCATAAGCAATGAATACACGAAAAGTGAAATGTAGTCAAAAATGATATAAATTATATATTCAATTATAGTTTCAATACTCTTAATTTTTATTTATTTTTAGATTTACGTATTAATTTCGTAAACTGTAAAGAGACAAAGTATTATAACTGAAGGCATAACAAAATTTCCTACTAAAATAGATTACACTTTCATTGTTTTCTCTACCATTTAAACAATTGTACTTGATTACAGAACCTTTTTTTTCTGATAATTTTTCTTATCTAAATGTTGAGAAAAATGTTATAAGATCAAATTTTCTGTTTACAAAATATAAACTTACCTTTGTGTATTTGTAGAAGTTATATGTTTTTATTCTATAGTTATAAAATTTCATAAATAATAATTGATAATAAATTTTATTTGCAAATCCTTTCTTAATTTTTCATTAAGATTAAGTAAAGTTTTATTGGTTGTTAAAAAAAGGTTGTTACAAGAATTATAAATACCATGCATTTTGAGAATAAATTTGTACTTTCTTTATTGATTTATTTCCTTATTATACAAGAAAGAGTGAGACCAAGATGTATCTTTCAATCCAGAATACGGAAGAGCAGAAACAAATATCCTTAACGATAGTGAACTTTTAAAATCCCAGTTTCTAGTTCCAAAATCATTCTATCCTCTGGTATATTATTGTCTTTTCTGCTTTTGTAAAACAAATAACATGGATATTTGTAATCCAAAAATAAATATAATAAAATTAATAATAAATTTTTTTATATTTTTATAGCAGCTACAGATTATGTGCTTGAGATTATTATACTTAATAAATTATTTTTATCCTCGGACAAACTTTAATAAATATGCTTAATAGATATTTAAATATAATCCATAAGTTATAAAAAAGTATTCTAAAAATAAATTATAAAGAAATGCAATGCATTTCCCTCGAATTTTCTTATTTGCAATTTTAAAATGTATACAACTTAAATTTATGAAATTTTTATACCCTTAGTTGTATTTCATATTTAAGCTTACAGTGGATTGGCAAATATGTTTTTTGGATGTGGGCACTCTTATATTTATTTGAATTACATTCACAAGCGATGAATACGAAAAAAAATGAAATACAATGAAAATAGAATATAAAATTCTGTTTTCAGTGGATTAAAAAAATACTCTTAAAAATTTTGTTTAGGTATTAAGGTCTAAAACTGTAAAGAGACAAACAACTATAATTGGTGCGTTACAAAATTTTAACTAAAATAGATTACTGTTTCATTGTTTCTGTGTCACTTCAAACAATGTATTTAATTTTAGAACCAATTTTTTTCCAATACTTTTTCTTATCTTAGACTCGAGAAAAATGTTATAAGAGCAAATTCTCTGTTTACAAACTATGAATTTACCTTTGTACGTTTGCAGAAGTTACATGTATTTATTCGAAAGTAACTTAAATTTACCACACTTTAAAATTTCATAAATACTTCATAATAAATTTCATTTTCAAATTTTTTCCCAGTGTTTCATTTAGGATAAGTAAAGTTTCATTTAGGATAAGTAAGTTATTGAAATTTAGTGTTGTAATAGAAAATAAACATTTTACAAAAAATAGAATCAGAATAAGTTTGTACTTTGGTTTTTGATCTACTTCTTTACTACACAATAAACTATGAAACCAAGGTATATGTTTCAAAGCAGATAACGATCAGAAACAAATATTCTTAACTATAGAGAAAAATTAACAGTTTGAACTTTCAAAATATCATTTCTTAAATAATTTCCTTTATATTATTAGTATTTTCTACATTTCTGGAACAATTGACCTTTATATCTCTATTCAAAATATAAAAATAAGAAAGTTAAAGCAATTTTTGATATTTTTTTTATACCAGGCACAGATTATGTTCTAGATAATATTGTATTTATCAAATTTTATTTACTCTTGAAAAAAC
>CM063500.1:50751798-50754298 GCA_032207245.1 Pardosa pseudoannulata
TACATTCTATTGCTGATTTATTTTATAAGTACTTTTTAAATCTTCCAAATGTATTGATTTTTGTATAAATATCATATTATATATACAGCTTAGCTTTTAAGAAATTTTCTACCTTTAGTTGTATTTTGTATTTAATATTTACAATGGACTGAAAAATATGTTTTTTGGATCTGTACACATAATATTAAATTATATATTATATAATTATATTTAATTGCATTACTTTCATAACCAATGAATATGCGAAAAATGAGATATAATCAAAAGAGTGTAAATTTCTGTTTTCAGAGGATTAGAAAGAAAATACAACGGAAACTTTGTTCTTTATTAAGGTCGTATTCTCCGCGGATATAAACTATTATAAGTGGGGCGTAACAAAAGTTTCGTTCTAGAGTAGATTATTGTTTCATTCTTTCTTTGTAGCTTCTACGGAGTTATTTAATTACAGGACGGTAATCTGCACTCTTATAATATTTATCTTAGACTCGATAGAAGTATTATAAGAATAATTCCTTTGTTTACAAAAAGTGAAATTGCGTTTGAGTTTCACGTATTTGTAGAAATAATTTGTAATTTTGTTTGTATAATGATAAAATAGAGTAATTTGCTTCATTGTACCTAACCAATTATATGGTAAATTATAATAAACAAATTATGAAAATGTAGCTACTTGCTATATATTTTTATTATACTTCATACAAAATTTTATGATATTTCTACAATATAGAAAATTTAATGCATAATCGTTGCAGGATTGATTTAATTTAATGTAACATTTACTCGCTGCAATAATTATTATGTAGAATCCGTAACAACAGACATTACAGTATTTGTATAATCAGTATATTTAATTACAGTTATCTGTATTCAAAATAAATTAGTTATGCTATTTATATATTATATTAATTTTAATTAATTTAATGGGATTTAATTGAATTTGTTTAATATAAATCTCATACTGATTGCATTGTCATAGTATTTTTCATTTTTAACCGTACACTTTACTCTAAATAACTAAATGTAAAAGCTTATGTTTTCTATAAGTGAGATTCAGTGAATAATATAAATTTATATTATTTAATTACAGGAGTTACGGAGTTATTTAATTACAGGACGGTAATCTGCACTCTTATAATATTTATCTTAGAGTCGATAGAAGTATTATAAGAATAATTTCTTTGTCTACAAAAATGAATTTGCGTGTTAATTTCATGTATTTGTAGCAATAATATGTATTTTTGTTTGTTTAATGATAAAGTAGAGTAATTTGTTTAATGTTTCATAACTAAATATATTATAAATTATAATAACCAACTATATCTTTAACAACATATATTACTGTATTTGTATTATTAGTATATATAATTACAGTTATTTGTATTCTAACTAAATTATTCCTGTTATTTATATATTATATTTACAAATATATTTTATTAACTATAATTAATGTAATATGATTTAATTGAATTTATTTAATGTGAATCTCATACAAATTGTAGTGTCATAGTCTATTTTTCTTTTTAACAGTACACTTTACTCTAATCAACTCCATGTAAAAGCTACAGTTGCAGACGCCACAAGTGCAAATGCATTTTACATTAAATTTAATAGAATTTTTTAATATGTAGCTATATTTCGCTTTTATGCAGTTTTTAGATGGGTCTTGTGCACATGCATTCTTTAAATGAGAGTCAATGAATAATATAAATTTATATTATTGAGTATTATTGAATCTCCTCTTTAAATTTTGTATTTTTGAAGTATATATATATATATATATATATATATATATATATTATATATATATATATATATATATATATATACGTGGATGTGTGTGTATACTGAGAGAGACAGAGAGAGAGAGGGATATATATATATATATATATATATATATATATATATATATATATATATATATATATATATTTAAGTCTTGTGCACATTTCAAAAAGTAGATAGAAATTTTTTAAATTTTTAAATTGTCAAGAAACAGTAAAGATTTTAAATCTATATATGCAGTTCCAAGATAAAAAAATTAATTGTTTAATGGAAATGTTTTAAAATGAGAAATACATAAATAACCTCTTTTTAGTTGTTTTTGGTTCCACCCAAATTAGAGCTTTGATACTGAGTATTACATTTTTTAAACTTCCAGTTTTAAAATTTAGAAAATTGTAAGATCATTTTAAATAATAATATAGAACTGAAATATTTTTATCACTACAGTATTATTTTGATAGCAGTTTAAATTATATATCTGAAATTATTAATTTTTTTTAATTTAAAATTAACTACATTATATTGATGCGTTATTTTAATAGTACTTTTTAAATCTGCAGAAAGTATCTATTTTTGTACAAATATCATATCATAAATACAGCTTAGCTTTTAAGAAATTTTATAACTTTAGTTGTATTTCATATTTAATATCTACAATGGACTGCAATATGTTTTTTAGATCTGTACAAAATTATACTTATTTGCATTACATTCATAA
>CM063500.1:50766798-50791798 GCA_032207245.1 Pardosa pseudoannulata
TTATGCCAAATAAAATAAAAATTATTTATGTAATATCTAAGTTCAATGATAAAACGTACGAAAATAACGCAGACGATATTTAAATAATTTAAAATAAGAAACGTGTAAATATATTGGATAAAGAAATGACGTCATACTGCTAGAAAAAAGTGTTATTTTTCTCCCTATTTATAATGTAAATAAATTGATAAATTAAATCGCCTGGTCTTAACCGGGGAAAATTTGGCTTGAAATAATGGAATTAAATGCTCGAAAAGAGAGGTAGGGGTGGAATTCGAACGTTTTAAATACGTCAATAGTTTTGGCTGTGGTATGAAGAACATATATTCCAATTTGTTTTAGAATCGGATAAATAGTTTAGGAGAAGATAAACTTGAATCTCTTTGAATTTTGCTAAGCCTAACTCACCAAGAATACAATATGGATGCCTGTGTCCAGTCCAGGCTTAACCTCTTCATAAATTCGAGGTGATAAGGGCAGATAACTTAAGCTATTGGTATATAGGAGATGTTTAAATTACATTTTATGCAATATACTCAATATCTATTATCTTATTCCAGTAAATATCAAAAATTAGTATATAGTCAAGTTTCTCTATCCTAAATGCTCACTACTCCCATAATATATCTATAATAAAACGCCATGCCTGTAATATCAAAATTATCTTTCAATCTCTCGCTTGGTCAGTAACAAAATAATTTTATTCTTAAAGTCCACTATTCGTTTTAAGCTTAAAATACGTCGTATACAGTAACTTCAATATCTATTTTCATGTTACATTAAATATCATACATCAATATAGAGTCCAGTTTCTCTGTACTGAAAGATCTCTATTCTTATAAAATATCTATAATTAAACACCATTCCTTTAATATCACAACTGTCTTTCAAGTTCTACCAAAAACAACATATTCAATAGTAGTTTAACAGACATAAGAAACTTCAGCAGGGCTACATAAAGGATTGATGAGTGTTTTTTTTCTCCCACTGTTTCCCTTAAATTTCAAAGTTATATAACTTTAAACGCTAGAGTTCATTAGTAAATGAAACAGACTCCTGGACGTTTATGAAAAGAATTTGTTGTTAATACCGATGATAAAATTTTCATTGCAACAAAGAGTAATCGAAGATTTTATTGAAAACTATCACATCTAATCTTTTATTTAAGAAAAATATAAAAAAGAAAATTATTTACGTAATATCTAAGTTCATTGATAAAACGTATGAAAATATTTTAGACTGTATTTAAGTAACTGAATGCATTTCACTTGTATAAGTTAAACAGACATAAGAAACGTCAGCAGGACTTCATAAAGGATTGATGATTACTTTTTTTTCTCCCAGTGTGTCCGTTAAATTTCAAAGTTATATAAATTACAAGCTTGATATTCATTAGTCCATGAAACAGACACCTAGACGTTTATGAAAAGAATTTGTTGTTAATACCGATGATAAAATTTTCATTGCAACAAAAAATAATCGAAGATTAAATTGAAAATTATCACATATGCACCTAATCTTTTATACAAGCCAAATATAAAAAAGAAAATTATTTACGTAATATCTAAGTTTAGTGATAAAACGTATGAAAATAGTTCAGACGGTATTTAAATAACTGAATGCATGTCACTTGTATAAGTTAAACAGACATAAGAAAAGTCAGCAAGACATCATACAGGATTGATGATTACTTTTTTTCTCCCAGTGTTTCCCTTAGATTTCAAAGTTTTATAACTTAAAAAGCTAGATATTCATTAGTCCATGAAACAGACTCCTAGACGTTTATGAAAATAATTTGTTGTTAATACCGATGATAAAATTTTCATTGCAACAAAAATTAATCGAAAATTAAATTGAAAATTATCACATATGTACCTAATCTTTTATTTAAGCCAAATATAAAAGAAAATTATTTACGTAATATGTAAGTCCAGTGATAAAATGTATGAAAATAGTTCAGACGGTATTTAAATAATTTAAATTAAGAAATGATTAAATAATATGGTTAAAGAAATTACGTCATAATTCTAGCAAAAAGGTTTTTTTGTCTATTTATTGTATAATAATTTGATAAATTTAATCCCCAGCTCTTAACCGATTAAGCAAAAGCTTGAAATAATAGCATTAAAAACGCTCGAAAAGGGGCAAAAGGAGTGGATTTCGAACGTTTTAAATTAGACAGTATTTTTTTGCTGTGACATAAGCATATTTATACATATCTTATAATAGGATCGATAGTTTAGGAGAAGATGAACTTTATTCACTTTGATTTTGGCTAACCCTAACTCATCAAGAATCTAATATGGATGTCTGCTTCCATTTCAGGTTTAACATGTTGATAAATTCGAAAGCAGATGGGCAGATAACTTAAACTATTGTTATACAGTGGCTTATATATAGCTTATTGTTTATTGTTATATTGTTATATATGCCCACTTCTCCATAATATATCTGTAATAAAATGCCATTCCTGTAATATCACAACTGCCTTTCATTCTCTCATTTCGTCAGAAACAGAATAGATTTATTATTAAAGTCAATTATTCCTTTTAAGCTTAAAATATGTCTTATGCATTAACTTCAATATCTATTTTCATATTACATTAAATATCAAACATCAATATAGAGTCCAGTTTCTCTGTACTGAAAGATCTCTATTCTTATAAAATATCTATAATAAAGAACCATTCCTTTAATATCACAACTGTTTTTCAACTTCTACCAAAAACAACATTTTCAATAGTAGTTTAAAAGAAAGCACTGACTATTAGAAGAACTTCTAATTCTCAAGATATTTTTACATTACAAGAAAATTCAGAGTAGCTTTTATTCCTCAAAAAACTGAATGGATTTCACTTGTATATGTTAAATAAACATAAGAAACGTCAGCAGATATTCATAAAGAATTGATGAGTGTTTTTTTCTCCCAGTGTTTCCCTTAAATTTCAAAGTTATATAACTTAAAATCTAGATATCCATTAGTCCATGAAACAGATACCTAGACGTTTATGAAAAGAATTTGTTGTTAATACCGATGATAAAATTTTCATTGTAACAAAAAATAATAGATCACTAAATTGAAAATTATCACATATGTACTTAATCTTTTATTTAATACAAATATAAAAGAAAATTATACACGTAATATCTAAGTCCAGTGATAAAACGTATGAAAATATTTCAAACGGTATTTAAATAATTTAAAGTAAGAAATGTTTAAATAATATGGTTAAAGAAATGACGTCATAATGCTAGTAAAAAGGTTTTTTTGTCTATTTATTGTATAATAAATTGATAAATTTAACCCCCGTCTTAATAACTTACGTCTTAGTAACTTGAATATCCATTTTCATATTCCATTAAATATCAAACATCAATATAGAGTCAAGTTTCTCTGTACTGAAAGATCTCTATCTTATAAAATATCTATAATAAAACACCATTCCTTTAATATCACAACTATCTTTTAACTTCTACCAAAAACAACATATTCAATAGTAGTTTAAAAGAAAGCACTGGACGTTAGAGTAACTTCTAAATCTCACGATCTTTTTACATTACAAGAAAATTCAGAGTAGCTTTTATTCCTTACAAAACTGAATGCATTTCACTTGTATAAGTTAAACAGACATAAGAAACGTCAGCAGGGCTTCATAAAGGATTGATGAGTCCTTTTTTTTTCTCCCAGTGTCTCCAGTACTGTGCTTCAGATTTGAATTGCATAAAATATTCAGCTCAGATTTTGTTTACATCAGGATCTGAATGTGAAAAACGTGATAGGATCTTTGATACCGAACATGGAGAAGATCTAATATGAAGAACTTGGAGGGGTTTGTAGAGAAATAATAGTATCGATAAAATCTGACATTTATTGAAGAATTTATTTTGTGCTGTCTTTACTGATATTTTATGCTAGATTTCAGTTGAGAATGCTTCCCAGATAAATTTAGAGCATACGGCTGGGCACATAATTTTTAAGTCGTTTCTGATAAATTGAATATTTGTCTGTTACTCATAAAAATAAAGTAAATATTTAAATATTTCTAGGGTAAACCTTCTGCTTCTAAAAGACGTATTTTACCTCTTTTATGTTGTTTGGAGTGACCGAGTTAAAAACTGCATTTTTAATTAACGAAAATTATGATATAATGTATTTTGAATTGAAAAAATCAAAATATTAGAGATATTTCATGGTAGAATTCAGTTGAGAATAATTTATAGATAACTTTAGAGCATATGGCTGTGCACATAATTTTTAAGTCTTTACGGATAAATTGAATATTTGTCTGATACTCATAACTCTAAAGTAAGTATTTAAACCTTTTTAGGGTAAACATTCTGCTTCTAAAAGATGTATTTTATATCGGAATATGTTATATCGGATTTTGTTTTCTCTTTTATATCGGAATTTGTTTTGAGTGACCGAGCCAAAAATCGCATATTTAAATTGGCAAAAATTATCTTATAATTTATTTTGAATTACAAAAATCAAAATATTACAGATATTTCATGGTAAAATTCAGTTGAGAATAATTTATAGATACCTTCAGAGCATTCGGCTGTGCACATAATTTTTAAGTCGTTTCCTGATAAATTGCATATTTGTCTGATACTTATAAATTTTAAGTAAATATTTACACCTGTTTAGGGTAAACATTCTGCTTGAAACAGATGTATTTTACCTCTTTTCTGTCGAAATTTATTTTGAGTGACCAAGCCGAAAAAAAAACATTTTTGTATTCACGAAAATTATGATATAATGTATATTGAATTGAAATATCAAAATATTTGGGATATTTCATGCTAGAATTCAGTTGAGAATAATTTACAGATATATTTAGAGCATATGGCTGTGCACATAATTTTTAAGTCGTTTCGGATAAATTGAATATTTGTCTCATACTCATAACTCTAAAGTAAATATTTAAACCTTTTTAGGTTAAACAGTCTGCTTCTAAAAGATGCATTTTACCTCTTTTATGTCGAAATTTGTTTTGAGTGACCGAGCCAAAAAAGGAATTTTTTAATTAACGAAAATAATCATATAATGTATTTTGAATTGAAAAAATCAAAATAGTTGAGAAATTTCATGATACAATTCAGTTGAGAATAATTTATAGATACCTTTAGAGCATATGGCTGTGCATATAATTTTTAAGTCGTTTCGTATAAATTTAATATTTGTCTGATACTTATAAATTCTAAGTAAATATTTAAACCTTTTTAGGGTAAACATTCTGCTTCTAAAAGATGTATTTTACCTCTTTTATGTCATAATTTGTTTTGAGTGACTGAGCCAAAAAACGCATATTTTAATTGACGAAAACTATCACATAATTTATTTTGAATTAAAAAAAAATCAAAATATTAGATATATTTCATGCTCGAATTCATTTGAGAATAATTTATAGATACCTTTAGAGCATATGGGTGTACATATAATTTTTAAGTCGTTTCAGATAAATTGAATATTTGTCTGATTCTTATAAATTTTAAGTAAATATTTAAACCTGCTTAGGGTAAACATTCTGCTTGAAAGACATGTATTTTACCTCTTTTCTCATGAAATTTAATTTAAGTGCCCGAGCCAAAAAAAAACCTATTTTAGTTGTCGGAACTTATCACATACTGTATTTTGAATTGAAAAAATCAAAATATTGGAGATATTTCAGGCTAGAATTCACTTGAGAATACTTTAAAAATACATTTAGAGCATACGGCAGCGCACATACTTTTTAAGTCGTTTCGGATAAATTGAATATTTGTCTGAAACTTATAACTCTTCATTAAATATTTTAATCTTTTTAGGGTAAACATTCTGCTCTAAATAGATATATTTTACCTCTTTTCTGTTGGAATTTAATTTGAGTGCCCGAGCCAAAAAAGCATCATTTTAATTGACGAAAATTTTCATATACTGTATTTTGAATTGAAAAAATCAAAATATTGCCGATATTTTATGACAGAATTCACTTGAGAA
Source organism: Pardosa pseudoannulata (assembly GCA_032207245.1). NCBI lineage: Eukaryota > Metazoa > Arthropoda > Arachnida > Araneae > Lycosidae > Pardosa > Pardosa pseudoannulata. Next base: position 50,772,779 of record CM063500.1, read on the forward strand.
TACTTTACAGATACATTTAGAGCATACGGCAGAGCACATAGTTTTTATTTCGTATCGGATAAATTGAATATTCGTCCGATAGTTAAATTTTTAAATAAATATTTAAACCTTTTTAGGGTAAACCTTCTGCTTCTAAAAGACGTATTTTACCTCTTTTATGACGGAATTTGTTTTGAGTGACCGAGTTAAAAAATGCATTTTTTAATTAACAAAAATTATCATATAATGTATTTTGAATTGAAAAAATCAAAATATTAGAGATATTTCATGGTAGAATTCAGTTGAGAATAATTTATAGATACCTTTAGAGCATGTGGCTGTGCACATAATTTTTAAGTCGTTTCGGATAAATTGAATATTTGTCTGATACTCATAACTCTAAAGTAAGTATTTAAACCTTTTTAGGGTAAACATTCTGCTTCTAAAAGATGTATTTTATATCGGAATATGTTATATCGGATTTTTTTTTTCTCTTTTATATCGGAATTTGTTTTGAGTGACCGAGCCAAAAATAGCATATTTAAATTGGCAAAAATTATCATACAATTTATTTTGAATTAAAAAAATCAAAATATTAGAGATATTTCATGGTAAAATTCAGTTGAGAATAATTTATAGATACCTTTAGAGCATTCGGCTGTGCACATAATTTTTAAGTCGTTTCGGATAAATTGCATATTTGCCTGACACTTATAAATTTTAAGTAAATATTTACACCTGTTTAAGGTAAACATTCTGCTTGAAACAGATGTACTTTACCTCTTTTCTGTCGAAATTTATTTTGAGTTACCAAGCCAAAAAAAAAAAAAAAAACATTTTTGTATTCACAAAAATTATGATATAATGTATTTTGAATTGAAATATCAAAATATTTGGGATATTTCATGCTAGAATTAAGTTGAGAATAATTTATAGATACATTTAGAGCATATGGCTGTGCAGATAATTTTTAAGTCGTTTCGGATAAATTCAATATTTGGCCCATAATCATAACTCTAAAGTAAATATTTATACCTTTTTAGGGTAAACATTCTGCGTCTAAAAGATGTATTTTACCTCTTTTATGTCGAAATTTGTTTTGAGTTACCGAGCCAAAAAAGGAATTTTTTAATTGACGAAAATTATCATATAATGTATTTTTAATTGAAAAAATCAAAATAGTAGAGAAATTTCATGATAGAATTCAGTTGAGAATAATTTATAGATACCTTTAGAGCATATGGCTGTGCACATAATTTTTAAGTCATTTCTGATAAATTGAATATTTGTCTCATACTTATATATTTAAGTAAATATTCAAACCTGTTTAGGGTAAATATTCTTCTTGAAACAGATGTATTTTGTCTCTTTTCTGTCAAAATTTATTTTGCGTGACCAAGCCAAAAAAAATCATTTTTGTATTGACAAAAATTATGATATAATGTATTTTGAATTGAAAAATCAAAATATTAGAGGTATTTCAAGCTAGAATTCAGTTGAGAATAACTTATAGGTACGTTTAGAGCATTTAGCAGTGCACGTAATTTTTAAATCGTTTCGGATAAATTGAATATTTGTCTTCTACTTATAAATTTAAAGTAAATATTTGAACCTGTTATGGGGAAACATTCTGCTTGAAACAGATGTATTTTACCTCTTTTCTGTCGGAATTTATTTTGAGTGACCAAGCCAAAAAAAAAAAAAATTTTTTTGTATTGATGAAAATTATTATACACTCATGTCCATAAATTAAGGATAATTCAGAATCACACAGAAATTAAACTCTAAAATAAAAATTTCACTTGTAAAATTATCACACACATCTTGAAGAAGAATATTCAAATTGCAGGAAACCACCAGATGGCTCGGATTGTGCGTCACAATGACGAGAGTGTATGAAAGGGGTACATAAGGAATGGTAGCAAAGAAGTAAAATTGTTCACAAGCGCTTTAAAAACCTTTCAGTGCAATAACCGCATAGTTATGGCACAAATGAAGCATTTGGAGGATTTGTTACGTCTTAGAATTATCGGACTACTGGTATGTGGACGTACCCAGCTAGAAGTATCCGAGGAACTTGGAATCGCCCAGAGTGTCATCTCCAGGCTTTGGCAACGATTCAAACATGATGGTAATGTGAGTAGATGTTACAGCACAGGTCGTTCCCGAGTTACAACGCCGAATGATGACCGGTATTTGGCAGTTACTGCCAAAAGAAACAGACGGAGCACAGCATCAGATCTGTCTCGTCAGCTCTCTTCAGCTACCGGTACGACAGTTTCAAGGCAGACCATGTACAGACGCTTAAGGAACATTGGTATATATGCTCGTAGGCCTGTCAAATGTGTTCCCCTTACCGCAACTCGCTGTCGACTGCGATTATGCTGGGCTAGAGAGCATGCATTGTGGACACCGCAACAGTGATCTTGTGTGATGTTTTCCGACGAGTCCAGGTTTAGTTTACATTCTGATTCTCGCCGGACTTTCATATATAGAGCGCCAGGTACCCGTTACCCCCAAGAGAACACCATTGAACGACACCGTTACGGTGGTGCGGGATGGCTCGTTTGGGGAGGAATTATTCTTGGTTCCAGAAATGACCTGCATGTTCAGAGTGTAACGATGACAGGAAACATCTATCGGGATGTTATTCTGGAACAACATGTACGTTTGTTTCGGGGCTCCATGGGTCCTGAATTTCTGTATATGGATAACAACGCCCGACTTCACCGTGCAAACATTGTAGACGAATGCCTTCAATCGGAGGATATCACCCGTATGGATTGGCTAGCATACTCACCGGACTTGAATCCAGTAGAGCATGTGTGGGACATGCTTGGCCGACGAATTGCAGCCCGTCAACCCCCTCCCAACTGTCTATCGAAACTTCGGAGGGCATTGCTTGATCAGTGGTGTAATTTTCCCCAAGATCAGATTGATAATCTGTTACTCAGCATGCGTAGGCGTTGTAACGCTTGTATTGCATCGTCCGGGAGACATACTCCGTATTAACCATCATACTAACCATGTTATACTGTTTTCTGTAAATAGGTTCTTTTTTGAAATTTGCTCCAGGGAGTAAAAATCGCAATTTTTATTAATTATGTCAAACATATAGCATATTTTTGCTCTTTACCTTCTGTTTAATAAATAGAATTTACAAATATATCAAATTTGTTTTTCTTTTGTCTCTTTCATTGCCTGAACTTCATTATCCTTAATTTATGGACATGAGTATATAATGTATTTTGAATTGAAAAAAAATCAAAATATTGCCGATATTTTATTCTAGAATTCACCTGAGATTACTTTACAGATACATTTAGAGCATACGGTAACACATATAGGTTTTAATTCGTTTCGGATAAATTGAATATTTGTCTGATACTTATAATTTCTATGTAAATATTTATACCTTTTTCGCTTAAACATTCTGCTTCAAAAAGATGTATTTTACCTCTTTTCTGTCGGAATTTATTTTTAGTGCGCGAGCCAAAAAAGAATTTTTAAATTGAAGAAAATTATCATATAATGTATTTTCAATTGAAAAAATCAAAATATTTTCGTCAGGAAGCATTTTTTTCTCTTTAAGATTCTATATGAAAAGACGCGATATAATTTACTATATGTAGTAGATTGATCTTCAAATTTCCCAAAATGGAATTGTAGTCAATGGAATTAAGTCATACTCTTTTTTACTATATTTATCAAACATATTGCTTTCAGATGTTTAAGATAAATATCTCTATGAAAGCATTTATTAAAAAATCATAAAAATGTTTTGGAAAATGTTTTTATAATAAGGGAATGTAAAAACCAATTTGAAACAATTTAACACTTATGTTTTTCCATCATATTCAAGAAAAGAAATCTTAGTATTGTGTATCGTAAATATATCTAACTGATTTTGTAGTATGATTTCTGAGCAACTGTAGTTCAAAAATTTCTGAACTAGATAATTCTAATATTTTAAGTTAAATTAGAAGAAGATAAAATCATGGATAAATAAGCATGTATCTTATTACTTATTTAGGTGTATATTTATTAATTAAGGTATAAAAGTATATGTTACTATTTACTTATAAATTAAAGCTTATAAAAAATAAAATGCATTTGAAATTAAATTTTAATATTAAGTTATCAATTCCTGATTTTTTTTAATAGATTGACACATATTTTCTTTCGATTTTAGTTTGTTTCATTTGTAACAGCAACATTAAATTTTAAAAGAGAACTTTTAAAATAACATATTCAGTTTTTAAATTTACACAAAAATGATTCATACACAGCAAAGTTGTATATTGATCTTCATGATATAGGCTATATGGGCTATCAAAATTAATTTATTCACGATTGATATTTAATGTAGCGTTAGACGTCTGTACTTACATCTGTAATAAATTAGCTAGCGATCCCTAGTAATTGTAAAGTGAAAAGTGTTGTGGGTGACTGCATATATCTGAACAAGCTAATTTCTTAAAAAGTTAAAATGTATTCTGAAAGTAAGCCCCTGCATTGAAATAAAAATAAGTTTCCTAAAGCAATAAACAATGTGGTAAGTGACAATAAAACTCTTATTTGGGCACAGATAATTAGAAAACCTTTTCACTCTATGTTGCAAATAATATTAACATGTACAAATATATAAGAATGATGAAAGATGAAAAAGAGTAACTCTTTATCAATATAGTTATGATATAAGATTAAATTTTAATATTCACGTATAAATTAAAGCTTATAAAAAATAAAATGTATTTGAAAATAAATTAAAATATTATGTCATCAATTCCTGAATTTTTTTAATAGATTAACACATTTTTTTTCGATTTTAGTTAGTTTCATTTTTAATAACAACATTAAAATTTAAAAGAGAACTTTCAAAATAACATATTCAGTTTTTAAATTTACACAAAAATGGTTCATGCACAGCAAAGTTGTATATTGATCTTCATGATATAGGCTATATGGGCTATCAAAATTAATTTATTCACGATTGATATTTAAGGTAGCGTTAGACGTCTGTACTTACATCTGTAATAAATTAGCTAGCGATCCCTAGTAATTGTAAAGTGAAAAGTGTTGTGGGTGACTGCATATATCTGAACAAGCTAATTTCTTAAAAAGTTAAAATGTATTCTGAAAGTAAGCCCCTGCATTGAAATAAAAATAAGTTTCCTAAAGCAATAAACAATGTGGTAAGTGACAATAAAACTCTTATTTGGGCACAGATAATTAGAAAACCTTTTCACTCTATGTTGCAAATAATATTAACATGTACAAATATATAAGAATGATGAAAGATGAAAAAGAGTAACTCTTTATCAATATAGTTATGATATAAGATTAAATTTTAATATTCACGTATAAATTAAAGCTTATAAATTAAAATATTATGTCATCAATTCCTGAATTTTTTTAATAGATTAACACATTTTTTTTCGATTTTAGTTTGTTTCATTTTTAATAACAACATTAAAATTTAAAAGAGAACTTTCAAAATAACATATTCAGTTTTTAAATTTACACAAAAATGGTTCATGCACAGCAAAGTTGTATATTGATCTTCATGATATAGGCTATATGGGCTATCAAAATTAATTTATTCACGATTGATATTTAAGGTAGCGTTAGACGTCTATATCATTTTGATAAATTTACATCTGTAATAAATTAGCTAGCGATCCCAAGTAATTGTAAAGTGAAAAGTGTTGTGGGTGACTGCAGATATCTCAACAAGCGAATTTTTTAAAAAGTTAAAATGTATTCTGAAAGTAAGCCCCTGCATTGAAATAAAAATAAGGTTCCTAAAGCAATAAACAATGTGGTAAGTGAAAATAAAACTCTTATTTGGCACAGATAATTAGAAAACTTTTCACTCTATGTTGCAAATAATATTAACATGTACAAACATATAAGAATGATGAAAGATGAAAAAGAGTAACTCTTTATCAATATAGTTATGATATAAGATTAAATTTTAATATTCACGTATAAATTAAAGCTTATAAAAAATAAAATGTATTTGAAAATAAATTAAAATATTATGTTATCAATTCCTGATTTTTTTTAATAGATTGACACATATTTTCTTTCGATTTTTGTTTGTTTCATTTTTAATAGCAATATTAAATTTTAAAAGATAACTTTCAAAATAACATATTCAGTTTTTAAATTTACAGAAAAATGGTTCATACACAGCAAAGTTGTATATTGATCTTCATGATATAGGCTATATGGGCTATCAAAATTAATTTATTCACGATTGATATTTAATGTAGCGTTAGACGTCTGTACTTACATCTGTAATAAATTAGCTAGCGATCCCTAGTAATTGTAAAGTGAAAAGTGTTGTGGGTGACTGCATATATCTGAACAAGCTAATTTTTTAAAAAGTTAAAATGTATTCTGAAAGTAAGCCCCTGCATTGAAATAAAAATAAGTTTCCTAAAGCAATAAACAATGTGGTAAGTGAAAATAAAACTCTTATTTGTGCACAGATAATTAGAAAACCTTTTCACTCTATGTTGCAAATAATATTAACCCTCCGAGTGGAACACACTGATTAAAAAACGTCTCCAAAAATACGGTAAAGGTTTATTGTGTCAATGGCCAAATCGTTCTATGATTTTTTACCTCACCCTTTGTCGACTAGACAAAGGTTATAAATAGATATATAAATAGATATTATAGACTGTTAATTTTTAATACACATAAAGCTCGTCAAGTCTCGAAGATCATCCCATAAGAAATAATGGATTCTAAGAGTACAAATAAAAATATTCTTTAAGAGAATTATTTATATTATTCTTTTACGAAAGTTATCCAAAATATTTAAGTGGTGCAATTAGAGATATATCTGTTACAGCAAACGAAATAATTCGAAATAGAGATTTACAAAGCCATGCAAAGCTATCAGCGTCTTTGTGCTTCAGGGAGTAGGGGTGTATCCCTTAATAAATGTCAGTCAAAGAGGGATGCAGTTTATAAACAATCGACCTGACCCTCATCCCTCAAATATTGGTAGATATCTACATTACATCCATTTTCAGAACGTTTTTGGAGATCGAAAATTGTACATGACAACCGCTTTGAAGACATCATCGGTTTGGCGGAATTGTACGTGCTAACCGCTTAGAGGGTTAACATGTACAAATATATAAGAATGATGAAAGATGAAAAAGAGTAACTCTTTATCAATATAGTTATGATATAAGATTAAATTTTAATATTCACGTATAAATTAAAGCTTATAAAAAATAAAATGTATTTGAAAATAAATTAAAATATTATGTCATCAATTCCTGAATTTTTTTAATAGATTAACACATTTTTTTTCGATTTTAGTTTGTTTCATTTTTAATAACAACATTAAAATTTAAAAGAGAACTTTCAAAATAACATATTCAGTTTTTAAATTTACACAAAAATGGTTCATGCACAGCAAAGTTGTATATTGATCTTCATGATATAGGCTATATGGGCTATCAAAATTAATTTATTCACGATTGATATTTAAGGTAGCGTTAGACGTCTATATCATTTTGATAAATTTACATCTGTAATAAATTAGCTAGCGATCCCAAGTAATTGTAAAGTGAAAAGTGTTGTGGGGTACTGCAGATATCTCAACAAGCGAATTTTTTAAAAAGTTAACCCATCCACCGACCACCCTCCCCACCTTTTTCGCTTTCAAAACAGTCACCCTTTTCGTAAATTCCAGACGGAACTTACCTACCATACTACAGTTGCCGGTTTAAAAGTTGTCAGGCTACTTTTAAATTATTTTCCCTGCAAGGTAAAGGAGTTCTGTTACTCAAAATTAGTTTCTTCCATTTATTATCGCTTTGCAATATTTTTTTTTCCTCAAAAGTGTGCGATACGAGTTATACGAGTGCGAACGAGAAGGGGTCGACAGGTCCGTTTTCGAACAGGAATTCGCTGTCGAACCCCCGTCGACGCGTCCGTTCAGTGGGTTAAAATGTATTCTGAAAGTAAGCCCCTGCATTGAAATAAAAATAAGGTTCCTAAAGCAATAAACATACATCATGTGGTAAGTGACAATAAAACTTTTATTTGGCACAGATAATTAGAAAACCTTTGCACTCTATGTTGCAAATAATATTAACATGTACAAACATGATGAGAGTAAATCTTTTAGATGAGAGTAAATCTTTTTCAATATAGTTATGATATAAGATTAAATTTTACTATTCACGTATAAATTAAAGCTTATAAAAGAAATAAAATGCATTTGAAAATAAATTATAATATTAAGTCATCAATTCCTGAATTTTTTTAATAGATTAACACATATTTTCTTTCAATTTTAGTTTGTTTAATTTTTAATAACAACATTAAATTTTAAAACAAAACTTTCAAAATAACATATTTAGTTTTTAAATTCACAAAAAATGGTTTATCAACGGCAGAGTTATAGAGTGATTTTCATAATATAGGCCATCGGTGGCTAACCTGCGACTTGCGAGCCACATGCGGTTCTTTGAAAGATATTTTCTGGCTCTCGATAAATCTACCCGAGTTTTCTTTTCATTTTTGTGTTATTACATCTAAACAAAATATTACAACTGGTGGAACTCCGATAAAAAAAATCGATGTTATTGGGTTTTTAAGAGATGATTCTCAAATTCCACAATTCACACCGATTTACTGCATAATTCACCGAGAACATCTCGTTACAAAATATTTGAAATATCCTAATGTTATGAAAACAGTGTAACACATTGTAAATTACATGAGCTCACCAAATCAAAATATCATCGACAATTCAAAAAATCACTTGAAAAATTAAAGGACGAAGAAATTCCGAAAAACATTCATTAAATATAATTTCTGTAAAAAAAATAATACCCTTTTAGCATACCTTTTAAATACGTATTTAATTGCGGAAAATTTCAAATTTTGAAAAATGGCTCGGACTATCAAGGAGCTTGACCACCTATGGCATAGGTTACGGGGTATCAAAATTAATTTAGTGACGACTGATATTTAATGAAGCTTTAGACATCTGTATCACCTTTAAAAGATGTAATAGATTAACACTAAACATACCAACACTTAATACATACCTATTTCTACCATAGCGGGTCAAATGACCGGACTTTATTTTTTCTGATTATAAATGTATGAAATATGAAAGTTGGAAGGAAATAAACAAATACACTTTATTATGATTAAACGAAATTGTATATTGTCAATTTTTATGTATTGCAAACACAAAGAAGAAGAATTTTAAATTCATTTCCCATCGCATTTTTTACATAAATCTTATGGGTCATTTGACCCGTTATATGGTATGTTTAGTGTTAACTAGCTATCCCGAGTAATTTTAGAATGTAAAGATAAGCTATTTGTGGGTTTGTATAATATTACGTATCAATTACTTATACCAGGCCATGTTGATATAATACAATGAGTTAAGATAAAAGATACAAATGAGACTTACCGTTTTGCAGACTTATTTTTATTTCTATCTTTATTAATTCCCAATCTGATGAAGGAGATAAAATCTATGCTTATGTAGTCGTTGGAATAGGGAAAAAAATGTTGGTGCTACAGCCACAGTTTACAGTGCTGCAATTTTGGAGTATTTAACTGCTGAGGTATTAGAATTGGCTGGAAAAGCTAGCAAAGATTCGAAAGTAAAGAGAATAACATTCCAAATAACATTCATTAAATATAATTTCTATAAAAAAAATTTAATACCTTCTTTGCATACCTTTTAAATACGTATTTATTTAATTGCGGAAAATTTTAAATTTTGAAAAATGGCTCGGACTATCGAGGAGTTTGGCCACCTATGGTATAGGTTACGGAGTATCAAAATTAGTTTAGTGACGACGGATATTTAATGAAGCTTTAGACATCTGTATCACCTCTAAAAGGTGTAATAAATTAACTAGCTATCCCGAGTAATTTTAGAATGTAAAGATAAGCTATTTGTGGGTTTGTATAATATTACGTATCAATTACTTATACCAGGCCATGTTGATATAATACAATGAGCTAAGATAAAAGATACAAATGAGACTTACCGTTTTGCAGACTTATTTTTATTTCTATTTTTATTAATTCCCAATCTGATGAAGGAGATAAAATCTATGCAATCTTAATATGGAGTCGTTGGATAAGGGAAAAAAATGTTGGTGCTACAGCCACAGTTTACAGTGCTGCAATTTTGGAGTATTTAACTGCTGAGTTATTAGAATTGGCTGGAAAAGCTAGCAAAGATTCGAAAGTAAAGATAATAAAAAGAACTCCAAGACATTTACAACTTGCTATTCGTGGAGATGAAGAACCTGATTCACGTATCAAACCAACTAACGCTGAGGACGCTTTTCTTAGATGCAAGAGTTGAATTTTCTCTGCCTCTGCTCAAGTTCTCAGAAGGTGGGGTTCAAATCTGCCGAGTGAAATATCCGAAAAAACACTTGTTGCCAAGGCCAAAGACGACTGATCCGCGTCAACCACCCCTCCAGTCCAATGAGGTAGAAAGGGGGGGGGTCAGTAACATCGCCCTTGTCCTTCGGTCAACACTGTAGCTCACGTTACATATATATAACTGAAAAAATAATGTTATTATAACAGTTAAACTATATGAGGAAATTATGCAGTTTAAAGTTTGTTAAAATTACAATTATTTGGTTCGAAATAAAGAATTTTAATGACTTTGAAATATTATGTATGAACATTCATTAACTATTCTTTACAAATGGTACTCCATATAATATTTGTTAAGTGTATAGATATTTACTATTTTAAAGCAGAGAATCTGGCATAGCGTTGGTAAAATATTTTATCATTATTTATTCATCTATGTAAAAAGTTATAAACTTAAGGCACCGCTGATTTCTTTTATAAAAGGAATTATATTCACGATCACATTTTACCTTTATATCTATATATGTATGTACGTGTAAGTGTAGAATTATTTGAGATTTTAAAGCAGACAATCTTGCATAGTATTTGTAAAATTATTTTATCGTTATTTATTTCTCTACATATAAATTTATTAATTTGAAACACCGCTGATTTCTTTTATAAAAGGAATTATATTCACGATCACATTTTACCTTTATATCTATATATGTATGTACGTGTAAGTGTATAGATATTTACTATTTTAAAGCAGAGAATCTGGCATAGTGTTTGTAAAATATTTTATCATTATTTAGTCCTTTATATGTGTATATACGTATAAGTGTAGAGTTATTTACGATTTTAAAGCATATAAACTTGTATAGCGTTAGTAAAATATTTTATCATTATTTATTCCTTTATGTAAAAAGTTATTAATTTGAATTTTCCCCGATTACATTTTACCTTTATACCTATGTATATATGTATTTATAAATGTAGACTTGTTTACGATTTTAAAGAAGACAATGTTACATAGCGTTGGTAAAATATTTTATCATTATTTATTCATTTATGTGAAAATTTATAAACTTGAGGCACCGCTGATTTCTTTTATAAAAGGAATTATATGCACGATCACATTTTACCTTTATATCTATGTATGTATGTACGTGTAAGTGTATAGATATTTACTATTTTAAAGCAGATAATCATTACCATTATGTATATATGTATATATAAGTGTATAATTGTTTACGATTTTAAGCAAATAATCTTGCATATGCTGGTAAAAATATTTATCATTATTTATTTCTTTATGTAAAAAGTTATTAACTTGAATCACGGCTGATTCTTTTACAAAACACAATCCAATGCACGATCACATTTTACCTTTATATCTATGTATGTATATACGTATAAGTGTAGAGTTATTTACGATTTTAAAGCAGATAAACTTGTATAGCGTTAGTAAAATATTTTATCATTATTTATTCCTTTATGTAAAAAGTTATTAATTTGAATTTTCGCCGATTACATTTTACCTTTATACCTATGTATATATGTATTTATAAATATAGACTTGTTTACGATTTTAAAGAAGACAATGTTACATAGCGTTGGTAAAATATTTTACCCCTATTTATTCCTTTACTTAAAAAGTTATTATCTCGAATACTTCTGATTTCTTTTACAAGCAGAATTATGTGAAGAATTAAATTTTACCTTTATATCTATGTATGTATGTACGTGTAAGTGTATAGATATTTACTATTTTAAAGCAGAGAATCTGGCATAGTGTTTGTAAAATATTTTATCATTATTTAGTCCTTTATATAAAAAGTTATTAATTTGAAGGACCGCTGAATTCTTTTACAAAAGTAACTTTATGCGCGATCACATTTTACCTTTATATCTATTTATGTATATACGTAATACGTATATAAGTGTAGAATTATTTGCGATTTTAAAGCAGACAATCTTGAATAGTGTTTGTAAAATATTTTATCGTTATTTATTTCTTTATGTAAAAAGTTATTAACTTGAAGCACCGCTGATTTCTTTTATAAAAGGAATTATATGCACGATCACATTTTACCTTTATATCTATGTATGTATGTACGTGTAAGTGTATAGATATTTACTATTTTAAAGCAGAGAATCTGGCATAGTGTTTGTAAAATATTTTATCATTATTTAGTCCTTTATATAAAAAGTTATTAATTTGAAGCACCGCTGAATTCTTTTACAAAAGTAACTTTATTCGCGATCACATTTTACCTTTATATCTATTTATGTATATACGTAATACGTATATAAGTGTAGAATTATTTGCGATTTTAAAGCAGACAATCTTGAATAGTGTTTGTAAAATATTTTATCGTTATTTATTTCTTTATGTAAAAAGTTATTAACTTGAAGCACCGCTGATTTCTTTTACAAACAGAATCCGATGCAAGATCACATTTTACATTTTTCTCTCTTTTTCCCAATAAACTAAGCAGCAAATTTCGAGACATAATTCGACAAACCTTGCGAAAATTCAATAAAGTAATACATTTTTGTTTGCCGTTCTAAATAAAAGGGGAAAAAACGCATTGTTAATACCAAGTTTGAAGGTGGAGGAGTGTAAAAGAAAAAGAGAAGATAGTGTATCACGAGATACGACTGCAATATAAGCTGGCGTACGGATCTCGGCTTGGAGTAAAAATCCAATACAGGCTCTGGCAAAGTCTTGTAATTGAATTCTTATCGCTCCAATAAGAAAGCTATTAAATGCAAGGGGAGAGGAAATGACAGCTTTTACAAAGGAATCGCAACCCTCTTAAAAGCTTTAACGTGGAGGGTATAGGAGAGAGAGTGAGAGAGAAGAAAAAAAACTACCTTATAATACGAGATTCATAGAGATACATTGGGAGATATTGCAAAAGCCTGAGGAGTGGTTGAAAGCTTCTGTTAAAACATTTTCTTCTTAGATTGAGGATAAAACAAGAAAAAAGAAAGAAACACAATTTTGACATCGGAATTTACACATCTGATATTAAATTCTACCGCTGTTTCATTGAGGTTTTTATAATTTCCTTTTAGGCTATAGATGAGGTGTTTCCTCCCAATAAAATTACGTGAGAATTTGCTTTGTTATTCATAGAGGTTTTTGCTGGCTCATCTGTTTTCGAAATGAATAATACGTCTTAACAAAAGATTAAAGATTTATTTCTATTTGAAGAAGACATGTGGGGGAAATATTCATAGGTTTTGTATAATCATCATTTTAGAAAAAAATCCTAAGGAATATTTATTTGATTTAAATCTATATCATTGGAAACCATATATTTGAAAGTACCTTAAAATCTGTATCATATCTCAGCATATAGATTGAAATAAGAAAGCATTTATGATTTGATTACTTTTTTTCTTGCAAAAATTGCATTTATTTGTGTGACAGTGAAAAGTTTTAAACTCATTTGTTTTGGTACATATTAACCAGTAATGAGTCATTTAATTATTTGAAATGTTTTTGCTATCTCGTTATTCACTAGAGAAATTCTTGCATAGAGTTGGTATAATATTTTATAATTATTATTCCTTAATGTAAAAAGATATTAGCTTGAGTCACTGGTGATTTATTTACAAACAGAATTATATGCAAAATTACATTTTACTATTATTTTACCTTTATATCTATGTATAAGTTTAGAGTTATTTACGATTTTATAGCAGACAATCTTGCATAGTGTCGGTAAAATATTTTATCGTTGTTTATTCCTTTATGTAAAAAGTTATTAACTTGAGACACCGCTGATTTCTTTTACAAAAATAACCCTACCTTATGGTACGAAATTCAAAGAGATACATTGGGAGATATTGCAAAAGACAGGAGTGGTTGAAAGCTTCTGTTAAAACATTTTCTTCGTAGATTAATGATAAAACAATAAAAAAGAAAAAATCACAATTTTCACATCGTAATTTACTCATCTGATATTAAATTCTACCACTGTTTCAATGAGGAGTGGTTGAAAGCTTCTGATAAAACATGTTCTTCTTAGATTGAGAATAAAACACGAAAAAAGAAAGAAACACAATTTTGACATCGGAATTTACACATCTGATATTAAATTCTACCACTGTTTCACTGAGGAGTGGTCGAAAGCTTCTGTTAAAACATTTTCTTCTTAGAATGAGAATAAAACAAGAAAAAAGAAAGAAACACAATTTTGACATCGGAATTTACACATCTGATATTAAATTCTACCGCTGTTTCATTGAGGTTTTTATAATTTCCTGTTAGGCTATAGATGAGGTGTTTCCTCCCAATAGAAATACGTGAGAATTTGCTTTGTTATTCATAGAGGTTTTTGGTGGCTCATTTGTTTACGAAATGAATAATACGTCTTAACAAAAGATTAAAGAATTATTTCTATTTGAATAAGACATGTGGGGGGAAATATTCATAGGTTTTGTATAATCATCATTTTAGAAAAATATTCTAATCTCGATTTACTTGATTTAAAACTATATCAATTAAAACCATATATTTTAAAGTACCTTAAAATCTGTATCATATCTCACCATATAGAGCTGAAAAAATAACGGATATATTTTTGGAAAAATTGCGTGTATTTTTCGTGTGATAGTGAAAATTTTTTAAATCATTTATATTGGTTCAGGTTAACATGTAATGCGAAATTTAATTGGTTGAAATATTTTTGCAATCGAAAATGATTCACAAGAGAAATTCAAGCATGTCTTAGTCGGAAATGAATGATAAACTCAGTCCGTTTATTTTTTGTCGAGTACAATTCGACGTGTGAAGCTTTTAGAAAAACAAAATATATGATTGGCTTTGTATAACGCTTCTCATTGAACTTATATATATATATATATATATATATATAATATATATATATATATATATATATATATATATATATGTATTTATATGTGTATATATATGTATATATATGTACATATATATATATATATATATATATATATAATATATATATATATATATATATATATATATATATATATATATATATATATATATATATATATATATATATATATATATATATATATATATATATATATATATATATATATATATATATATATATATATATATATATCTATATATATATATATATATATATATATATATATATATATATATATATATATATATTTATATATATATATATATATATATATATATATATATATATATATAATATATATATAATATATATATATATATATTATATATATATATATATATATATATATAATATATATATATATATGCATTATAAGTGATGCATTATAAGGCATTAGTTTCTGCTTAAGTAATGTCTATTTATTTGTTATGTTGCTATGTGTGTTTTTAGGAAAATTTTCTGTGGGAAAACAAAATTTGAAAATCACTGCACTGCTGAAGTTTTATATTTTAGTAATTATGCATTTTATTTTACTTTGTAATTACGTATAACAGATGTTTTTCTTAAATATGATAAATTATAAACCCTTAGTTTCTTCTTAACTAATCTCTATTTAGGTGTGACGTTGCTGTGTGTGCTGTAAGAAAACATTTACGTGATAAAACAAAGTTTGAGAATCACTGAACTGCTGAAATTTTATGTTTAGTAATTATGTATTGTATTTTATTTAGCAATTATGTACACTAGATTTTTTGCTTAAATAGTGATAAATAATAAGCCTTTAGTTTCTTCTTAAATAATATCTATTTAGGTGTTATGTTGCTATGTGTGTTCTAAGAAAACTTTTCCTCGGGAAAACAAAGTTTGAGAATCACTGGACTGCTTAAGTTTTATGTTTTAGTAATTATGTATAACAGATTTTTTGCTTAAATAGTGATATATATATATATATATATATATATATATATATATATATATATATATATATATATATATATATATATATATATATATATATATATTATATATATATATATATATATATATATATATATATATATATATATATATATATATATATATATATATATATATATATATATATATATATAATATATATATATATATATATATATATATATATATATATATATATATATTATATATATATATATATATATATATATATATATATATATGTATATATGTATATATGTATATATATATATATATATATATATATATATATATATATATATATATATATATATATATATATATATATATATATATATATATATATATATATTTATATATATATATATATATTATATATATATATATATATATATATATTATATATATATATTATATATATATAAATATATAGAAGCCTTTAGCTTCTTCTTAAACAATATCTGTTTAGGTTTTATGTTGCTATGTGTGTTCTAAGAAAACGTTTCCCCGGGAAAACAATGTTTGAGAATCACTGCACTGCTTATGTTTTACGTTTTAGTAATTATGTATTGTATTTTATTTAGTAATTATGTATAACAGATTTTTTGCTTAAATAGTGATATATATTAAGCCCTTAGTTTCTTAAGTAATGTCTATTTAGGAGTTATATTGCTATGTATGTTGTAAGAAAACGTTTCTAAAGAAAATAAAAGAGTTTGTGACTCACTGCACTAGAAATTTTATATTATTTATTAATGTACTTATAAATATTGAAAAGCTTCAATATAAAAAGAGTTTTGAGACTCATTACATTAGAAATTTCATAATATTTATTAATGTATTTATAAATATTGAGAACCTTCAAAATAAAAAGAATTTTGAGACACTGCACTAGAAATTTCATAATATTTATTAATAAATTTATACATATTGAGAACCTTCAATATAAAGAGAGTTTTGGGACTCACTGCACTAGAAATTTCATAATATTTATTAATGTATTTATAAATATTGAGAAGCTTCAATACAAAAAGAATTTTTGATATTCCACCATAAATGTTATATTTTTACAGATTTTGTATTAGAATTACTTAACAGAAAAACAAAAATCAACTTTTATACATATAAATGTTCATTTAAGTTCTAAAGTTCGTACGATCCTTGTTTCCCTTAGCAAACGACCATCTACTCATATATGAGTGTTCTAGAATTCTGATCATTCCTCCACATAATTCTTCGACATTTCCTTTGCAGAACAGATAATGAAGCATTCCCGTTAATAAGCTTCCAAATAATTTGATTAGAAAATTTTCAATTAACACGGAAGCATAACTCTTCTCGCATCACCTTATCGTGATTGGAGCTTTCTCTCGAAGGAAGGGAATTCTAGAAGGGGCAATTAGTTCCCGAAGACCTGAGGCGATATCGAATAAGAGATGCTCAAGTGCACAACCAGAAAGTGTTGTGGAGGCTTTAAAGACAATGAATATACCACACATCACGGCGATCTTCATTCTTGGTGTATGAGTTTTCTTTTCCATTTCATTTAATACGATGAATGATATCATTATTGTTCAGCGATGCATTTTGGGAAGATAAGTTTTTAAAAATTTGAATATATTGGATAAATTTGAAAGTTTTCGGTTACCAGTATTTGACAGATCTTCATTTGTTAATCATTTATTACGAAATTTACAACACTGGTAAAAAGATACTTAAAAGATTTTAACCAATCTAGCACTATTAATTGAATATGACATAAGTTTTATTTTAGCTCTTAATACCAAGATAATACAAACGGTTCTTTATGTAATTAGGCGATTTATATCTCTTGAAAGATAATTAAATCTTCAATTAAAAAATGAAAAATAAAATTGAGAGATCAATCGGACCAATAATAATATCCTTATTGTTTAGCAAATGCATTTTGGAAAGATAAGTTGACAGTTTATTTTGAAAATTTTTATATATTGGATACATTTGAAAGTTTTCGTTTGCCAGCATTTCATAGATCTTCATTTGTTAATCATTTGTTAGGAAAATTTCAACATTTTCATAAAGATATTTAAGAGATTGTAATGAATCTAGCTCTACTCTAGAATATGACATTTTATTAGTTTAGTTCTCAATACCAAGATAATACAAACTCTTCTTTATGTAATGAGGTGATTTAGAGCTCTTGAAATTGATCAAAATTTGAATTAAATTACAAAAAAGAAAATTTTGAAAGTAATCGGAACTTAATACACAATACTTATATATTTAATGTTCAGAGATGCATTTTGGGAGGATAAGTTTAAAATTGTTTTGAAAATTTGTATATTGAACATAATTGATAGTTTTCAGTTGCTAGAATTTCATTGATCTTCATTTGATAATCATTTGTTAGGAAATTTGCAACATTGGCATAAAGATATTTAAGAGATTTTAACCAGTCAATCTCTATTCAGTCAATATGAATTTTTGATATTTTAATCTCAAAACAAAGATAATACAAACTATTTTTTATGTAATGAGGCGATTTAGATCTCTTAAAAATAACTAAAAATTCAATTAAATTTTAAAAATGAAAATTTTGAGAGAAAAATTGGACATCACGACTTCACACGATACTGATATCATTATTGTTTAGCGATGCATTTTGGGAAGATATCTAAAACAATTTTGAAAATTTGTGTAGATTGGATACAATTGAAAGTTTTTGGTTGCCATCATTTCATGGATTTTCTTTTGTTAATCATTTGTTGGGAAATTTACAACACTGTTATAA
>CM063500.1:50796798-50799298 GCA_032207245.1 Pardosa pseudoannulata
ATGTGGCTAATATATCGAAGCGCGTTACTCTCTTAAAAAAAATCCCTAATTAAGTCTCTTAAATTACTCTATATTTTAAATCCTGACATATATATATATATATATATATATATAATATATATATATATATGTGTGTGTGTGTGTGTGTATATATATATGTATATTATATATATATATGTATATAAATATATATTATATATATATATATATATATATATATATATATATATATATATATATATATATAATATATATATTATTATATATATATATAATTTTTAATTTGTATTTAATTTCACAATTGCATAGTTAAACAATTTTCTGTTGAGAGCATAAATTTTCAGACTGTTTTCTGTTTTAAATTATCTTAGAACTTCTTGTAGATTAATTATTCTAAGGTCTTATCAGAGCGTTAGCTTTGCAAAATGAGCTTCCGTGGCTCATATTGGAAAACCAAAAATTCCTATTGAAATCGTATGTTTTATATAAAACTAAGCTGATCGTCTGTAAGAGGAGGGCTAAACAGCTGCTCTTGATGAAATTTATTATGTATGAACTTTAAAATAAAATATTTCATGGATTATAAAATTTGGTAAAAGTGGTTCGATAAAACATTGAATACTTCTGTAAATTAAAATTGAATCCACTGCCTATCGTCGCCATTTGATGGTATTTCACGGAGCACCTGACCCGTAGGGTAAATCTCCAGTAAGAATGGTAGCTAATTTAACATGAGAGCAGTTCAGAATGATATCATGAGTTATCAATATGCCGGTTACATAACATAAAATAAAAAATTGAAGATAAAAAATGAAATAATCTCTGTCCGTGTCCAATCCACTGCCTAAGTTTTGCAAATGCAATAATATCCGAATTATTTATGGATAATTATTGCTGTTTATTAGTTTAAATGTAATGTTTTAATTTTTTCTTATCCCATCATGCAAGTTTTCCATTTTCTATTGAATTTTGATAAAATGTTTACACTTAACTAGTCTTGTGGAAAATGTGGTGACTTTTCTTTCCCCTCACTCTCTCTCTCTCTGTATATATATATATATATATATATATATATATATATATATAAATATATATATAATATAAATATATAATATATATATATATATATATATATGAGTTAGCGCAATTTGTGAGGGGTATTCAAATCTGAGGTCAAGGGCTAGAAAATCCTGCTTCTTTTTGCATTCCCATTTTCAAATCCTAACATAAATTGACATCTAGGGCTACAGTTTGCGCTCTCAGAGAAGGCGTTTCTCCAATTACAACTCTTCATTGTACTACAGGAAATTTCCAAATAAAAAGGAGACTCTCGCTGTCGGAGGCAGATTTTTCTACAGATTTATCTTCAGATGTTAACCCAGGTGTTAAGACCCTTGTACATATAACTTCACGCTAGCTGAACCTTTAGTTTGGCTTGTCCCTATGATTAAGTGGGAACCCGTTCTTCATCGTTACTTAATAAAGGTCTTTAGTTAAACATTGCCATTTTTTTCGACCATGATTGCAACCACTCATCGAGATGTCCGTCTTATATATATATATATATATATATATATATATATTATATATATATATATATATATAATATATATATATATATATATATATATATATATATATATATATATATATATACATATATATATACATATATATATAAATATATATATACTATATATATATAAATATATATATATATATAATATATATATATATATATATATATATATATAATATATATATACATATATATTATATATATATATATATAAATATATATATTTAGTCATTATACTTAGATATTTAAATTTTATCTTTTGCTTTATTTCTTTCAACTAAACTACTTTTGTTTCTGAAATCCAAAATAACAAACCGCTTAGCCTTACTCTCAACCATTTCAAAATTATATTCCATCCATAAAATTTAATAAATTACGAACTCTTTTATCAATAAAAAATATAGTAACTCCCGCAGACATGAAAATCAGAACCAGAAATCCATTAAATTTCGTTTAGTATAAATTTATACATTTAATGGGGGGGAGATTTCCGAATAATGACATGGGCCCACACGTAGAAACGCATTTTTTCTCACACTAAGGAAAGGTCAGCAATTTTTCAATGCCATTAAATTTTTGGTACAAAAACCATTATGCAAATATGGAGACAGGCAGTTCATATATTTCATAAGCTCTACTTATTTTTATATTTGAAATTTTTCTGCAAGTTGTAATCCCCTGGAATTTTAAATTTATTTTCGTTTTTATTTTCATGCAGCGTGTTAGTTTCGCGGGCTTTGTTACGAAACAAGTACTGAAGTTAGTTATTTAGTCATTATACTTAGATATTTAAATTTTATCTTTTGCTTTATTTCTTTCAACTAAACTACTTTTGTTTCTGAAATCCAAAATAACAAACCGTTTAGCCTTACACTCAACCATTTCAAAATCATATTCCTTCCATAAAATTTAATAAATTAC
>CM063500.1:50814298-50821798 GCA_032207245.1 Pardosa pseudoannulata
TTAAGCAAAAATTTTTTAAATAGTCCTACCTTCTAAAAAAGTCCGTTTTGCATTTTATATCATTCTGCAGAACATAAAGTTTTAATTACTTCATAAAATTATAGAAAACAAATGAAAACAGTTTTAAGCTTTCGGTACCCCTGGTTTGTAAATTTGATATATATTCAAAATTTAATATAGATTAATCAGTGTGTTTTAAAAGGTGTAACTTTTGCAATTTATCAGTGAAAATACATAAAATAAAAAAATTATTTCAAAAATTGTATATCCTATTCTAAAGTCATTGTTTGTCGTTTTATTATGGAAAAATACGATGAACAGGACTTTCAGCTCGCAGAACATAAAATTTTAAAATTCATCATAATAATCAGTTAATAAAATTAAAAGAGAAAAAGTCCTGAGCAAAATTTCTTTTAAATCTGTCCTACAGTCTAAAGACATCCGTTTTGCATTCTAAAGATATACAAATTTTGAAGGTAAAATTAAATACTTCAAAATTACGAAAAAAAAAATTAATTTTTTTTTTTAAATATTGGGTATCACCGAGTTGCAATTTACCATGTATTCAAAATTTAATATCATTGAAAACAGTGTGTTTCAAAAGCTACAAATATTGTAATTTTACCAGTGAAAATACATAAAATAAAAATTACTTATTTCAAAATTTTTATGTATATTTTCGTACATTGTTTGGGTGATTATTATTGAAAAATACTTGGGATTTTTTAAGAGGAACAAAGGACTTTCAGCTCAACAAATCTGGTAATTCTGAAAAATTGGTAAATTTATTACTAGTAATAATCAGTTAATAAAATTTAACCTTATCTAGCGGAGAAAAAGCTTAAGCAAAATTTTTTAAATAGCCTCCACCTTCTAAAGACAGTCCGTCTTTGTATTCTAATGGTATATATCATTCTGCAGAACATAAGTTTTAAATAAATTCATAAAAATTATAGAAAAAAAAAATGAAATTTTTTTAAAACTTTTGGTATTCACCTGTGTTGTAGATTTGCTATATATTAAAAAACTAATATCATTTTAAACAGTGTGTTTTAAAAGGTGCGGTTAAATTATTGTTATTAACTAGTGCAAAATATATCATAAAATAAATTATTGGAAAAATTGGGTTTTTTAAAGATGAACAGGACTTTCATCTCGACAAAATTGAAACTGAAAGTCAAATTGATTACTTATAACCAGTTAATAAAATTAAACCTATTAGCGGAGAGGAAAAAAGCCTTAACCAAAAATTTCTTTAAATAGGTTCTTCCACTAGTCTAAAGAAGTCTTTTGTATTTCTAAAGGTATATATCATTCTGCAAGATTATAAAGTTTTAAATAATTCATAAAATTATAGAAAAAAAATGAAATTTTTTAATATTTTTTGGTATCCTGTTTGTAGATTTGCTATATAGATCAAAAACTAAATCATTTAAACAGTGTGTTTTAAAAGATGCTGCAAATATTGTTATTTAACTGTCGAAAAAATATATAAATTAAATTATTGGAAATATTATTGTCATAAAAATTTGGGATTTTTTAAAGAGGAACAGGACTTTCAGCTCGACAAATCGTTTGAACTGAAAATTAAATTTGATTACTTATAATCAGTTAAGAAAATTAAACTTATCTAGAGGATGAAAAAAGCCTTAAAAAAAGGTATTCTTTAATAGTTTTAAAACCTTCTAAAAACCCATCCGTTTTGTGTTTTAAAGGTATATATATTCAACAGAAAATAAAGTTTTAAATACTTCATAAAATTATACAAAAAAAATGAAAACAGTTTTAAACTTTCGGTACACCGGTTTTGTAAATTTGATATGTATTCAAAATCTAATATAAATTTAATCAGTGTATTTTAAAAGGTGTAATTATTGCAATTTACCAGTGAAAATACTCAAAAATTATTTATTACACAAAACACTATAGTAATTTACCAGTGAAAATACATAAAATTAAAATTACTTATTTTTTTGAAATGTTATGTCCAATTTTTCAACATTGTTTGATATGATTTTATCGAAAAAATACTTAGGATTTTTTAAGAGGAACAGAAGTTTCAGCTCGTCAAAATTGATACATTGGTAATTTGATTAGTAAATTGGTAAATTGGAATAGTAAATTGGTAATAATTGGTAAATTGATTAGTAATAATCAGTTAATAAAATTAAATATATCCAGCGGAGAAAAAGCCTTAAGAAAAAATTTCTTCAAATTGTGTCCTGCCTTCTAAAGACATCCGTTTTGCAAACATACAAATATTGTAATTTACCAGTAAAAATACATAAAATAAAATTACTTATTTCGAAATTTTTATATTCGATTGTCGTGCATTGTTTGCAGGTGATTATTATTGTATAATACTTGGGATTTTTAAAGAAAACCAGGACTTTCAGCGCGACAAATCTCTTTTGAAAATAAATTTATTACTGATAATCAGTTAATAAAATTTGACTTATCTAGCGGAGAAAAATCTTAAGCAAAAATTTTTTTAAATAGTCTTCCACTCTCTAAAGAAGTCCTCTTTGTATTCTAATGGTATGTATCATTCTGCAGAACATAAAGTTTTAAATAATTCATAAAATTATAGAAAAAAATGAAATTTTTTTTAAACTTTTGGTATCACTGTGCTGTAGATTTGCTATGTATTCAAAAACTAATATCATTTAAGCAGTGTGTTTTAAAAGATGCGGCAAATATTGTTATTAACTGTCGAAAAATATATAAAATTAATTATTGGAAATATTATTGGAAAAACTAGGGATTTTGTAAAGAGGAACAGGACTTTCAGCTCAACAAAATTGAACTGAAAATCAAATTGATTACTTATAATCAGTTAAGAAAACTAAACCGATCTAGAGGAGGAAAAGCCTCAAAAAAGGTATTCATTAATAGTTTCCAACCTTCTAAACCCATCCGTTTTGTATTTTAAAAGTATATATCATTCTGCAGAACATAAAGTTTTAAATACTTCATAAAATTATACAAAAAAAAATGAAAACAGTTTTAAACTTTCGGTACCACCGGTTTGTAAATTTCATATGTATTCAAAATGTAATATAAATTAATCAGTGTGTTTTAAAAGGTGTAACTATTGCAATTTACCAGTGAAAATACTCAAAATTATTTATTACACAAAACAACTATTGTAATTTACCAGTGAAAATACATAAAATAAAATTACTTATTTCGAAATGTTATGTCCAATTTTTCAACATTGTTTGCATATGATTATTATTGAAAAATACTTAGTATTTTTTAAGAGGAACAGAAGTTTCAGCTCGTCAAAATTGATACATTGGTAATTTGATTAGTAAATTGGTAAATTGGATTAGTAAATTGGTAATAATTGGTAAATTGATTAGTAATAATCAGTTAATAAAATTAAACATATCTAGCGGAGAAAAAGCCTTAAGCAAGAATTTCTTTAAATTGTGTCCTTCTAAAGACATCCGTTTTGCATTCTAAAGGTGTATATCATTCTGCAGAACATAAAGTTTTAAATACTTCATAAAATTATACAAAAAAAATTAAAACATTTTTAAACTTTCGGTACCACCGGTTTGTAAATTTGATATATATGCAAAATCTAATTTAAATTAATCAGTGTGTTTTAAAAGGTGTAAATATTTCAATTTACTAGTGAAAATACTCAAAATTATTTATTTCACAATTTTTATGTCCGATTTTCTTACATTGTTTGCAGTGATTATTATTGGAAAATACTTGGGATTTTTTAAAAGGAACAGGACTTTTAGCTCCTCAATATTGATCTAAAATTCAAATTCGTTAATGATAATCAGTTAGTAAAATTACACCTATCTTGCGAAGAAGAAACCTTAAGATTTTTTAAATAGTCTCCTACGTTCTAAAGACTGTTTTGCATTCTAAAGGTATACATCATTCTACAGAACATAAAAATTTAAATAATTCTTAATATTATACGAAACAAAATTCAAACATTTTTAGAATTTCGGTATCATGTAAATTTGCTATATATTCAAAATCTAATATCAATTAAACAGTGTATATTAAAAGATACAAATATTTTAATATACCAGTAAAAATACATAAAATAAAGTTACTTATTTCAAAATTTTTATGTTCGATTTTCGTACATTGTTTGCAGGTGATTATTATTGTAGAATACATCGGATTTTTAAAGAAAACCAGGACTTTCAGTTCGACAAATCTGTTCTGAAAATAAATTTATTACTGAAAATTAGTTAATAAAATTAGACTTATCTAGCGGAGAAAAAAGCCTTATGCAAAAATATTTTTATATAGTCTTCCGCTCTCTAAAAAAGTTCTCTTTGTATTCTAACGGTATATATCATTCTGCAGATCATAAAGTCTTAAATAATTCATAAAATTATGGAAAAAAAAATGAAATTTTTTAAAAACTTTTGGTATCAATGTGTTGTAGATTTGCTATATATTCAAAAACTAATATCATTTAAACAGTGTGTTTTAAAAGATGCAGGAAATATTGTTATTAACTGTCGAAAAATATATAAAATAAATTATTGGAAAAACTTGGGATTTTTTAAAGAGGAACAGGATTTCCGCTCGACAAAATTGAACTGAAAATCAAATTGATTAGTGATAATCAGTTAAGAAAATTAAACCGATCTAGAGGAGGAAAAGCCTCAAAAAAGGTATTCTTTAATAGTTTCCAACATTCTAAACCCATCCGTTTTGTATTTTAAAGGTATATATCATTCAACAGAACATAAAGTTTTAAATACTTTATAAAATTATAAAAAAAAATGAAAACAGTTTTAAACTTTAGGTACCACCAGTTTGTAATTTACCAGTGAAAATACATAAAATAAAATTACTTATTTAGAAATGTTATGTCCAATTTTTCAACATTGTTTGCATATGATTATTATTGAAAAATACTTAGGATTTTTTAAGAGGAACAGAAGTTTCAGCTCGTCAAAATTGATAAATTGGTAAATTGATTAGTAAATTGGTAAATTTATTAGTAATTTGGTAAATCGGATTAGTAAATAGGTAGTAATTTGTAAATTGATTAGTAATAATCAGTTAATAAAATTAAACATATCCAGCGGAGAAAAAGCCTTAAGCAAGAATTTCTTTAAATTGTGTTCTACCTTCTAAAGACATCCCTTTTCCATTCTAAAGGTGTATAGTGTATATCATTCTGCAGAACACAAAGTTTTAAATACTTCATAAAATTATACAAAAAAATGAAAACAGTTTTAAACTTTCGGTACCACCGGTTTGTAAATTTGATATGTATTCAAAATCTAATATAAATTAATCAGTGTGTTTCAAAAGGTGTAACTATTGCAATTTACCAGTGAAAATACTCAAAATTATTTATTACACAAAACAACTATAGTAATTTACCAGTGAAAATACATAAAATAAAATTACTTATTTCGAAATGTTATGTCCAATTTTTCAACATTGTTGGCATACGATTATTATTGAAAAATACTTAGTATTTTTTAAGAGGAACAGAAGTTTCAGCTCGTCAAAATTGATACATTGGTAATTTGATTAGTAAATTGGTAAATCGGATTAGTAAATTGGTAATAATTGGTAAATTGATTAGTAATAATCAGTTAATAAAATTAAACATATCCAGCGGAGAAAAAGCCTTAAGCAAGAATTTCTTTAAATTGTGTTCTACCTTCTAAAGACATCCTTTTTCCATTCTAAAGGTGTATAGTGTATATCATTCTGCAGAACACAAAGTTTTAAATACTTCATAAAATTATAGAAAAAAATGAAAACTATTTTAAACTTTTGGTACCACCGGTTTGTAAATTTGATATATATGCAAAATCTAATTTAAATTAATCAGTGTGTTTTAAAAGGTGTAGCTATTGCAATTTACCAGTGAAAATACTCAGAATTATTTATTTCAAAAGTTTTATGTCTGATTTTCGTAAATTGTTTGCAGTGATTATTATTGGAAAATACTTCAGATTTTTTAAAAGGAACAGGGCTTTTAGCTCCTCAAAATTGATATAAAATTCAAATCCATTAGTGATAATCAGTTAATAAAATTACACCTATCTTTGCGAAGAAAAAGCTTTAAGATTTTCTTTAAATAGTCTCCTACCTTCTAAAGACTGTTTTGCATTCTAAAGGTATAGATCATTCTACAGAACACAAAGTTTTAAATACTTCATAAAATTATACGAAAAAAAATTTCCAACTTTTTTACAATTTTCGTATCACCGGGTAGTAAATTTAATTTGTATTCAAAATCTAATATCATTTAAACAGTATGTTTTAAAGGATACAAATATTGAAATATACCAGTAAATATACATAAAATAAAATTACTTATTTCCAAATTTTTATGTCCGCTTTTCGTACAATGTTTGCATATGAATATTTTTGGAAAAGACTGAACATTTTTTTAGAGAAACAGGACTTTTAGCTCCTCAAAATTGAACTGAATATCAAATTCATTAGCGATAATCAGTTAATAATATTCAACCTATCTAGAGAAGAAAAAGTCCTTCATCAAGAATTTCTTTAAATAGTCTCCTACCTTCTAAAACGTTATCTTGCATTCTAAAAGTATATATCATTCTGAAGAACATAAAATTTTAAATACTTCATAAAATTATATAAGAATTTAAACCTTTTTTAAACTTTTTGTATCACCGGATGCTATAAATTTAAAATTTAATGTCACTTGCACAGTTTTTTTTAAAAGGTGATGCTGCAAATATTGTAATTTACCGGTAGAAAATAACCTAAAATAAAAATACTTATTTCAAATTTTTTATGTCCAATTTTTGTGCATTGTTTGCAAGGAATTAGTATTGAAATAAATTTAGGATCCTTTAAGAGGGCCAGGATTTTCATTTGAGCAAAACATAATTGAAAATTAAATTTATCTATCTCACTGACTTGCAATATATTACTAACAAAATGATGGAAAAATAGCTGTTTTATATACAATATCGTGATGAATGTTACAATTATTACAAAAATTACATTTTTCTTACTAATAATAACTTTAAGTGATCTTTTAAAGGCCAAATACTTAATTTTTAAATTTATGAATATTTCAAATACTTATAGTGATTTTCTAACACACTTTTCCCCCACATTTATCAGCTATAAACTATATAGCATATAAAATGAATGTTAATTAAAATTTATAAATTACTAAAGAAAACATCTACTTTTTGAATTAAAAGAACATTTTATAGACATTTTGTACATGTAAATGTGCATTTTTTACAGTTGCTAGAGTTGTTTTGCTTAGTTTTTATATGAATTCATACGTTAGCAACTAAGTTTTGCAGTAAGTTTTATAGTTTTTAGTGAAAATGAGTGAAATAGATGAACATGGAACATATGTAATTAAGCTACCTTTTGAATAATTAGTAATTAATAGTTCCTAAAATATTTAATAATTTACAATGAAATTCGGATTATAATTACATTCATATATAAACAAAAACATACTAAATATTTAAATGGATTCATTACAATCGATAT
>CM063500.1:50826798-50921798 GCA_032207245.1 Pardosa pseudoannulata
GAGGACACTGTTTTGATTAAGACATTTTGAGACTGGGATGTTAAGTAATTAGAATGGAAGAGAGGAAAGTTTTAAGTAAATATTAAAGTGAAATAATATTTATATATCACACACACACACATATATATATATATGTTCCTACTTATTATGTGATATATATTATTTTTCCTGCTTTTTATGTGATAAATTGATTAATTTAATCGACTACTCTTTACCGGTGAAAATAGCGCTTGAAATAATGTTATTAAAAACTCGAAAAGGGGGAGTAGTGTGGATTTTGAAGTTTTAAAGATCACAGTTTTTTCGCTGTGATATGAATCATATTTATACCAACATATTTTAAAATAAAATAGATAGTTTAGGAGAAAATATACTTTATTCGCTTTGAATTTTGCTAATTCTAACTCATCAACAATCCAATATACATGCCTCTATGCATTCTGGGTCTAACAGCTTCCAAAAAAATCGAGGACAGACGGTGAGATACCTTAGGCTATACAGAGTTTGTAATTCATAATTTCAAACTATACATCATAACAATTTATTTATTTTACATTTTATAATGTAAAATAGATATTTTGGAATTCTTTATTTCCCTTCAGGAATATAAATTATATTACCTAACTGCTAAGCAAACACATCTACTATATTAAATTCTCGTATGATACTCATGAATGAAGTATAGTGCATAAAAATGACGAATAACCATTTGGGATAAAAACTTATCGATTACTAGATAAATGTTTTAAAATTTATTCCTTGTAGAGATAGAAACGCTTTTATATATTTTTATGTGGAATTTGTTTCAGTTGTACGCTGAATAAGAAATCAGTTTTATCTTTTATCTCCCTCACGATTTGGGTAAGAAAATGGTGTACCCCTTTCGCTTTGATGTATTTCAATCACGTCTATATATCGTGAAAGAAACCATATTTTCATAGGAATTTTTTATGTTAAGTTATTCTTCAGTATCGTATGACAGTATGTAGTAGTTTTTGTACTTATCTGTAAATCGAATATAAAGTAAAACAAGAGGTAGATATTTTATAGGAATTTTATAGTTAAGTTATTCTTATATCTAACATAAGTTTTTTGTATTCAAAATGTATTAGAGGCCATATTGGATTTTATATGTTAAGCTATTCTCATATCGTGTGACAGTATGTATATTTGTACTTATCTAAAATGAATATAGCAAAAAAAGTATATTGAGTATCCTCAAAAGCAAATTAGTTTTATATTCATATAATAATATCTAAGTTATCTTCCTGCTCGAATTTTATGAAAACGTTGGACCTGATTATAGATGCCATATTGGGATTCTTAAATTTGTTGTTAGAAAATTCAAAAGAGAGTAATTATTTCTCCTAAAACTATATATTCATTCTTAAAATAAATTGTATAAATATGTTATATCACAGCTAAAAATGCGTCTTTTTTCATGTTTATCATTGAACTTAGATATTACGCAAATAATTTTCTGTTATATTTTCTAAATAATAGATTGTACATTTGTGATAATTATAAAATTTAATCATATATTTTTGTTGTCGATTATTCTCAGAGAAAAAAAAAAATTTTTTACATGCCTCATATACTTTACAATTCTTGAAAATTAAAAATTTTACTGATTCTGTATAAATGTATGCTAGTTTATTTATAGTCAAATTGAAAAAATAAAATTACGTAAATTTGAACTTTAAATAAGTCGTCATCAGATTTCTGAAACTGGGAAATTTGCCAATTTCTGTTTCAATAATTTTAAGAAGACTTCAATGTATATCAAAATTATATAGAATGTATCAGAATATACATATCATGATGAGCTTTTAGAATTATATTCATGTCTATAGCAATCGAAAATAAATGGTCAGTGATATACAAACAGGAGATTAATATTTATGTTTTCTCCAGATAAATAAAATTAGCCATGTAGCATAATCGTTTTAGCAAAGTACCAATTATTTATTAGGACATAAAAGTGAAACAACAGACTATTCGATATTTTACAATATAAAACAAATTAGAAATATAAATTTTATTATCTAACTGCTAAGCAAACACATCTCCTTTATTAAATTCTCGTATGATGCTCATGAATGAAATATAGGGTTTTAAAATGACGAATAACAATTTGAGATAAAAACTTATCGATTACTAAATAAATGTTTTAAAATTTATACCTTGTAGCGCTAGAAATGCTTTTATATTTTTTTATTTGGAATTTGTTTCTGTTGTACGCTGAATAAGAAATCAATTTTATCTTTTATCTCCCTCACGATTTGGGTAAGAAAATGGTGTACTCCATTCGCTTTGATGTATTTCAATCACGTCTTTATGTCGTGAAAGAAACCATATTTTCCTAGGAATTTTATATGTTAAGCTATTCTTCAGTATCGTGTGACAGTATACAGTATTTTTTGTACTTATTTCTAAAACGAATATAAAGTAAAACAAGAGGGTAGTGTATAGTGTATCATAAAAAGCAAATTATTTCGAGTTTTAAAAGCTATATCCTCTATATAATAATAGCCTAAATTATGTGTCACTTTGTTCTATTATTTATTAAGTGGTTGGTCCTGGGAGGGACAGTGGCATTCATATTAGATTCTTGATGGGTTAGGGTTAGCAAAATTCAAAGCGAGTAAAGTTTATCTTCTCCTAAACTATAGATCTGTTTCCAAAATAAATTCGTATAAATATTGTAATATCACATCGGAAAATGCCTATTGTCTATAAAACGTTCGAAATTCACCCCTTCCCCCTTTTTTGAGGGTTTAATGCCATTATGTCATGCTCCATTTAAAGAGCAGGTGATTAAATTTATCAAATTACCATAGAATAACTAGGTCAAATTAACTTTTTTTCTAGCATTGTGCGTGATTCCTTTAACCAACTCATTTAATTATTTGTTATCTTAAATTATTTTAATATCTTCCGCATTACTTTTGTAATTTTGTCATTGAACTTAGATATTACCTAAATTATTTTCTGTTATATTTGGCTTAAATATTAGATTAGATATATAAGTGATAATTTAAAATTTAATCATCGATTATTGTTTGTCACAAGGTAATTCTCAAACCATTTTTAATATTCGATTACTAAATAAATGTTTGAAAATGTATTCCTCGAAATATATATTTTTATGTATAAGTTGTTTCTGTTGTACGCTGAATAAGAAATCAGTTTTGTCTTTTATCTGCCTCACGATTTGGGTAAGAAAATGGTGTACTCCATTTGCTTTGAAGTATTTCAATCACGTCTATATATCGTGAAAGAAACCATATTTTCATCGGAATTTTATATGTTAAGCTATTCTTCAGTATCGTGTGAAAGTACGCAGTATTTTTTGTACTTATTTGTAAAACGAATATAAAGTATAACAAGAGGTTATATAGTCTATCATTAAAAGCAAATCATGCCGAGTTTTGAAGCTTATATCCCCTATGTAATAATAGAATAAGTTATGTGTTCCTCTGTTCTCCAATTTATGAAGGTTTTGGTCCTAGAATGGATAGAGGCATTCATATTGGATTCTTGATGTGTTTGGTTTAGCAAAATCCAAATCGAGTAAAGAGTATATTCTCCTTAACTATAGATTCGATTCAAAACTAAATTAGTACACATATGCTTAATGTCTCAACGAAACATACTGTCGTCTTTAAAACGTTCGAAATTTACCCTTTTCCTCTTTTCGAGCGTTTAATGCCATTATATAATGACCCATTTAAAGAGCAGGCCATTAAATTTTAACCATTTATCACATAATAAATAGGAAAAAATAACATTTTTCCCAGTATTATAACGTCATTTCTTTAACCATATCATTTAAACATTTCTTACATTAAATTATTTAAATATCGTCTGCATTATTTTCATCGTTTATCATTGAATTTAGATATTACTAATTACTATTTTTTTATATTTTCTTAAATAATAAATGAGGTACATATGTGGTAATTTAAAATTTAATCATCGATTATTGTTTGTCGCAACATAATTCTCAGCCAAAAAGCAAACGATTTTTTAGGGTACTTTACAATTCTGGAAAATTAAAAATTTTACTGATTAATTTTCGATAATCTAATTGAAATAAATTTAAAAATAATTGATATAAATACGTTTTCTTCAGTTTCCTAAAGTGGATTTTAAATCTATTTCCTCATTTGTCTATAAACAAAAACGTTGTATAGAATGTATCAAAATATACATCAAGATTTTAGATTATATCCAATTATAGCAATGGAAAATAAATTATTTATTATACAAAAAAAATAATTTTTTTTTCCAACATTATTGGATGTCGATCAACATCAAATTTTATTATTTCTTATTTTAAATTATTTAAATATTTTCTGTCAGCATTTAGAATAAAATTTTATTAATTTTATTTTATAATTATAATGATAAACAAATATTAGTATGATATAAAATTTCAAAATCCACTTTTTTTTTCTATTATTAATGCCATTATTTTAAGCCAATTTTAAAACATTAAATATAAATTTATCACATAATAAATAGGAAAAATAACATTTTTTTTCCATTATATCATTGTATTAATTCATTTAAAATTTCTTATTTTAAATTAAAATATCGTCTGCATTATTTTCATAGTTTATCACAACTTAAATATTTCTAATATTTTGATTAAATATAAATATGTAGATATGATAATTTTAAAATATCATGATTATTTTGTGAAATGAAAATTCTCAGATTACAAGAAATAAAATGATTTTTATATATAAATTAGTTAAGATATTCCATATTTAAATTATGGCAAAAATCAATAATTTTATGTAGATACAAAATTATCTTCTAAGTGAAATAAGAATTTAAAACGATTTACATATAGCGCTTTAGAAGTTGAAGTACAAATTATTACAAAAAACTCTCATAAAAAACAAACCATTTTTTTTAATATAGTTTTTTAAATTAAAAAATTAATAATTTTTATGATTAAATAATTTTATAAATTAATAAATAATTTTTTAAGAAATATTTTTGAAATAATCAATATTAATATATTTATATATTATAATATATATATAATTTATAAACAATTTATAATATTAATTATATATAAAAATTTTTATTAAATATACATATATATTAATATAATATATATAATTATATATATATAATATTATATAATATAATATATATATCCTTTACAGGTATATACTATTGAACTGAACAGAAAATTTATCTGAAAACAAATATCGCATAATTTTAATAAGTTTCAAGAAAAATTATTTTAAAATTATAAATAACAGTTTCGGATAAAATCTTAACGTTTCCCTTTTATATGGTTTAAAATGTATTTCTTTTAACACTAAAAACACTTTTATATCTTTATATGCGGGATTTGTTTGTGTTGTTTGTTGAATAAGAAATCCGTTTTATGTTTTATCTTTCCCATGATATGAATAAGAATAGACTATACTTTATTTTCATTTATTTCACTCACGTCTATATCTCGAGGAAAAAAATCATTTATTAATATACTTTTTATGTTAAGTTATTATTTAGTATCACGGGTATGTCTGAATTTCATACACATAAACATTTCATTTTGCGGTGTTGTTAAAAGCATTATTTAAAGCAAAATATTATTAAACTAGCATATAGCTGAAACCTGTCATATAAAATAGTAAAATTTTAATTCAAATAGGGTACACGTGAGGTAGGTAAAAGAGGTTTTTTGACTGAAAATATCAGTTTTTATTATTTTTGATATTTTAGTTGAAACGTTTAATTTCTTTTTCTAAATTTAAATGCTTTTATTTAAACAGTATTTTCAGATTAAGAGCAGATTAAATTTTATCAATTTATCACATAATAAATAGCTAAAAATAGCATTTCTTATTAAGATATTCCTTTAATTTTTATCATTCTTATTTTAAAATATTTAATATCGTGTCTGATATTTTCATTTCTTTTTATACTGAACTGATGATTAAA
Organism: Pardosa pseudoannulata; assembly: GCA_032207245.1. Classification (NCBI taxonomy): domain Eukaryota; kingdom Metazoa; phylum Arthropoda; class Arachnida; order Araneae; family Lycosidae; genus Pardosa; species Pardosa pseudoannulata. The sequence continues at coordinate 50,832,769 of CM063500.1, forward strand.
TTTAAATTATCACTTTTAAATATAATAAATATAAATTTAATTTAACGTTGATTATTTATTTTAATGCAGAATTTTAAATGTAATAAAAATTTTTATTACGGGTCTAGTGAAAAAAGTTTTATTTTTTACTATAATTATGTGACAAATTGATAAATTTAATTTTGACTTAGCTAAGAAAGCTTTGAATTTTTCTTAAAATAATTAAAAAGCTAGCAAATATCAAGATAAATGACTATGAAGATAAATATTGAGATGTACCAATAATTATCAGGCAAAAAACAAAAAGTTTTTTTTTTATATAGGGTATTTAAATTTTGGAAAATTAAAATGTTGTAGACATATGAGGGCTTATAAAATTATAAATATAATTATAAGAAACCTTGAGAAATTCAATGATTGAAGATTTCTTGGTGCAGATCTGTGAGGAGGAATGTGTATAACCTCATAATTAAGATAGTTCATTTAAGTGTTTACTTGCAGCATTTTTAGTGCGGAAATGTACATTGATTAAAAAATCATTCTTTTTTAATATCTCTCTTTTTTTGTTTTTTAATTACAATTAAATATCAGTTGTAACCCTTTCTCAATTATATCATTATGAACCAAAATTTTGGAATACACATTTTCCTTACAGGTATATGCTATTTAACAGCTTGGAAAATCTATCCGAATACAAACATCACATAATTTTAATAATACTCCAGAAAAATAACTTCAAAGTTATAAATAACTGTTTCGGATAAAAGCTTAACGTTTTCTTTTTATATGGTTTAAAATGTATTTCTTTTAACACTAAAAACACTTTTATATCTTTAAATGCGGTATTTGTTTGTGTTGTTTGTTGAATAAGAAATCCGCTTTATATTTTATCTTTCGTGTTATGAATGAGAATAGACGGCACTTTATTTTCATTTATTTCACTCACGTCTATATCTAGAGGGAAAATAACATTTATTAATAGTTTTTATATGTTAAGTTATTATTTAGTATCACGGATTAGTCTGCATTTCATAACATAAAAATTTCAAATGGTGGTGTTGTTAAAAGCATTATTTAACAGAAATTATTATTAAACATTTTCTGAGCTGAACAGCATTCCCCTATATAATAATAGCTTAAGTTATGTCTAATTTTCAAGATTTTACCTGGAAGGATAGGATCATATTATGATGACATAACAACGTTCAAAATCCATAACATAGCATTTATGCCATTATATTAAAAGTTTTCTCCATACAGGATTAATTATATTATCACATAAAAAATAGTTAAAAATAACATTTGTTTAGCATTATGACGTCATTCCTTTCACCATCTCATTTAATCATTTCATATTTTAAATTATTTAAATATTGTCTGCATTTGATTCATTCATTTTATCACTGAACTTAGATATTACAAATAATATTTGGCTTAATAATAATTAGTACTGATAATAATTATACGATTATTTTTGTTATGAAAATGTATCAGATTGTTCATTCTTTAGTAATGATAATTTCATTCTTTATCCATTAATTACAGTGGAAAAATACTTACGATAATTTACTAGCTAAGAAAATTCTGAATTATCTCTCTAAATGAATTCAAAGTGATTCTAAACTACTATCACAGTGTCGGGAGAATATAGAAGAGTATGAAATAAACAAATTATTGAGCATGTACCAGATAATTCTCAGCCAAAAAACAAACAATTTTTTATCTTCCTCATAGGTTACTTTACAATTCTGGAAAATTAATAATTTTACTCATCCCGTCATATGACAGATTGTATGAAATTTAATAATATAATTTTAAGAAACTTTGAGAAATTAAAAATTGAAATATCTTTTTTTAACTTGATTATCAAATAATAGTTATATGTTGATAAATTCATATTTAAAAATCATGTTAAATTTTGACAATGTTTTAGTGTGGGAATAAAAAAAATTTATCATTTCCATAGTTTAGAATATAATTTCTTTCTTACATGCTATTTAACTGCTCGAAATAAAATTACATAATTTATAAGAAAAATTTTAATATTTTTAAATGAATTTAACATATCAAAAAAACAGTTTACATATTTAAAATCTTTAAGGAATGAATATCAATTATGAAGTAACAATAATCTCGATAAAAAACAATTTTTTTATGTATGTATATTCTAATAAAAAAACAATTAATGAAATTATGACGGTATATCTGTTAATAACATAATTTTAAAAAAATTCGAGAAATTAAGAATTAAAAAATTTCTTATCAAGTTTTATAATGCTTAAGTTATTCTTTAAACTGGCTTAAATATAATGATAGATCAAATGAATATTTTAAATTAATTGATTATATTTTTTAAATATAATAATATCCCCTAATAACAACAAATTTTATTTATTTATTATAAAATATTTTTATTCTTTACATATTAATACTGTTAAAAAAGAATTCATATTAATTTTATATAGAACAACTAAAAATTATCTTTCTAAATAAATTTAATATTTTATTTTCACAGTATTAAAACTAGGGAAATGAAAATATCATTATTAATCAATATATTATAAAAAACAAATTTATTTTTTATTATAGTATTAACAATGAAAATTATTTAAAAAAATTTTACTTTATGCTAGAAATAATATAATTTTTAAAAAATTGAGAAATACTGAAAATTTCTTCTGATCAGATATAGTAGGAATTTATAAAATCATATTTATTATAAATATTTACTTGCAAATATTTAATTACATTATTTTGAAAATAAATTAAAATATTTACTTTTTATTTTTTATTATAATTATATATTATATTTTTATAATTTAAATCATATGAACCAAATTCTGAATACATATTTTAAAATATACAATATTTAATAGGATAATCTATAAAAACAAATATGATAATTTTATGATAAAATTATTTTAAAATATAAATAACTGTTTAGGATAAAATTAACGTTTCCTTTTATAATATATTATATAAATATTTCTTTAAAATAAAAACATTTTATATATTTAATATAAATATTTATTTGTGTATGTTTATATATATATAAATCTTATTATATTTTATCTTACGTGTTTATAATAAGAATAGACTGTATATAATTTTCATTTATTTTATATATACTAGAGAAAATAACATATATTATATGATATTTTTATATGTTAAGTTATTATATATTATAATATCTATATATTTATAACATAAAAATTTCAATTGGTTATTTATAAAAGCATTATTTTTACAGAAATGTATAAACATTTGTATGCTAACATATATATATAATAATATATTAATTTATCTGCATTTTAAACAAATTATTAATGTATAGATAATTTTACATAAAACAAACAATTTTTTTTTTATATATTTACAATTCTAAATATTAATAATTTTACTATATAAACAATTGTATTTTAATAATATAATTTTAATAAACTTTGAGAAATTTATATAAGATTTCTTATATATTATAAAGCTATAGTAGGAAACGTTGATAAAACTCAAATAAGATAGTTATTATGTTTACTTAACTTTTTTATGTATATTTTATATAAAAAAATTATATATTATAAAAAATTTTAGAATACATATTTCTCTTACATATATAATTATATAAATATAAATATAATATAATTTTATATATATATATAATAATATATATTTTAAATTTATAAATAATTCTTTCATAAAATATAATATTATATATATAATATGGTATATATATACAATATAATATATATATATATATATATATAATATATTTATAATATATTATAAATATATATATATATATATATATATATATGTTGAAAAATGTCGAAGAATTCTATTAGTAATCTGAATACTTACTGATAACTACGAATAAATTACTATTAATAACTGTATTTATAAATATTAAGACTGATTTCCTGTACAGCTAAAACTTCTTTAATATCTTTAAATGCGTAATCTGGTTCGGTTTTCCGATCAATAAGGAATTTTTTAAGTTTTACTAATGTTTTCATTTGTAAAATAACTAATGTGTGAAATTAATTTCTGCAAAACAATAACCTTTTTTCATATAAATGTCGTCTTGTTTTGTTGTTTGATTTATAAGATCATAACAGTAGTAATTCATCCATCATAATTATCATGTTATAAACCTAAAATGTTTGGATTTATAAGTCCATTACCAAATTAGCTATCTTCCTATCCTAATTATCACGTTGTAAACCTGAAGGTTTGAGATTTATAAGTCCATTAAAAAATCAGGTACCTTCCTATCAATTGTTTTGTTTTTTTGGAGGAGTTTTTTACACGAGGGCGAATGAGACCGGAACCTACTTCTTGAAGCCGATTCCGAAGAGCTACGAACATCCATGCGATAGTGGGATTCGAACCGAAGAACTCCGGTTCCTAAGGCCAGCACCCTAACCGTACAGACATCGTTCACCATCGTACCATTATTATCACGTTGTAAACCTAAAGGTTTGTGATTTATAAGTCCATTACCAAAACAGGTACTTTCCTATCATAATTATCATGTTGTAAACCTAAAAATTTGGGATTATAAGTCCATTACCAAATCAAGTACCTAATATACCAGTACCAAATATATCAGTACCTTATCAGGTATCATAATATTTAACTATTGAGAAAGCCTTCTCATTGGAAAAAAAACCTCCTCATTTTAATGAAACCTAGTGGGAAATGTTTACAAATGATAAGTAACTGTTTCAAATAAAATAAAGTTTTCTTTTGTGTTTTAAAATTTACTTCTCGTAGTACTAAAGCATTTTATATCTTTAAATGTGAAATTTGTTTCTGTTTATCGCCACATAAGAAATCAGTTTTATATTTTCCTCTCGTGGTCTGAATAATAAATTAACGTACAGGATTCTCTTTAATATTTCATATTTCAATCACGTCTATATCTAAAGGAAGAATCCATATTTTCATAGGATATTTTTAAGTTAAACTTTTCTTCAGTGTGTAGTATTTTATACTGATTTTAAGTTGAATATAATCTAAAACAAAGAATATATAACATTTTAGTGAAAAACAAATCATGCCGATTTTAAGAACTATGTTTATATTTTCGTAGAAATCAGAAATAAATTATCTGGGATATATAAACATGAGAGTAATACATAAGATATCTTCAAATTTCTAAAACTGGTAAATTTGTCAATTTTGTTTAGATTTCATCATATAAAGAGTAAAATTTTAAATTGCATATTTCCCAATACTACACAGTTTTGTTGTTAAATCTTATATTCATATCATTTTAATACATCTATCAAATTTATTATATTATGAACCAGATTAATTAGAATTAAAATGCAGAAGCAAATCCGGTAGCGGAATTCATTGTACTATTTAAATACGAGGTAAAATTATGCTTTGAAAACATTCTGGTGTGAATTTTGTGAAACGAATTAAATAAAACTTTAAAAATTATGAATCTATTCCTTAACAGCTTAACGTTTCCTTTTTAAAAGTTCCAAAAATATTTTCTGGTTTACTAAAAACACTTTTGTACTTTTAAATGTGGAAGTTGACTCTGCTTTTTTCAGAATGAGAAATTAGTTGTATGTATTTCCCCTTTACGGTATGGGTAAGAGAATGTATGGGTCTTCCTTTTTGATGTATTTCGAACATGTCTATATCTCTAGAAATAAAAGTTCTTTGCGTAGCAATTTGATATGTTCAGCTATTTTATAATATCACGTGATAATCTGTTGCTTTTTTATACCCTTCACATTATGGGTAAGAAAATGTATGAGTCTTTTTCTTTGATGTATTTCAAACATGTCAATATCTCTAGAAATAAACGTTCGTTGCTCTGGAATTTGATAAGTTCAGCTATTTTATATCATCACGTGATAGTCTGTTTTTTTAATACAATTCACATTATGGGCAAGAAAAGGTGTGGGTCTTTCTCTTTGGTGTATTTTAAACAAGTCTATATTTTTAGAAATAAACGTTCTTTGTGTTGGAATTCGATGTGTTCAGCTATTTTATATTATCAAGTGATAGTCTGTTATTTTTTATACCCATCACATTATGGGTAAGAAAACGTATGGGTCTTTCTTTTTATATATTTCAAACGGGTCTATATCTCTAGAAATAAACGTTCATTGCGATGTAATTTGATAAGTTCAGATATTTTATACTATCACGTGATAGTCTGTTGTTTTTTTATACCCTTCACATTATGGGTGAGAAAACGTATGGGTCTTTCTCTTTAATGTATTTCAAACATGTCTATATCTCTTGAAATAAAAGTTCTTTGAGTAACAATTTTATATGTTCACCTCTTTTATATCATCACGTGATAGTCTATTGTTATTATACTTGTTTTAAAACTAATACTATTACTTCGGAGGAATTTTAAGATTTGTGTTTGATATTTATTATAGTCTAAAATGTATGGTCTATGATATATGAATAATATATGACTTCAATTTCAGATACTTGAAACCCGTAAAATTTTTTTCAAATGATTTATAAGAATAGATTTCTTTTCAGTTATTCAAAGTTTTATACGTGATAATATAAAGTCAGTATCTGAGAGGATAATAGACTGTCTGTGAATTTGATATTTTGTATAAATCTTAAATGTTTCTCATTGCTCATATTTTTGCTTATTCTATCGACGATCATTTTATCGAAAATTTCAAAATGATCCTCATATTTGGGACTCTGTATTTGGGACATTTACAAAAGTTGCTCTATACATCTAGCTAATATATTATGTATATTATATTTTGATTGCATTCGCGAATGCGCAGTGAAACATTATTTAGTAAACCTACTAATTTTTCATCCAATATTTATTGTTTTTATTATTTCAATTGCAAGGTCTTGTGTACAATGTCGCTTGGCTTGTACCCTGAAAATAACATTATTTCATATTGAGAACTCTGCATATTACAAGCAAAAAATAGGTAGAACTTTATGATTATTTTTATAAAACACTTAATTTTTCAATGAGTATAAGTGCTATCCTCATAACAATGAACGCAGATTATTACAAGAAGCATCAAGCATCCTAATCATGTGCTACAGGTATAAAACTTTTCACACATTACTTTTTACAGGGTTATAAAAAACATATTCATTTTTCTTTAATTTGTTGACCTCCCCCTATGGGGTTTCGGGAAAGGTTATTTGCTGAAATATATGACGTCTATCATCCTGTTTATCTGACTGAGATTTGAGGATAAATTCTCGTGAATTTTTCTAGATATTCAACAAAATCTCTAAAATTTGCTAGTGACCGATAATCATTAGCATATATATATATATATATATATATATATATATATATATATATATATATATATATATATAATATATTAATATATATATATATATATATTATATTTATATATATATATAATACATATATATATATATATACACATTATATACATACATATATACATACATATATACATATATATATATATATACACATATATATACACACATATACATATATATATATATATATATACATATATATATATATATATACATATATATATACACATATATATATATATACATATATATATACATATATACTTATATACTTATATACATATATACTTATATACATATATACATATATATATATATAAATATATATATCTATATATATATATATAACACATATACATATATACATATATACATATATGATATATATATATAATATATATATATATATATATTATATATATATATATATATATATTTATATATATATATATATATATAGATTTATTTATATACTATATATATATATATATATATATACACATACATATATATATATATATATATACCCACAGACAAATACATTAGTCAACATTGTTTGCAGTTGTAATTAAACATGTTGCAGATATTCTAATGTTAAGCTGAAGATTCTACAAAAAAGCAAATAAATTATTTACGAAGAATGGGAATTTGTATAATTTGTATCTTTTATATTTTCATTCTTCTTCAATTAATAAATATTCAAATTAAAATTATCAAAGAGGAAAACGTATATATATCTTCAACATAAGATAGAGTTTTAAAGAACTTTTGCTTTTTATTATCTTCGTTTATCGCAGATCTTATCGTAGTATGTTTCTTAAAGGATTTGACAGCAACGTAAATAATGCACTCCGTTAATGCATACGGTGTTTAACTTAGATATAAAGTAAATACATACAATATGAATACATTCACTAAATATCTGTGTTTACTCGGATATAGGGAGAAAGTATAGTGCATTTTTTAAGGTAACGTTGATTCCATTACAAATGTATTTTAACCCGAGGCAGTAAAAAGGGTAGGTTCTAAGGTAAATGTATTTGTTCAGCGAATATGAAATAGAAGTGGTGTCAATAGAAACCATGCAGCAATATGAAATATTTTGGGATGAAAGATTAACTTGGGTTGATGCAGGATTAAATATTCATCCAGGTAAAAAAACGGAATGTTTAAAGCGATTTTTCAGAGCTTTTTATAGAATAATACTAATTAAAAGCATTGAATGGATATGTTGACATACATAAATTCGTAATTTATGGGGATAAATAAAGATGTAAGATTTTAAAAGTAGTTGTCTCTTTTTAACAAATGAACGCAATTTATATTCAATCCAAATTAAAATTTTTTATTACATATATCGTCATAGTTCATAGATTATCATAGATAACATAAGTTCATAGATAGCATAAGTTCATAGTTGTTAATTCATCATAGAATATTCATCTAGGTAAAAAAAAATACGGAATGTTTAAAGCAAATTTTTAAAGCTTTTTATAGAATAATACTAATTAAAAATATTGAATGGATATATTGACATAAATAAACTAGTAATTTTTTTGGGGCAACTAAAGATAAAGTTTTTAAAAGTAGTTGTCTGTTTTTAACAAATGAACGCAACTTATATTCAATCCAAATTATAATTTTTTTTATTACATAGAGAGTAAGTTTATAGATTATCATAGATAGCATAATTTCATAGTTGTTAATCCATCATGGAATATTCATCTAGGTAAAAAAAAGGAATGTTTAAAGCAAATTTTTGGAGCTTTTTATAGAATAATACTAATTAAAAGCATTGAATGGATATATTGACATACATAAACTCGTAATTTATGGGGACAAATAAAGATAAAGTTTTTAAAAGTAGTTGTCTGGTTTTAACAAATGAAAGCAATTTATATGCAATCCAAATTATGATTTTTTTTATTACATATAGCATAAGTTCATAGATTAGCATAGATAGCATATGGTCATAGTTGTTAATTCATCATGGAATATTCATCTAGGTAAAAAAAAGGAATGTTTAAAGCAAATTTTTGGAGCTTTTTATAGAATAATCCTAATTAAAAGCATTGAATGGATATATTGACATACATATACTCGTAATTTATGGGGAAAAATAAAGATAAAATTTTTAAAAGTAGTTGTCTGTTTTTAACAAATGAAAGCAATTTATATGCAATCCAAATTATAATTTTTTTATTACATATAGCAGAAGTTCATAGATTAGCATAGATAGCATAAGTTCATAGTTGTTAATTCATCATGGAATATTCATCTAGGTAAAAAAAACGGAATGTTTAAAGCAAATTTTTGGAGCTTGTTATAGAATAATACTAAATAAAGCATTGAATGGATATATTGACATACGAAAATTCTTAATTTATGGGGAAAAATAAAGATAATTTTTTTAAAAGTAATTGTCTGTTTTTAACAAATGAAAGCAATTTATATTTAATCCATATTATAATTTTTTTGTTACATATAGCAGAAGTTCATAGATTAGTATAGATAGCATAAGTTATTAGTTGTTAATTCATCATGGAATATTCATCTAGGTAAAAAATAATACGGAATGTTTAAAGCAAATTTTTGGAGCTTGTTATAGAATAATACTAAATAAAGCATTGAATGGATATATTGACATACGAAAATTCTTAATTTATGGGGATAAATAAAGATGTAAGTTTTTAAAACTAGATGTCTGTTTTTAACATAGGAACGCAATTTTTATTCAATCCAAGTTATAATTTTTTTTTTACGTATAGCAGAAGTTTTTAGATTAGAAAAGATAGCATAAGTTCATATATAGCATAAGTTCATAGTTGTTAATTCCTAATGGAATATTCATCTAGGTAAAAAAAACGGAATGTTTAAAGCAAATTTTTTTAGCTTTTTATATAATAATCCTAATTAAAAGCATTGAATGGATATATTGGCATACATAAACTCGTAATTTATGTCGACAAATAAAGATAAAGTTTTTAAAAGTAGTGGTCGGTTCTAAGAAATGAAAGCAATTTATATTCAATCCAAATTATAAATTTTTTATTGCATGTAGCAGAAGTTCATAGATTAACATAGATAGCATAAGTTCATAGTTGTTAATTCATCATGGAATATTCATCTAGGTAAGAAAAACGGAATGTTTAAAGCAAATTTTTGGAGCTTTCTATAGAATAATACTAATTAAAAGCATTGAATGGATATATTGACATACATAAACTCGTAATTTATGGGGACAAATAAAGATAAAGTTTTTAAAAGTAGTTGTCTGTTTTTAACAAATGAAAGCAATTTATATGCAATCCAAATTATAATTTTTTATTACATATAGCAGAAGTTCATAGATTAGATAGCATAAATTCATAGATAGCATAAGTTCATAGTTGTTAATTCATCATGGAATATTCATCTAGGTAAAAAAAACGGAATGTTTAAAGCAAATTTTTGGAGCTTTTTATAGAATAATACTAATTAAAAGCATTGAATGGATATATTGACATACATAAACTCGTAATTTATGGGGACAAATAAAGATAAAGTTTTTAAAAGTAGTTGTCTGTTTTTAACAAATGAAAGCAATTTATATGGAATGTTTGATTGGTTTTTTATACATTCTTAATTAAAATCTATTACATATATTACACTTTTACAAAAGATAAGGTTGTGTAAATTTTGAATTTATATACATACTCTATTTTTAGATTTCAAGTACTTGTATATTTTTAAATAATATTATTATATGAGATCAAAAATATTCTCAAGAGTATTTTAAGTTCATCCACGAACTTATGATATTTTTCATTACACTCTGTCATGAACTATATATGAAACCCAAATATAATAAAAATAATTTTTTTCTTACAAAATAATGTCTTTCGTAAATTTAATTTATTGTTCGACAACAGTCAATAGTACATAATAGAATATCTGATTTCTCAGATTTGTTGAAAGAGTGATTACAGAAGTAAAAAAAATGATTTGTTTGTGTTTTGGCTCATTACTCATATTGTTTTAAAATAAGATTTATAGAGTATGTCCTTAAATGAGCAACCTTCACATATGCGGTTACATATACGGTCATATATATATATATATATATATATATATATATATATATATATATATATATATATATATATATATATATATATATATATATATATACTGTCACAAATATGCGATATAACAAAATATACGAACTATATAAATAAATATTGAAATAATTTTGTAAGTTCATTTTAATTTTATATACAAGAACAAAATAATATCTAAAACTGTTCATAAGATCTAAAAAAGAGCAGAAAAATCTGAAAAAAAGTAAAGCATGAGAAACATGTTAAAAATTTACAAAACATCAAGAAATTTAATTATGTAATATATAATAAAAATATAGAATTTTAAAACATTTATGTATGATTTAATTACTTGTATTTCACAGTTAAAATTTAAAAGACTTACATATCTCTAAGTGAAAAATTTCAAAATAAATTTCCTTAAACTAATAATAAGGCATATATGCGGTACTGCTTTAAAATTATATAGAAATTTTATAATTTACTATGTAATGAAACTCAAACATCGGAAAATAAAAAAAGACATTTTTAAATATTGAAAAAGACATGTAAGTAGTTCAAAACCTTAGCAAATATCTGATATAAAATATTTTTAAATATTAAATATTGTGATTAGTCTTTCGATACCTTTTCAACTTTCATTGTGATTTTATTACTTATACTTGAACATATATATATATATATATATATATATATATATATATATATATATATAATATATATATATATATATATATATATATTTATATATATATATATATATATATATATATATATATATATATATAAATATATATATATATATATATATATATATATATATATATGTATATATATATATAAATATATATATATATATAAATATATATATATATATATATATATATATATATATATATATATATAAATATATAAACATATATATATATATATATATATATATATATATATATATATATATATACTAAAAAAACATGTTTTTAACTTTCCTTAAGCTTAATAAAAGTATTTAATATGTGCATGATTGATAAAACTTTTCACAGTTTTTATAAATCGAGATATAACTTCGAGATCTTCTATCCCTTCAAAGCTTTATTAACATGTTTATCCATACACCCACACGGAGAGGTTCAACTCACTTAACATCAAATTTCGATGTGTAATCTGGTACGAAATAAATATGATCACCCATTTCTGTCTTTGAACAATGGATAAGCTATGGAATAGAGAAAGGATGCAAACAGATTTGAAGGAAATCTTCACAGCACTAACATAAAAGTATTTACTTTGAAATGTACAAACATCTATGCAGTTTTTTTAAATGGTGTTCCGTATCTTGATAGATGTAAGTCTAACCCAGGGGGAAAATGAGAAGCTTCGGATCTTAAAAGTATTTACTTGAAGGATAGGAAATTGATTTGGGGCCAACGGAAATAGAATGTGATATCCAAAATCTCCGAATGAAAACTTTTCTCTGACACAGGTATGTTTGGACGGACAGCGTTTTTCAATTTTGATGTGAATGTAGAAAATGTTACGTAATCGTGTATCGCAAGTTTGCCTTCAAATTTCGCAATTTATTTTCGTTTGACATTTGCATTAAGGTTTGGACGGTTTTTACACGTTCTTAAAGAAAATCTAATACATATATTATATCGGTAGAAAAGGTAAGGTTTGGAAAAATTTAAATTTATATATATTCCGTCTTTTTATTTTTCAAGTACTTATATATATTTTTAAATATTATTCGTGTTTTTTCGTACACAATTTTATCTTTTGTAAAGGTGTAATATATGTAATAGATTTTAATTAAGAACGTATAATAAACCAACCGAACATTAATGCAAATGTTAAACGAAAATAAAATTGCGAAATTTGAAGGCAAACTTTCAATACACGATTGCAAAACATTTTCTCCATTCACATCAAAATTGAAAAAACGCTGTCAGTACAAACATGCTTGTGTCAGAAGAAAGTTTTCTATCGGAGATTTTGGATATCAAATTCTATTTCCTTTGGCCCAAAATCAATTTTCTATCCTTCAAGTAAATACTTTTAAGATCCGAAGCTTCTCATTTTCCCCCTGGATTAGACTTAGATCTATCAAGATACGGAACACCATTTAAAAATAACTGCATTGATATTTGTACATTTCAAAGTAAATTCTTTTATGTTGTGAAGAGGTCCTTCAAATCTGTTTGCTTCCTTTACTCAAAGACAGAAATAGGTGTTCATATTTATTTCCTACCAGATTTCATATCGAAATTTGATGTTGAGTGAGTTAACCCTCTCTGTATGAATAAACATTTTAATGCTTTGAAGGGACAGAGAATGTTATATCTCGATTTAAAAAAACTGTCAATATTTAAAAGGATAGGAAACGTTAGAATGTATATTTGGTAAATTATCAATTTAAAGGTATTAGACTTTTAATTATATTTTGAAATATAAATGATAGTATAATATAATACATTTTTAAATAATTTTTTAATTTATTAAATTTTAAATACTTTTTTATGCTTAAAAAATATAATTTTTTTTTTTTAAATTATTTTTTAAAAATCAAATTTTATATTTTTAAGCATAAAAAAAATTATTTAAAAATTTCGATTGAAAAAATTTATTATATTATACTATGATTTATATTTCAAAATATAATTAAAAGTCTGATATCTTTAAATTAATAATTTACCAAACATACATTCTAACGTTTTTCATCCTTTTAAATATTGACAGTATTTTAAATCGCTATATAACATCATCTGTCAATTCAGAGCATTAACATGTTTATCCATTCACCCACACGGAGAGGATCAACTCACTTAACATCAAATTTCGATGTGAAATCTGGTAGGAAATAAATGTGATCACCCATTTCTGTCTTTGAGTAATGGACAAAATCATATTTGAAGGACCTCTTCACAACACTAACATAAAAGTATTTACTTTGAGATGTACAAACATCTATGCAGTTTTTTTAAATGGTGTTCCATATCTTGATAGATGTAAGTCTTACCCACGGGGAAAATGAGAATCTTCGGATCTTAAAAGTATTTACTTGAAGGATAGGAAATTGATTTAGGGCCAACGGAAATAGAATGTGATACCCAAAATATTCGAACGAAATCTTTCCTCTGACACGGGCATGTTTGTACGGACAGCGTTTTTCAATTTTGATGTGAAAAAAGAAAATGTTATGCAATCGTGTATCGCAAGTTTGCCTTCAAGTTTCGCAATTTATTTTCGTTTGACATTTGCATTAATGTATGGTCGGTTTTTTACACGTTCTTAACGAAAATCTAATATATGTATTACACTGGTACAAAGATAGGGTTTGGTAAATATAGTATTTATATATATATATATACTTTTTATATTTGAAGTACTTATATATTTTAAATATTATTCGTATATGAGATAAAAAATATTCTAAAGAGACGCTTAAGTTGATTCACTACCATATGATATTATTTAATTTACATTTACATGATCCTTATATGAAGCACTGAATATAATATAAAAAAAAATATTTTTTTCTTACAAAATAATGTTTTATGTAAATTTAATTTATTTTTCGTCAACAGTCAGTAGTAGATGATTGAATATATGATATCTCAGATTTGTCGAACGAGTGACTACAGAAGTAAAACATGTTGTGTTTGTGTTTTGAGTTCTTACTAATACCATTTTAAAATAAGATATATACCAGGTGTCCTTAAATGAGTAACCTTCGCGTATACGATTACATATACGGTTACATATACGATCAGAAATATGCATGATAACAAAATATGCAAATTAATAAACATTGTAATAATTTTGCACGCCTATGTGAAGTTTTGGCACATGAAAAAATAATATCTAAAGATATTCAGTAGAATTTATAAAATAATATTGTAAACAGTGCAGAAAAATCTGAAGCAGAAGACAGTAATGATTGAGAAAAATTTGAAAAATCTACAAAACATCAGGAAATTTAATTATATAATATATCATAAATGTATCGAATTAAAAAAAAATTAATTGTGATTTAGTTAATTGTATTTCAAAGTATAAGTGTAAAAGTTTTTTCAAATCTCTACGTGAAAAATATCAAAATAAATTTCCTTAAAGTAATAATAAGGTACATTTACGATACTCATTTAAAGTTTCGACACATAAGCAAATTAAAATCTAAAGCTGTTCATTAGATTTTATAAAATAATAAGGTTGAAAGAGCAGAAAAGTCTGAAACAGAAGACAGTAATGATTGAGAAAAATTTGAAAAATCTACAAAACATCAGGAAATTTAATTATATAATATATCATAAATGTATCGAATTTAAATTTTTTAAGTATGAATTAGTTACACGTATTTCAAAGTATAAGTGTAAAATCGTTTAATATCTCGAAGTGAAAAATTTCTATATAAATTTTTTACATTTACTTAACCCATTAGCGCCCAGTGATCTATTTTTAGATCGCTAAACATAGCGTGGTAAACTCGCTTTTAAATAACCTTAAACCCACCCCACACATTCTACACTGCACAGGGGGAAAGGCAAGGCATGCACCTGTTTACCAACACGTGGTTTTCTTGTTTTGTTTATATCATTGATCTTAAGCGATAAGAGAAAGTTTGTATCGCCCTTTCGTTCCGCCGTTTTTCTACGTTTCGTAACATAAACACTGAAAACAGCTAAGTAATACGCGTAAGTTAAACTTTTTTTTGTGATTTAATATCTTCATAGATGTAGCTATCAGAATATAAATCGATGTTATCTTAAAAGAAATATGAATAGTAAAAATTAGTATAAAAATACTGCTGATCTAGAAATAGATCACTGGGCGTTCGAGTGTTTTTTTCCTGACCTTGGTAATATTACGTTTTTTCACCTTTAGATGAAAATATGAGTCGAAAAATCTTTAATAGCTTTCAGGATGCAGTTGATTATCTGTTTTCTGAACAAATTAAAGTGGATATTATTGCCATATCCACTAATGTAGATGAACTGACAGATGAAGAGAAAATAGATGATAAGTTACATGCTCCATTTGTAAATGATATTGTTGGTAAAATAGAAGTAATATCAAAAGATGAGTGTGATCAAACAGATTTACCTTCAAAGTTTGAGAGGAAACCTAAAATATTAAAAACAGAAAAGCCAAAAATTGTTTGGGAAAAAAACCAAATTATACCAAATGGTCGGAATTAACAGAAACTGAAAGAATAATATTTTGGCAATGGAAAATGATCTTGCAAATGCATCTTGCATCATTGCTTTGAAAAAAACTTTTCTGGTGAAGTATATAACGTAATTGTGGATGAGACTATTCTCTATGCTAAAATGTTAAAAACGACCATGATTTAATTATCACTAAAGAAAATATAAAGATATTTATAGGGTTTTTGATAAATTTTGGCTATCTTACTCTTTCAAGTGAAAGATATTATTGGAGTGATGTGGAAGATTTAGTGATAGGTCTTGTACAGAACTCTTTTAATAGAAATGCTTACCAAAAAATAAAGTCATATATTCATTTCCAAGACATTTTAAAAGCAGCTGAACGTAAGAATGACAAATCAAGATAAAACTCCTTTTAGAGAGAATAAGAGGTAAAACATAGTACTGGTGTCTATTCACTCGAATAATTGATATGGCTGTGGTGAATGCAAGTATTCTGCACAGAAATGTTCATAAAGGTGATGTAAGATTTTCGAAAAGCTGTTGCTGTAAAATATCTAAAATTGGGAATCGGAAAAAACGTTTTGAAAGGTCGACCTTACAGTTTTCCTTCATCCTCAAAAGCTAATCTCAGTGATGATGTTAGCTTTGATAGAAGTGATCACAATATGGGACAAAGAAAATACCAAAGACGCTGTCGACTTCTAGGGTGCCAAGGAAGCCCTCTAACATATTGTGTGAAGTGCGATGAAACTTTATACAAGAAGTGTTTCTTCAAAATCCACACTAAACTGTAGAAACATTGAAATTTTATTATTTTAAAATAATTAAACTTTACTAAGTATATTCTGTAATATTGTGAAATTATGGATAAATAAACGTTTTTTAAAAGAAAATGCATTAGTTTTTATCTATTTGGTTCGATTTTACCACGTTGTTGAAGTACTAATGATTGTTGTGTATTTGCTAAAATATATCCTCCGAACGCCCAGTCATCTATTTTTAGATCAGCATTTTTTTAAAAGACTAAGGTACATATTGATAAAATTCAATAATAATATTCATGTTGATGGTAAAAGACACCCAATTCATGAATTATATGTCATTGCGTCAAAATAAAATAATTTGGGCGTTAATGGGTTAAAGGAACAGTTAGGCATAATTCCGGAAACTAATTTAAAATTACTTAAAAAAATAATTTATTTAATAATGAAATCGAAACAATTTAAAGTATTGAAAATACATTTAAAATATTCAAGAATATATGTAAATAGTTTAATCCCTTAGCAAATATCTGATATAAAACAGTTTTAAATATTATTTATTTTTTTAACATTTTGATACCTTTCAATGTGATTTAATTGCTTTTATTTAGTGTATATATGTATATCTATACATATTTATATATATATATATATATATATATATATATATATATATATATATATATATATATATATATATATATATATATATATATATATATATATAACAGTACATAGTTTAAAAAAAATAAATTTTATCTTCCTTCAGTGTAATACACGAATTTAAAATAATTATGATTCATAAAATTTGTTATATGATACAATCATTTGTATTTCAATAAAATACAGTTAAATGTCTAAATTCTTTAAATTAAAAATTTACAAAAAATGCTTTGTAACGTTTGATATCCTTTTAGTAACGTTTGATATCCTTTTAGTAAAATTATTCTAAACAGACGCTTAAGTTGATCCACTACCATATGATATTATTTAATTTACATATACATGATCCTTATATGAAGCACTGAATATAATATAAAAAAATATTTTTTTCTTTCAAAATAATGTTTTATGTAAATTTAATTTATTTTTCGTCTACAGTCAATAGTAGATGATTGAATATCTGATTTCTCAGATTTGTCGAAAGAGTGACTACAGAAGTAAAACATGTTGTGTTTGTGTTTTGAGTCTTTACTAATACCACTTTAAAATAAGATATATACCAGTTGTCCTAAAATGAGTAATCGTCGCATATACGATTATATATACGGTTACATATACGATCAGAAATATGCAAAAAAAAATATGCAAATTAATAAACATTGTAATAATTTTGTACGCCTATGTGAAGTTTTGGCACATGAAAAAATAATATCTAAAGATATTCAGTAGATTTTATAAAATAATATTGTAAAAAGTGCAGAAAAATTTGAAGCAGAAGACATTAATGAGTGAGAAAATTTTAAAAATCTACAAAACATCAGGAAATTTAATTATGTAATATATCATAAATGTATTGAATTAAAAAATTTAAGTTTGATTTAGTTAATTGTGTTTCAAAGCGTAAAAGTGTTTCAAATCTCTACGTGAAAAATATGAAAATAAATGTCCTTAAAGTAATAATAAGGTATATTTACGATACTCATTTAAAGTTTCGTCACATAAGCAAATTAAAATCTAAAGCTGTTCATTAGATCTTATAAAATAATAAGGTAAAAAAGCAGAAAAATCTGAAAAAAGAGAGTGACGAGAGAGAAACAGTTTTAAAATTTTAAAAACAACAAATTTTAACATTTTTAATTTTGTAATATATTATAATAGTATGGAATTAAAAAAAATAAGTATTATTTGGTTACTTGTATTTCAAAGTATAAGTGTAAAAGCTTTTTATATTTCTACGAGAAAAATTTCAAAATAAAATTCTTTTAACTAGTAGTAAGGCATATTTACTGTACTTTTTTAAAATTACTTAAAGGATTTATTATTTACTTAATAATGGCTCCGTAAAATAGGAAAGTAATGAAAAGAACTATTTAAAATATTCAAAAAGACTTACAAATTGTTTAAACCGTTATCAAATATCTGATATAAAATAGTTTTAAATATTATTTATTTTGATTAATATTTCGATACCTTTCATTGTGATTCAATCATTTTTACTTTAATGTATATATGTATATTTATATTTAAAGACATAGTTTTCAAAAAACATTTTTTATCTTTCTTACGCTTTATACATGTATTTAATAAGTATATGATTGATAACACTTTTCAAATGATACAGCCATTTATATTTCAAAATACTATTAAAAGTTTAATAATTTTAAATTAATAATTTACAAAAATGCTTTGAACGTTTACTATCCTTTTAAATATTGACAGTTTTTAAAAATCGAGATATAACATCTTCTGTCCCTTTAAAGCAGATACGTGTTTATCCATACACCCAAGAGGAGAGGTTCAATTCACTTAACATCCAATTCCGAAGTGTAATCTGGTACGAAATAAATATGATCACGCATTGATGTCTTTAAATAATAGATAAGCTATGGTATAGAGAAAGGATGCAAACAGATTTGAAGGACCTCTTCACAACACTAACATAAAAGTATTTACTTTGAAATGTACAAACATCTATGCAGCTTTTTTAAATGGTGTTCCGTATCTTGATAGATGTAAGTCTAACCCAGGGGGAAAATGAGAAGCTTCGGATCTTAAAAGTATTTACTTGAAGGATAGGAAATTGATTTTGGGCCAACGGAAATAGAATGTGATACCCAAAATCTCCGAACGAAAACTTAACTCACTCACAGGCATGTTTG
Source organism: Pardosa pseudoannulata (assembly GCA_032207245.1). Taxonomy (NCBI): domain Eukaryota; kingdom Metazoa; phylum Arthropoda; class Arachnida; order Araneae; family Lycosidae; genus Pardosa; species Pardosa pseudoannulata. The sequence continues at coordinate 50,852,892 of CM063500.1, forward strand.
TACGGACAGCGTTTTTCAATTTTGATGTGAATACAGAGAAAATGTTATGCAATCGTATATCGCAAGTTTACCTTTAAATATCGCAATTTATTTTCGTTTGACATTTGCATTACGGTTTGGTCTGTTTTTTACACCTTCTTAACGAAAATCTAATTCATATATTATATCGGTAGACAAGATACGGTTTGGAAAAATTTAAGTTTATATATATTCCCTCTTTTTATATTTCAAGTGCTTATATATATTTTTACATATGATTTGTGTTAGATAAAAAAATCCTAAAAAAAGTTTATTTTAAATTTAAATTTTACCTTTAAATTTTGCAATTAATTTTCGTTTGACATTTGCATTACGGTTTGGTCGGTTTTTGCACCTTCTTAACGAAAATCTAATTCATATATTATATCGGTAGAAAAGATAAGGTTTGGAAAAATTTAAGTTTATATATATTCCCTCTTTTTATATTTCAAGTGCTTATATTATATATATATTTAAATATTATTCGAGTTAGATCAAAAAAACCCTAAAAAACTTTTTAAGTTGATCGAAGAGCATATGATATTATTTAATATACACTAACATGAACCTTATATGAAACCACGAATATAATAAATAATATTTGTTTCTTCTTAAAAAATAATGTCTTTTATAAGTTTAATTTACTTTTCATACGTACATGATATAATATAATACATGACTGTCAGGCTTACATGATTTAATATCTAATTTCTTAGATTTGTCGATTAACTACAGAAGTAAAACATGGTGTGTTTGTGTTTTGAATCTCTACTAATACCTTTCAATATAACATTTATACCGGGTGTGCTTAAATGAGTAACCGTCACATATACGGTTACATAAAAGGACAAAAATATGCATAATAACAAAATATGCTAACTATATTAATAAACATTCAAAACATTTCGTAGGCCATTTTAAGTTTAGACACATGATTAACCCTCTAAGCGGTTCGCACGTACAATTCCGCCAAACCGATGATGTCTTCAAAGCGGTTATCACATACAATTTTCGACCTCTATAAACGTTCGAAAATGGATGTAATGTACATTTCTTCCAGTGTTTTTTTTCTGCCAGTGTTTGAGGTAGGAGGGTCAGGTCGATTGTTTAGAAACTGCATCCCTCTTTGACTGACATTTATTGAGGGATGCACCCTTACTCCCTGTGGCACAAAAACGCTGATAGCTCTTCATGGCTTTGTAAATCACCTATTTCGAAGTATTTCGTTGGCGGTAACAGATGTATCTCTAATTGCACTACTTAAATATCTTGGATAACTTTTGTAAAAAAAAATATAAATAATTCTCTTAAAGAATATTTTTATTTGTTCTTTTAGAATCCATTATTTCTTATTTGATGATCTTCAAGACTTGACGATCTTCCTGTGTATTAAAAATTAACAATCTATAATATCTATTTATATATCTATTTATAACCGGAAGTAAAGGGACAATGACGAGGGTGGGTTTCCCGTATTCCATTCTAGTATACAAAGGGTGAAGTAAAAATTCATAGAACGCTTTGGCCATTGACACAATAAACCTTTAGCATATTTTTGGAGACATTTTGTAATAGGTGTGTTCCACTCGGAGGGTTAAAATAATATCTAAAGCTGTTCATTTGATCTTATTAAGTAATAAGGTAGAAATAGCAGAAAAATAATCTGACATAGAAGAGAGTAATGAGTGAGAAACATTTTTAAAATTATCAAAACATCAAGAAATTTTATTATGTAATATATCTTAAAAGTATCGAATTTTAAATATTTTAATTTTGATTTAGTTACTTGTATTTTAAAGTATAAGTTTAAAATCTTTTCATATCTCTAAGTGAGAAATTTCAAAATAAATTTTCTTAAAGTATTAGTAAGTCATATTTACCGTATTACTTTAAAAATACTTAAAAATTTTATAATTTATATAATAATGGTGCCTCTACAATGGAACGTAATGAAAAGATATATTTAAAATATTCAAACAGACATGTAAGTACTTAAGAATAAAGTAAACACAAACATTTTGTGTTTGTTTTTTGACTTTTTACTAATATCGTTTTAAACTAATATTTATAGCTGGTGTTTTTAAATGAGTACCCGTGACATATATGGTTACATATACGGTCACAAATATGCATAATAAATTATGCAAACTATATTAATAAACATAATATTAATTTTGTACCCCCATTTTAATTTTCGATGCATGAAAAAAATAATATCTAAAGCTGTTCTTTAGATCTTATAAAAAAGTACAAATAGCAGAAAAATCTGACACTGAAGAGAGTAAAGCGTGAGAAACATTTTAAAAATTTACAAAACATCAAGAAATTTAATTATGTAATATATCATAAAAATTTCAAAAATATTAGTATGATTTAGTTACTTGTATTTCAATGTATAAGTGTGAAAGTTTTTCATATCTCTAATTGAAAATTTTCAAAATAAAGTTCCTTAAAGTGATAATAAGGCATTTTTATGGTAGTTATTTTAATTTAATTAAAAATTTTATAATTTACTTAATAAGGACGAAGAACCATAGGAAAGTAATAAAAAGAAATATTTTAAATATTTAAAAAGACATGTAAGTAGTTTAAAACCTTAGCAAATATCTGATATAAAAGATTTTTAATACATTTTTTTTGATAATTCTTTCAATACCTTTCATTGGTATTCAAATAATTTTTCTTTAATGTATATATGTATATTTATATCTGAGTATATAGTTTAAAAAATAGTTTATCTTCTTTTTGTATGATACAATCATTTATATTTCAAAATAGAATTAAAAGTCTAATATCTTTAAATTAATAATGTAAAATATTAAGGTATATTTCAGGTACTACTTTAAAATTGCTTTTAAAAATTATAGTTTCATTTACTAGTGAACCCAAAACCTAGGAAAGTAATAAAAAAAATATTTAAAATACTCAAAAATTAATGTAAAAATTTTAAACATTTAGCAAATATCTGATATAAAAGAATTTTAATTATGACTTATTTTTGTTAACCTTTTGATACCTTTCAATGTGATTTAATTACTTTTACTTTAATGTATATATGTATATTTCTATCTAAGTACATAGTTTAAAAATGTTTACCTTCCTTAAGCATAATAAATTAATTTAAACAATTATGATATTTAAAATATTTTATATGGTTAAATCATTTATATTTCAAAATACAATTAAATGTCTAATATCTTTAATAAGTTACAATAAATGCTTTGTAACGTTTAATATACTTTTATATAATGACAGTTATTAAAAATCGAGATATAACATCCCCTATCTCTCCAAGGGTTAACGTGTTTATCCGTACACCCAAACGGAGAGGTTCAACTCACTTAACATCAAATTCCGATGTGAAATCTGGAACGAAAAAAATGTGATAACCCATTTTTGTCTTTTAATAATTGATAACCTATGGAATAGAGAAAGGATGCAAACAAATTTGAAGGAAATCTTCACAAGACTAACATAAAATTATTTACTTTGAAATATACAAACATCTATGCAGTTTTTCTTTAAATGGTGTTCAGTAGTTTAACCTCCATAGTTTAGTTCCGTTCTTTAAATAGTGTTTTAGTATTGCTTATAACTTACTTTAAAATATTATAGTTCTTTTTATAATGAAGCCTAAATATATCAAAGTAATAAATAGAATTATTTAAAATCTTCAAAAATTGATGTATAAAGTTTAAAAACTTAGAAAAGATTTGATATAAATAATTTTTAATTATAATTTATTTTATTAACCTATTCATATTTTTCAATGTGATTCCATTACGTTTACTTTAATGTATATATGTATATTTATATCTAAATACATAGTTTAAAAAATATCTTAATTATGCATAATAAACATATTTAAAAAATTATGAATTATAAAATTTTTTATATGATACAATCATTCATATTTCAAAATAGAATTAAAAGTCTATTATCTTTAAATTAATAATTTACATAAAAAGGCTTTGTAACGTTCATTATTGACAGTTTCTTAAAATTCGAGGTAAAACATCCCCTGTTCCTTCAAAGCATTGACGTGTTTATCCATACACTCATACGGAGAGGTTCAACTCACTTAACTTCAAATTTAGATGAGAAATCTTGTACGAAAACAACATGATCGCCCATATATGGCTTTTAATAATGGATAAGCTATGGGATAGAGAAAGGATGCAAACAGATTTGAAGGACCTTTTCACAACACTAACATAAAAGTATTTACTTTGATATGTACAAACATCTATGCAGTTTTTTTAAATGGTGTTCCGTATCTTGATAGATGTAAGTCTAACCCAGGGGGAAAATGAGAAGCTTCGGATCTTAAATGTATTTACTTGAAGGATAGGAAATTGATTTGGGGCCAACGGAAATAGAATGTTATATCAAAAATTTCCGAACGAAAACTTTTCTCTGACACAGGCATGTTTGTACGGACAGCGTTTTTCAATTTTGATGTGAATAGAGAAAATGTTATGCAATCGTATATCGCAAGTTTGCCGTCAAATTTAGCAATTTATTTTCGTTTGACATTTGCATTAATGTTTGGTTGGCATTTTACATGTTCTTAGGGAAAATCTAATACAAATATTACAACGGTACTAAAGATAAAGTTGGGGAAATTTAAATTTTTTTTATTCCCTCTTATTAGATGTCAAGTACTTACATATTTTTAAATAATAATCGTGTATGACATCAAAAATATTCTGAAGAGATTTTTAAGTTGATCCACAAGCACATGATATTATTCAATACCTACTTACATATACCTTCTATAAATCTCCGAATATAATAAAAAATATTTTTTTCTTCTTACAAAATAATGTCTTATGTAAGTTTAATTTATATTTCGTCAAAAGTCATCAGTGCATTATTGAATATCGGATTTCTCTGATTTGTTGAATGATTGACTACAAAAGTAATACAAGTTATGTTTGTGTTTTGATTCTTTATTAATACCATTTTAAAATAACATTTATACTGCTTGTACTTAAATAAATAACCGACACATGTACGGTTACATATAATATATACGATCACATATACGATAACAAATATGCATAATAACAAAATATGTAAACTATATTAATAAACAATGAAATAATTTTGTACGCCCGTTTTAAGTTTCGACAAATGAACAAAATAATATCTAAAGCTCCTTCTTAGATAGTATAAAATTATAAGGTAGAAACAGCAAAAATAAATCTGAAACAGAAGACAGTAATGAATGAAAATCATTTTAAATTTTTTTTCAAAACACCATGAAATTTAATTATGTAATAAATCATAAAATTATCGAATTTATAAAAAAACTAAGTATTATTTAGTTACATGTATTTCAAAGTATAAGTGTAAAAGCTTTTCATATCTCTTAGTGAAAAATTTCAAATCAAATTTCCTTAAAGTGATAGTAAGGCATATTTACGGTACATCTTTAATATTAATTAAAAATTTTATAATTTAATTAATAATGACAACGGAACATACGAAAGTAATGAAAAGAAATATTTTAAATATTCTAAGAAACATGTAAGTAGTTTAAACCTTCAGTAAATATCTGATATAAAATAGGATTAATCTTTCGATACCTTTCATTGGGATTCTAATACTTCTACTTTAATGTATATATGCTATATTTATATATAAGTACATAGTTTTTAAAAACAATTTATTAATCTTCCATAAACTTAATAAATGTTTTTAATAAGTATATGATTGACAACACTTTTCAAATAATGCAACTATTAATAGTGCTAAATACTGTTAAATGTTTAACCCTTCAATGCCTGACGTATCATTTTAGATACTGTTAAAAAATAGCTTGTAGATTTTTTTATGTTTTCTTAGAACAAAATTTCCTTTTGAGAGTTGGTAATGGGCAATCTTTTAAAAAATCTACGAAATTTTCAAGTAATTTTTATTATTTATATTTTTTTCATTTAGATCTAGATTTTATGATTTTTCGATCAGCTCTCATAAATTAACTTTTTCGGCAGGTACAGAATGAGATCATGATAAAATTGCTTTTTCCATTACAATACAGCATTTTGCAGAGATTATTTTACTTGCAATATCAAATAAATCTTTTTTCAGGAAGATTTTTGCTTTTTTTTTATAAATGTCACTCTATGTTTAAAAGGATAAATGATCACTACCGTGACATGCTCTAGTATTCAAAATTGTTTGATCTTCAAATTTATTTCGTTCTGTACAGTCCATATTAACTTAGATTTGAGATAGGCTCCGAAATGTAATCGGCAGAAATGACTTGGGCATTAAAGGGTTAATATCTGTAAATTAATAATTTACAAAACATTTTTGTAACGTATACTATCCTTTTAAATAATTACTGTTTTTAAAAATCGAGTTATAACATCCCCTGTCCTTACAAAGCATTAACGTGTTTATCCATACACCCACACGGAGAGGTTCAACTCACTTAACATCAAATTTCGATGTGAAATCTGGTAAGAAATAAATATGATCACGCATTGATGTCTTTAAATAATAGATAAGCTATGGTATAGAGAAAGGATGCAAACAGATTTGAAGGACCTCTTCACAACACTAACATAAAAGTATTTACTTTGAAATGTACAAACATCTATGCAGTTTTTTTAAATGGTGTTCCGTATCTTGATAGATGTAAGTCTAACCCAGGGGGAAAATGAGAAGCTTCGGATCTTAAAAGTATTTACTTGAAGGATAGGAAATTGATTTGGGGCCAACGGAAATAGAATGTGATATTCAAAATCTCCGAACGAAAACCATCCTCTGACACAGGCATGTTTGTACGGACAGCGTTTTTCAATTTTGATGTGAATGGAGAAAATGTTATGCAATCGTGTATCGCAATTTTGCCTTCAAATTTCGCAATTTAATTTTTCGTTTGACATTTGTATTAATGTTTGGTCATTTTTTACAGGTTCTTAACGGAAATATAATACATATATTTCACTGGTACAATAAATAAGGTTGCTTAAAATTTGGATTTATATATATATTCCCTTTTTTTAGATTTTAAGTACTTTTATATTTTTAAATAAAATTTAAGTATGGGATCAAATTATTTTGGAGAACCTTTTAACTTGTTCCACGAGCATATGATATTATTAAATATGCACTTATATATACATTATATGAAACCCCGAATATAAAAAAAATATATTTTTTTGTTACAAAATAATGTTATATGTAATTTTAATTTGTCTATCGACAACAGTCAGCAGTATATGACTGAATATCTGATTTCTCAGATTGGTTGAATGAGTGACTACAGAAGTAAAATATATTATGTTTCTATTTTGAATGTTTACTAATACCTTCTTAAAATAACATATATAATGTGTCCTTAAATGATCAACCATCACATATACGGTTACATATACGGTAACATATACGATCATAAAGAAGAAGAATAACAAAATATGCAAACTATATTAATACACATTGAAATAGTTTTGACCGCCTATATTAAGTTTCCAAATATTACAGTATAATATCTAAATGTGTTCATTAGATCTTATAAAATTATAAGGTATAAAAAGAAGAAAAATCTGAAGCAGAAGAGCATAACGTGTGAGAATCATTTTAAAAATTTACAACACTTCAAGAAATTTAATCATGTAATATATCATAAATTTTTCAAATTAAAAAAAATTAAGTATGATTTAGTTAATTCTATTTCAAAGTATAAGTGTGGAAGCTTTTCACAGCTCTAAGTGAAAATTTTCAAAATAAATTTCTCAGCATACTACCGGACTTGAATAATAGAACATGTGTGGGACATGCTTGGTAAATTACAGACCGTCAATGTCTATCGGAACTTCGGAGGGCATTGCTTGATGAGTGGTGTAATTTTCCCCAAGATCAGATTGATAATCTGATACTCAGCATGCGTAGGCGTTGTAACGCTTGTATTGCATCGTCCGGGAGACATACTCCGTATTAACATCATACTAACCATGTTATACTGTTTTCTGTAAATAGGTTCTTTTTTTAAATTTGCTCCAGGGAGTAAAAATCGCAATTTTTATTAATTATGTCAAAGCCATATAAATTTTTTTGCTCTTTACCTTTTGTTTAATAAAACCAGACTTTACAAATCAGTCAAATTTGTTTGCTTTTGTCTCTTTTCATTGCCTGAAAACTTCATTATCCTAATTTATGGACATGGTGTATAAACATTTATGCAATTTTTAAAAAAAAAAAATTGATAAGAATTTTTTAAAAAAATTGCAAGATATTTTTTATCAGATAGATTATCACTAAAGAGAAAATAAGAAGTTATCAAATATTTTAGATAGATATTATTGCAGCGAAATTATTAAAAACATATTATTGTTACCTAAAAATAATCATTTCATTTCTACAAGACATTTAAATGCAGATGATAAGAATACAAATCAAAATGAAAATTTTTGGAAGAAAAGAAATAATAAGGAAATAAAATTGAAAAAAGTATTTGCACAGAAAATGGTATTAAAAAAGATGTAGATGAAAAATCTTAAAATAATAATGAAAAAAAAAAGTAGCGACTTACAGTCCTTATTCTGAAGCTAATATAAAATTTTTTATAAAAAGTTCAAGGTCGAACAGGATAACATATATGAGGTAAGAAACTTTATGGGCAAATAAAAAATAGAAAAATGAAATTAAAAAATAAGAAACTTAAATATTAAAGTGTAGAAACTCATAAATAAATTAAAGAAAAATTAAGTTTTTTAAAATAAATTTACTAAGTTAATTGTTGTATATAAGATAAATTATTTTTAAAAGAGAAACATTAGGCGTATTGATAAAATTATAATAATTTCATGTTGATGGTAAAAGAAAAATATTGGATAATGAAATTAATAATAAAGAAAATTTTCTAATGATAAAGCATTAATTAATATTATTAAATTCTTATTAAAATTATAAAAAAAAAAAAGAAAAAAGAAATCATGGTTATAAAAATCATTATAAGTAAATAATCATGGATTAAAAATTCATTAAATATTATTAAAAATTTTTAAAAAAAATTTAGTAATTAGAAATTATCAAAATAAAAATCATATTCTAATGAAAAAAATTTTAAATAAATTTACTTTAAATAAATCAATAAAATGGCTGATATGTATTTTAAAACTAAAAGAAAAGAATTGAATTATTTATATGATAAAATTAGGAAATTGAAGAATAAATACGGATACAAATGTATATTAAATATTTATAATTTAACATAATATTATTAAATTAACAAAATAATAATTATAGAAAAATAGATAATGTGTAAAAAATAAAAAAATTATAAAATTTTTAAAATAAAGCATCGGTCGAAAAAAATGAAGAGGATGAGAAGTTTTATAATATTTACAAAATAAAACTATATAAAGATAAAAAATCTCCGAACGAAAACCATCCTCTGACACAGGCATGTTTGTACGGACAGCGTTTTTCAATTTTGATGTGAATGGAGAAAATGTTACGTAATCGTGTATCGCAAGTTTGCCTTCAAATTTCGCAATTTTATTTTCGTTTAACATTTGCATTAAGGTTTGGTTGGATTTTTATACGTTCTTAATTAAAATCTATTACATATATCCCACCTTTACAAAAGATGAGGTTGTGTAAATTTTGAATTTATATACATACTCTCTTTTTAGATTTCAAATACTTTTATTTTTAAATAATATTATTATATGAGATCAAAAATATTCTCAGAAGTCTTTTAAGTTGATCCACGATGTTATGATATTTTTCAATATACACTGTCATGAACCATATATGAAAGTGGAATAATAAAAAATAATTTTTTTATTACAAAATAATGCCTTCCGTAAATTTAATTTATTTTTCGACAACAGTCAGTAGTTCATAATAAAATATCTCATTTCTCAGATTTGTTGAAAGATTTACTACACAAGTAAAACAAGACTTGTTATTGTTTTGACTCATTACTAATATCGTTTTAAAATACGATTTATACCGTATGTCTTTCAATGAGCAACCTTCACATATAAATAAATATATATATATATATATATATATATATATATATATATATATATATATATATATATATATATATATATATATATATATATATATATATATATATATATATATAATATATATATACTGCCACAAATATGCATAATAACAAAATATGTAAACTATATAAATAAATATTGAAATAATTTTGTAAGTTCATTTAAGTTTTTATACAAGAACAAAATAATATCTAAAGCTGTACATAAGATCTAAAAAAGAGTAGAAAAATCTGAAAAAAAGAGTGTAAAGCTTGAGAAACATGTTAAAAAATTTACAAAACATCAAGAATTTAATTATGTAATATATAATAAAAATATGGAAATTTTAAAGAAGTTTAAAAGTTTAAAAGCCTTTTATAACACTAAGTTTAAAATTTTCAAAATAAATTTCCTTAAAGTAATAGTAAGGCATATTAACAGTACTACTTTAAACTTTCTTAAAAATTTTATACTTTACTTACTATTGATACCGAAACATAGGAAAGTTATGAAAAGAAATATTTAAAATATTCAATAAGACATGTATGTAGTTTAAACCCTTAGCAAATATTTGATATAAAAGAGTTTTAAAAATTATTTATTTCGATTAATATTTCGATACCTTTCATTGTGATTCAATTATTTCTACTTTAATGTATATATGTATATTTGTATTTAAGTACACAGTTTTCAAAAAATATTTTTTAACATATGTTAAGCTTAATAAACTTATTTAAAAATTATATGATTGATAATACTTTTCAAATAACGCTATCATTTATTTTTAAAACTACTATTAGAGGTCTAATATCTTTAAATTAATAATTTGCAAAACATGTTTTTAACGTTTGCTATCTTTATAAATATTGACAGATTTTAAAAATCGAGATATAACATCTTCTGTCCCTTCAAACCATTTACGTGTTTATTCATACAACCACGCGGATACTTTCAACTCACTTAACATCAAATTTCTATGTGAAATCTGATACGAAATAAATATGATCACCCATTTCTGTCTTTTAATAATGGATAAGCTATGGAATAGAGAAAGGATGCAAACAGATTTGAAGGACCTCTTCACAACACTAACATAAAAGTATTTAATTTGAAATGTACAAACATCTATGCAGTTTTTTTAAATGGTGTTCCGTATCTTGATAGATGTAAGTCTAACCCAGGGGGAGAAATGAGAAGCTTCGGATCTTAAAAGTATTTACTTGAAGGATAGGAAATTGATTTGGGGCCAACGGAAATAGAATGTGATACCCAAAATCTCTGATCGAAAACTTTCCTCTGTCACAGGCATGTTTGGACGGACAGCGTTTTTCAATTTTGATGTGAATGTAGAAAATGTTACGTAATCGTGTATCGCAAGTTTGCCTTCAAATTTCGCAATTTATTTTCGTTTGACATTTGCATTAAGGTTTGGTCGGTTTTTTTATATGTTCTTAACGAAAATCTAATACATATATTACACAGGTATAAAAGATATTGTTGTTGAAAATTTGTATTTATATATATTTTATCTTTTTAGATTTCAAGTACTTAAATATTTTTAAATAATATTTGCGTATGAGATCAAAAATATTCTTAAAAGCCTCTCAACGTGATCCACAAGCATCCCCTGTTTAATAATCGACTAAGTTATCTGTCCATCTGTCTTTGAATTTATGATGCGGTTGGATCTGGAATGGAGAGAGGCATCCATATTGATTGGTTGGTTTGGAGCGCTACGGTCTACTGTTTTGCACACGACGGCTAATGAGACCGGGACCTACAGTTTAAAGCCGATTCCGAACGGCTACAAACATCCATGCCAGCAGCGGGATTCGAACCCACGAACTCCGGTTCCGAAGAGCAGCGCTCTACCATTCGGCCATCGTTTGGCACCCTATCCATATTGGATTCTTGATTAGTTAGGTTTAGTGAATTTCAAAATGAGTAAAACTTTCGAAATTCACCCTTTTCCCCTATTCAATTGCCGAACGATGGCCGATTGGTTAAGGGGCTGGCTTTCGGTACCGGAGTTCGTGGATTCGAATCCAGCTGTGAAATGGATCTTCGAAGTCAATCGGAGTTAGGCTGCAGGTCCCGTTCTCATTATCCCTTGTGTTGCAAAATATTAGACCGTAGTACTCCAAACCAAACCCCCTCTTCGAGCTTTAATGCCATTATTTCAACATTTATTTTCTCTGGTTAAGAGGAGGCGATTAATTTTATGACATAATAAATAAGATTTTTACCTAGTAATATGAGGTCATTGCTTTATCATACTAATCTAATCATTTTAATTTTAATTTATTTAAATATCGTCTGCATTCTTTCCAAACGTTTCATCACTGAACTTAAATATTACTTAAATAATTTTATTTATATTTGACTTAAATAATAGGTTTGGTACATATGTGATAATTTTATATTTAATTATCGATTGTTTTTTGATGCAATGATAATTTTATCAATGGTATTAACAGCAGATTCTTTTCATAAAATTCTACGAGTCTATTTTACCGGCTAATAAATATCTAGCGTTTAACTGATATAGGGAAAACCAGGGTAAAATGGTCCACTTTTGTCAATTTTGAGTATTTGCTTGCAAACTAATGATTTTTTAATCTGAATATATATATGCACATTGCCTATATATTAGGCTTTATATTACACTCAGTCAAAACCAATTATTATAATTACTTTTTTTATTATAATTTTTTTAATAGCAAGTGACAAAGTGGACCATTTTACCCCGACCCCGGGGTAAAATGGTTCATGGCACGGGGTGAAATGGACCACAAAAAATTTCTACAGATAACTTAAATGTACTACATTATTTAATAGTACAAAACATAAAATGTATTATATTTATTTTATATAGCTTCAATCTGTTACATATAAAGCATAATATTAGCGAATATTGAAGTTAATGAATGATACACCAAAAGATTTGTGTGTTACTGAAAGTCTGCTATTTTCTTGAGAAGCAGTAGGATCTGGGAGACTCATCAAAATATCTTGAACATATCCGAGCGATTCATCAACATTGTCAGTGAAAATGAACACATTTTGATTAGGTTTTTGCCTTATGAATTTCACAAGAGCGTAATCTTCGTCATTTTTTCCTGTTATTAAACCAACCAAATGAACCACTTTCTTTTTTGTCAAAAATTTAACCAAAACATACTTGCCAACTTTTAATTCATTATCAGAATTAGCCTGATGCTGTGAATTGCTTTCTTTATCACTGTGTTGTGTATCATTATAAACAGACATATTTTCGGAATCACTCGAACTTTCTGATCCACATAAATTTTCTTTATTTCCTTTAAAATTCACAGTTTTATCATTTTTCTGCTTAGTTAAGACTAACATTTTTTCTAAATTCTTCCTATCTTTAACTAAAGCAGCATTTTTCTGTTTTAATTTTTTTTCTTCCTTCTCTTTGACATTTTTTAAATCATCGTTTTCACTGGTGTATCAGTTAGAATTTTTGATGCACCCTTCTTTCGTTTCTTTATTGTCTTGCTCATGCTAGCTTTTGCCAAGGGGCGTAATTCAAAAGGTGATATTGTTTTCAACTAATGATTTTCACTTTGTACTGATTGTGATGTATTTTGTTGCTGCTTATCTGTGCTTGGTTGACGATCAGCTGTACTTGTTAATTCAAAATCTGGTGACGGTTGATCAGTCACATATGATGAGAGATATTGGATATCCTCAAAGACATTTTCATTGAATTACTATATATCTGTTACTTTAAATCCTGCATGTTTTTTAAAGTATCACACATAAAATCAATTTAGAAAGCATTACAGAAATTAAAAAAAACCTGGAAAATGGACCATGGCCCATTTTACCCCAGGTTCTGGTGGTCCATTTTACCCCATGTGTAATTCTGACAAAAAGTGTCAAAAAAAAGACTAATCCTATATTAAATTGTTTTAGCTACATTAAATATAATAATACATCATCTTAGCTCTTTATTGTGAGAAGTTAAATCCTCCAAATAACAATTCTGAAATGAAGAGAAGAAGATATATTATGATGAAAATATTTACTTCTGACTACCACAAATAAACTTTCTAGAATAAAATGGTTAAATTGTCAGCTAAACACACAATTACACATTCATTTTCAAGACTGCAGTGCTGTCATCTATGTATCAAAGTATTAAACATTAAAAATAATAAATAAAATAAATAATAGGGGATGGTCCATTTTACCCCGTGGTCCATTTTACCCCGGTCTCCCCTATATTTGAAAATTAAGAAATTTGTGTGTTTGTTTTTTAAACATAACCACGCAGTTTGCCATCGATTCGCTAAATTTTTTACATCATTCATATATACCACCAAATAATCACTGTCAATAATAAAACGTCTGCTGCCCATTCTGTTACGTAAACACGTGGTTTGACTAAAGGAATTCAACGTGATTCTAAACTGCAATCACAGTATCGGGAGACTTCAGAGAGTATGAAGATAAATTATTAAGTTTATACTAGATAATTCTCAACCAAAAAACAAACAAACCTTTTTTACCTGTCTCATAGGGTACTTTACGATTCTGGAGAATTAAAAATTTTACCGATCCCGTGCTATATGCTAGTATGATAGTGTTCAATTTACACTAACACTAACCTTTTATAATACCCCGAATATAATAAAAAATACATTTTTTCCACCAAAATAATGTCATATGTAAATTTGATTTAATATTCTACAACAGTCAGTAGCACATGTTTCAAAATCATATTTCTTAGCTATGTCGCATGAATGACTACATAAATAAAACATGTTGGATTATTTACTAATACCATTTTAAAATAACATTTATACCGAGAGTCCTCTAGTGAGAAACCGAATCAGAAATCAGTTACATAAAATATAACACAAGGTAATATAACTATACGGTTTGCTAACTTCCGCTAAGGTTAGAAGAAAATTTATTCTCATCAAGTTTCAAAATTATTTACAACTTTCTCTAATAATACATGCTTCTGTATTAAAAATATTGCATTTCTCCTATGTATCGTGTATACTCAACGATTACTACGCCAAAATCAGAACTTGTTTAAAGAATGTGAAATTTGAATTTAACTTTTGTGGGAATAATTTTACGTTGATTTATAGTGTTTGAGACAGAAGAAATTAAAACTCATTAACACTTTGATTGCCATGGCTATCATATGTGATATCCAGTGATATTTCCGTTGTGACACTGGCTATCCGATATGATAGCCGTGGTGTTTTAACACTTCAGGCCATGGCTATCAAAGATGTTATCAGTTACATGAAAATCGTATTGGAGTTTGATTGTTGGGCTCCCTACGATGTGTTAGGTATACGTGGTTTGCGCAAATTGGTATATGTGATGATTTTATGAGCTAAGTTTTATGAAAAATTAAATATTTGGAACATGCAACAAAAAAGTTAATATATATAAATAGAGAGAGTTTGTTTTAAAATATTGTTTGTTTTGAAATATTGTTTTTATATATAGTTTTATGTTGAAAAAATACAAATTACACAAAAAAAAAGTTTGGCCCCGTTGTGAACATTTGCAATTTTGGCTTGGCAGTCAAAGTGTTAATAAAACACGTCTGGATTAATATGTCTGGATTACATATGTAATAATTGATTTAATGATTTTATACAATTAACTGCCTAAGGAATACATCAGGAATAAAACTTATCCCTTGTACATGTGAAATACACCTCTGGATTCGCACCGAAATATAACCGATTGCTTAGGGTGCTGACCTTCGGTACCGGAGTTCGTGGGTTCGA
The DNA here is from genome assembly GCA_032207245.1 of Pardosa pseudoannulata. NCBI lineage: Eukaryota > Metazoa > Arthropoda > Arachnida > Araneae > Lycosidae > Pardosa > Pardosa pseudoannulata. Next base: position 50,868,712 of record CM063500.1, read on the forward strand.
ATCCCACCGTCGCAGGAATGTTCGTAGTCGTTCGGAATTGACTTTAAGCAGTAGGTCCCGGTCTCGTTAGCCCTCGTGTTCCACAAAAGTAGACTGTAGCACTCCAGACCAAATCAAACCTCAGGATTCGTCGTCAGTCTAGGAAAAATGGCTTCGCTTTTCTTGTGCCTTATGTCACTCCAAATATCTGTCCCGCAAACAGCAGATGTTAGCAACGTCCACCTTCATCTTTCTTCTGTAACAACCTCGTATTGAAAAAAAAATCATCCTGCTCCAGTAGAGAAAAGACAGGGGTCAGCTTGAGATCGGAGGGGTTAGAATCCCGCCAAACCAACGGGCCCTTCTATTGGTTGGAAGAAGTCCGAAGTTTTTTCCTAGCCCACACCTCTCCTGTTATGTTTGCCTTTGGCGATGGCTTACGAGAAGAAAAACGTTGGAGCACCGAATATAACTGTAAAAATAATGTTACGTTGGTCTAGTGTTTGAGAAAGAAGAAATTAATACTCATTAGTAAACACAGGGACAAATATATCTTGATTAAATGAATTTATACAACTAAATGACTAAGGAATACAACTGTAATCAACTTCTCATTTGTAGATATCGAAGACTGCTCTCGAGTCAGCTCCAGTCCTGAAAAAAATATGGCCATGATTTTCTCAAAAGGTCTAAACCGCAAGCCGCAGATGCCAGCAGCGTTCATCGTCTACTCTCCTCTGGTCACAACCTTGTCCTCTACAAAAATCAGACTTCCTCGCTGAAAAAAACAGGGGTCCTATCCAGAACTGTGGAGAGTCAAAATTCACTAAACCAAAAGACCCTTCTATTGATTGGGAGAAGTCCGAAGTTTTTTCCTAGCCCAGACCTTGCCTGTTGTCTTTGTCGATGTCTTACGAGAAGAGGTAAAAAACGTTGAAGCACCGAATATAACTGTAAAAATAATGTTACGTTGGTCTAGTGTTTGAGAAATAAGAAATTAATACTCATTAGTAAACACATGGGCAAATATGTCTTAAATGAATTTAAATAAATGCCGATTCCGAACGGCTACAAACATCCATGTCAACAGCGGAATTCGAACCCACGATGATTTTCTCAAAAGGTCTAACCCGCAGGCCGTGGATGCCAGCAGAGTTCACCTTCTACTCTCCTCTGGTCACAACCTTATCCTCTAAAAAAATCAGACTGTCTAGCGAAGAAAAAAAACAAGGGTCCATTCCAGAAAAGAGCTGAATCCAAATGTAATTCTTGTTGGAGAAGTAACTGATTTACAAAACCTTTATCCCTTGACGATCCAACACGAAAGAGGTAAAAAGGTTGGTTTAGGTTGGTTTAGAGAGATAAAGGTGTAACAATCAGTTACTGTAACAATAAGTAACATCATTCCATCTAAAGAACCCATAGACATTTCTCGAACACCAAACGGCTACTGGTATTTAAATATTCTTCATGAACTAGCATATAGCCCGTCATATGACGGGATCAGTAAAACTTAACTAACCCTAACTCATCAAAAATACATTATGAACGACTCTATCCATTCCAGGTGTTTTGACCACCAAGGACAGTAATTGGTTCAAAGATGTGGGTTCGGGAAAAAGCTTCCGAAGTATGCCAGAGTTCAACAGCGATATTCGGAAAACGACATCAAATAGCGAGGGGTACAGTTGAGTCCCAAACAGCGAGCTAGATCGCTGATACAGTGATCAGCGATCAGCTATCAGCGATCAGTGATGGGGCTATGTGAATGCCCCCGATAGCTCCAAATCGTATGGTTATGTATAAACAACAAACACACAAATGAACAAACTTCTTAATTTACAAATATATATAACTTAATATAGTGGTTCTTAACCTTTTTAAGTCGCGACCCAAATTTGAGAAATATGTTCATGTCGCGACCCAAAAAAAGTCAAAACTTTTTCATTGCTTTATTTTAGAGCGTATTTTTAAAAAATCTCCAATCCTACGATGATGATTTTTTTTAACTTCCAAATTTTTTATTTATTTTTTTAATAATAAAGATAAACAAAAGTATCTTTCGATCCAAGGAAAATTTAATAAATAATCAAGTGTTTTTAATAATTTTTATTGACCAAATTAAAATATATTTATAACTTTTTGAAAATAATTGACATTTTAACTTATTCCTAAAAAAAAAGAAATATCAATACATATGTTAAGTTTTTTAAATTTTAAATGCAAGTCATACAGTTTTAATGAGAACCTTATGCTTGAATACATTTTGAAAGATCTTCAAACCTCGGTTGAATGCTTGTCAAGGAGCACCTTATATCTATTTCAGGATTTAACTTGTTCTAGGAGGTGTTGGTATTACTTATTATTTGGTGTATTACTAACTTTTTTGGTTCGACTCAGCGCGACCCAAGAAATATGCTTCGCGACCCATAGGTTAAGAACCGCTGACATAAAAGATAGACATTTGTTAATCCGTGAAATACACTCCTACACCTTTATGAAAAGAATTTATTGTTAATAATACCGGTGATAATTTTATTGAAACAAAAAACAATCGATGATTGAAACTGCCCTATATGGCAGGTAAAAAATGGTTTGTTTTTTAGCTGAAAATTATCTCGTACACGCTGGATAATTTGTTTATCTTTTCACTTCTTTAAAGTCTCCTGATACTGTAAATTCAGTTTAGAATCACGTTGAATTCATTTAGAAAGATAATTCAAAGTTTTTTTAGCTAAGTCGAAATTATCGTTAAGTTCTTCCCAATTTTTTGCCACATTAATTCATGTAAGTAAAGGAATGAAACTATCATTTTGACTACACCCTGCAGATAGTTAGAATTGGTTGCTAATATCGGTGATAAAATTTTCATTGCAAAAAAAAAAAAGTAATCGATGATTAAATATAAAATTATCACATATGTACCTAATCTATTATTTAAGCCAAATATAAAAGAAAATTATTTACGTAATATCTAAGTTCAGTGATATAATGTATAAAAATAATGCAGATGATATTTAAATAATTTAAAATAAAAATTGATTAAATGAGATGGTTAAAGAAATGACGTGATAATGCTAGGAAAAATATGTTATTTTTACCTATTTATTATGTGATAAATTTAACAGCCTGCTCTTAACCATGAAAATGTGTTATCAATTATATCTGCTTATACTATACTGGGGCTCATTAATTTAGATTAAAACCTATTACTTATGTAAGTTGTTAAATAATTTTTCTGATGTAAAATGAAAGCAGAGCATTTCTTCCTAACTGTATGACTAAGCTAAATTGAAAAAGGTCTTCATAACACAATGTCGATACCCAGCAAGTGTTAGAAAATTGCGCATGCGTTCCAGTAGCAAGTTAACTGACAGAGAAAACAGTTTTTCTTTTTAAAAGGAGATAAAATTTCTCATTAATCTAACTCAGAATTGTTTGATGTTACCTAACTCTTATTCATAAACAACTCTAATTCCATTATTACATGTTATTATCAGCTCATGTGGCTAAGGAGTTATTTTTTACTTGAAAGGTAATTAAAATTTCAAAAATATTTATACAGTCTCTCGAAAAGAGGTCCAGTATTGCAAATCAAAGCTTTTATCCAAAGCATGTGCAATGTAGGATCGAATATTTTCACATGTTTTGTACAGCTCTACGTACAACAGCTTGTTACAATTTTCAGGTAATTGACAAAATCAAAACCCCAATAACAAGAACATAGGAAATTCAAATGTTTTGCCAACGAGGATGTTGAGCTGCAATTTTTGCTGCACCTGACGTCATGCGCACATTCTCTATAAAGTGATGCAGCACGTTTCAAACTAATTTTAGAAATTATTAGTTTAAAATCGGAGAAAAAAATGGGTAAATGATTTAAAGAATTTATAAGATTACCTATCACTTTTGAGAAATGGCGATATGTCTTGGCGATTTTCTCCCGCCTTTGACCGGGTTCACTAAAATTAGATACAGTAGGGGACAGTGAGGCACCTTGGGCACCTTTATTTTCGGGCTTTAATTTGCAACTAGGAATTAGTTCTCATGTGTATTGATAGATGGCCTTCCTCTTCACTTCTCAAAGAATTTTGATGAAGTTAGTGCTTATAGGTGAGAAACAATCTCATTTTCTTTGTTTTGAATAACCCAAAATTACATCAATGTGCATTTTAAAAAGTAAATTTTTTGAAAAAAAATAAAATATTTTAAAAAAAGTGTATTTTTATGAAAGAAAATTCATTTATTATTATTTCTATGCTAATAAATAAATTGTATTATTAAGCCTAAGTGTATAGTAGTTATCAAAAGATACGATATAAAATGGGGCAGGTTGGGACACACATAGATGGGGCACCTTGGGACATTTTAAAAAGTGTAAACAAATATCAATTCAAGCAAAATAATTAATATTTTGGTGCCTAATTTTTAATTGATTTAACATGTCAAAATATTAATTTATTAATATTTTTTTCAGAAAAAAATGGTCAGAACAAGAAAAACAAACAGATAGTATTCTGCTGTAAATGCTAATATGCTTGAATCAGCTGCAAATATAAGATTTGTTAAAAAATATATTAACTTGAACAATTTTCAGCTATTTCTCTTTTATAACAGTTAATAAAAATAATTTTAACAGTATTTTGCACTTGTTGTTTAGTGTCCCAACCTACCCCATACAGTGGGGCAGGTTGGGACATTGGAAAGGTATTTTATTTCTTTTATTACTCTTTAACTAAATGAGATATTAAGTAGATTTAATGTTTATAAGAAGCAGATGTGATGACAATATATTCATGCATACTTTACTTTTTTCAATTAGCTTTAAAAAATTCATAAAAACGTTTAACTGAAAAGTGTCCTAAGGGGACCCGGTCTCCCCTACATATTCAGATCCAATTTTTTTAATAAGTATAGATGTAATTTTTTAGAATTTTATTTTTATATTTAGTCTACAAAATAAGATTAACATTCTGGCTGCTCATCACGTGATTTCCATATGAAACTCAAATATCGCAAAGTTTTGTTCATCCCTCGATTTTCGCGAACATGTGTTTCTCTACCTTTATTGTGAAGCGCATCCTGGCTTCATCACCCTTTAACCAGTAAAATAAATTATGTACAGTATTGGACGTTTTATTATGTAACTACCATATGGCCCGTCATATGACGGGATAAGTAAAATTTTTAATTTTCTACCAATGTATAGTATCCTATGAAGCAGGTAATAAAATGGTTTGTGTTTTGGCTGAGAATTATCTGGTATATACTCAATTATTTGTTTATCTCCTCTAAAGTCTCCCTACATTGTGAATGCTGCTTAGTATCACGCTGAAATTATTTAGTCAAGCCGTGTGGTTATGTGTAAAAACAAACACACAAATAAACAAAATTCTTAATTTTCAAAGATATATAATTTAAACGCTAGATATTTATGAGTCCGTGAAATAGACTCCTAGACTTTTATGAAAAAGGATTTGTTGTTTATACCGGTGATAAAATTTTCACTGCAGTAAAAAATAATCGATGATTCAATTTAAAATTATCAATTATATACTTAATCTATTTAAGACAAATATAAACGAAAATTATTTTCTTATAATGTAAGTTCAGTGATAAAACGTATGAAAATAATGCACGCGATATTTATATAATTTAAAATAAGAAATGGTTAAGTGAAATGGTTAAAGGAATGACGTCATAAGGTTAGAAAAGATTGTATTTTTATTAATTTATTTTGCGGATAAATTGATAAATTTAATCGCCTGCTCTTAACCGGTGAATTCATTCCAGGTCAAACCGCTTCATAAATTCGTAGACAGACGGACATATAACTTAGGCTATTATTATATAGAGCAGTGGTTCTTAACCTATGGGTCGCGACCCAAAATTGGGTCGCGAAGCATATTTCTTGGGCCGCGCTAAGTCGAACCAAAAAAGTTAGTAATACACCAAATAATAAGTAATACCAACACCTCCTAGAACAAGTTAAATCCTGAAATATATATAAGGTGCTCCTTGACAAGCATTCAACCGAGGTTTGAAGATCGTTCAAAATGTATTCAAGCATAAGTTTCTCATTAAAACTGTATGACTTGCATTTAAAATTTAAAAAACTTAACATATGTATTGATATTTCTTTTTTTTTAGGAATAAGTTAAAATGTCAATTATTTTCAAAAAGTTATAAATATATTTTAATTTGGTCAATAAAAATTATTAAAAACACTTGATTATTAATTACATTTTCCTTGGATCGAAAAGTAATTTTGTTTATCTTTATTATTAAAAAAATAAATAAAAAATTTGAAAGTTAAAAAAAATCATCATCGTAGGATTGAATATTTTTAAAAATACGCTCTAAAATAAAGCAATGAAAAAGTTTTGACTTCTTTTGGGTCGCGACATGAACATATTTCTCAAATTTGGGTCGCGGCTTAAAAAGGTTAAGAACCACTGATATAGAGGATAAATAGAATTATATGAATAGATTTATAGTTATAATAGGTAATAAATTTCTAATAGTTATATAATTATAAGAGTTCTAATATTTATAATAGTTATAATATATAAGAAATAGAAATTAACTTTTATTCAACTGAAATTTATTAAAAAACGGTGATAACACCTGAAATTGGTTTTCAGATAGTTTAGTTTCTCGTGGTAAAAATGTATATAAAAACTCATTTCTAGAAAGAAAAAATGCTTCAGTTTTGCAATATATATAGATTGAAATATGAATAAAACACAAATATTTGAAGCGGTTTCGGTCCACACACTCAGCAATTAGAGGGTTAATAATGAAATTTAATTGTTTTTAAGTATTTCTTTTTCTGTTAGGAATTATTTAACTATTTTCAACTGTCATCAAAAAAGAAAGCTTAGCATTAATGGATAATGTCATCTTTATATACAGGGCCAAACTGCTGAAGGTATCCGTCTACGTTTGGAGAAGTGTTTCTTTAAACGTAGAAACTAGTTCATGTTTTTATATTTTTATATTTATTTTTTATAATAACATTGAGAATTGCCTTAAAAAATTTATTCCTGGAGAATTTTTTATAAAATTTCTAATAAAGGAAGAAAATGTAGTAAAAAAATCGGGTGATTTCAAAAGGTCTAATTTTAAAATAACTTAAATTATTGCAATATTTTATGATGCCACATATTTCTTATACTCTGGACTAGTGAATCACCTAAAATCTTTGCTTAATTTACATTTGGTAAAACATTTTGGTCCTTCAAAATCATACACATTGAATTTTTAACGAATTTTCATTAACTTTATATTTCACTATAAGTGTAACTTCATTAAAAATTTTCCAAATTTAAAGCCTTTAGGTCATTTACTAGTAAATACTATCAAAACCATTCATAATAATTTTCAATAACACATTTTAAGAACTTTTTGAGAAATCATATTTCAAGTTTCAATATTTTATTAAAAATACCGTTCGGAGAAATACGGATTTGAAGTTTATGAAAGCAACTTTAACTGTTAAAAAATTAAAATACATGTTTAAAATTCCCCACACATTCTTTCTTCAAAACTTTCTGATTGCGAAGTTGCTAATTATAAAAAATTCTAGAAAAATGTTTAATCTAATCTTCATGAAAATTTAAAAAGTTTTGTCCAAAAAATGTTTTTAAAAAGACTTTAAATTCACAACTTCCGGTTCCGTTTTGTTTTGACAACTGTCCCTGATGTTTAAACAACTGTAACTTTTCTTTAAAATGCAAAAAACTTAAATGCTTAAAGATTAAACAAAAACAGATTTAGTAGCATAAAAGTTGAAATATTACTATAGAGAAAAATAATATTACAATTTTTGGCAAAAAATGACATTTTCATCTGAGAAGGATATTTTAATAGAACTCTTCCTATACGTCTGGATTGATTTTGACGAAATTCAGTGTATGGATTTTCACAAATTATATTATCATCAAAAAATTATCTTTTCAAAAAATTGAATCCTTAAAATTTTTATAAGTGTATATATGTTTATATACAAAATCATTCATAATAATTTACAACAAATTATTTTAAGAACTTTTTGAGAAATCACATATCAAGTTTCAATATTTTATTAAAAGTACCGTTCTGAGAAAAACGCATTTGAAGTTTATGAAAGCAACTCCAACTATTAAAAAATTAAAATACATGCTTAAATTTTCCCACATTTTCTTTCTTCAAAACTTTCTAATTTCTAAGTTGTTAATTATTAAAAATACTAGAAAAATGTTTAAACTAACCTTCATGAAAATTTAAAAGAGTTTTATCCAAAATATGCTCTTTAAAAGGCTTTAAATTCACAACTTCCAGTTCCGAAGACACTACTTCAGTTTTGTTTTGACAGCTGTCCCTGATCTTTAAACAGCTGTAACTTTTCTTTGAAATGCTGTATATACAAAACAAAAACATAATAAGAAGCCTAAAAGTTGAAATTTTACAATAGTCACTAACAAACTATGCCGAAAACAATAAGTATTGAATATGAATAGAAATATACGCAAACACATACTATGAGCATTCTATAACTAAAGATAAAAAAATTCGTCAATCGCATATTTATTCACTTTGGGGGAAAGTTTTAATACTTTGTTTCTGCTTGGCAGGAATAACAAAGGACAAACTTTTTTTCCCTGTTGAATAACAGCTGAACCTCGAGTGATTTCATTTCCGTCCCTTCAAAACCAATTTCCTGAAGCTGTCAGCAAGGGTTACTTTTTATGTACGCCATGTTTCGTGTATTTCCCCTTGAAATTTCTCGGCCTTTCCCTTTTTCGCATACACGCACAAAAAAGTTTCGTTTCTTTGAAACTGGATGAAAATATATAGTCAAGCGAGTAATACGACCAAATTCATCATGCTATAAAAATTATTTCAGAAGCTTTTATTACTACAATGAGAAGACATTTTCTATCCATTCTAAAATAGTTAAGATGTAAAAAGTGTAAAACTATTTTTTATCAAATTGTTGTAAAATTGTTGTAAAAAAGAATGGGAAAACCGTTTGACTGAGTAGTCACAAAATTTAATTAATATGTGAAAAGTAAAAAAAAAAGATATTTACTTTAAATTTTCAAATAGTTGGAAATTATTATTAGCGTTTGAAATGTTGAAAACATGGTATAATTGTGTCTGTTTCATTCAAGCTAAGACTAACTTAGCAATTGGATCACGTGCAGTATGCGATCGTATGCAAAAGCCGTTTGACTGAGTAGTCGCAAAATTATATAGATTAAAATAGATTACAGGTTAAAATATATAGATATATATACACACACACACACACACACACACATATATATATATATATATATATATATATATATATATATATATATATATATATATATATATATATATATATATATATATATATATATATATATATATATATATATATATATATATATATATATATATGTATATATATACACATAGATTAAAATATGAATAAAACACAAATATATGAAGCGGTTTCGGTCCACAAACTGAGCAGCTGTCCCTGATGTTTAATAAACAGCTGTAACTTTTCTTTAAAATGCTGTATATACAAAATAAAAACATAGTTAGAAGCCTAAAAGTTGAAATTTTACAACAGAGAAATAAAAAAAACTATAAAGTTTGGAAAAAAATGATGTTTTTAACATAGACGGACACCTTAACTCATTTTCTTCAATGTGTATATTTTTAGAAAACGAACTATGGAAATAATTCATCACACCACGCGGATAGCTAATGCAATACCCCTAATCACTAACAAACTATTCCGAAAGTAATAAGATTCGAATATATATAGAAATATACGCAAACACATGCTAAGTGCATTCTGCAACTGAAGATAAAAAAATTCCTCAATCGCATATTTATTCACTTTGCGGGAAAGTTTTAATACTTTGCTTCTGCCTGTCAGGAATAACAAAGGACAAACTTTTTTTCCCTGTTGAATAACAGCTGAACCTCGAGTGATTTCATTTCCGTCCCCACAAAACCAATTTCCTGAAGCTGTCAGCAAGGGTTACTTTTTATGTACTCCATGTTTCGTGTATTTCCCCTTGAAATTTCTCGGCCTTTACCTTTTTCGTATACACGCACGAAAAAAGTTTCGTTTCTTCGGAACTGAAAGAAAATATAGAGTCAAGCGAGTAATACGACCAAATTCATCATGCTATAAGAATTACTTCAGAAGCTTTTATTACTAGAATGAGAAGACATTTTCCTATAAAATCTAAAACAGTTAAAATGTAAAAAGTGTAAAACTATTTTTTATCAAATTGTTGTAAAATTGTAGTAGTCTCTTAAATTTTGGAAGCTTGGTATAATAGTGTTTGTTTCATTGAAGCTAAGACTTACGTAGCAATAAAGCCACGTGCAGTAAGCAGCAAATAAAAAAATCGGTTGACTGAGTAGTCACAAAATTTGGTTAATATGTGAAAAGTAAAAAAAAAATTACTTAAAATTTTCAAATAGGTGAAAAACTAACTTAGTCTAGGAAATAGTGTTTGGTTCAACATAGCAATATGAGAAAGTGCAGTATGCTGTCGAATAAAAAAAACCGGTTGACTGAGTACTCGAAAAATTTGGTTAAGATGTGAAAAGTAAAAGAAAAAAATATTTTTTTTAAATTTTCAAATATTTGAAAAACTATATTAGTCTATGAAATTTTGAAAGCTTAGTATAATAGTGTCTGTTTCATTCAAGCTAAGACTAATGTAGCAATAGGACCACGTGCAGTATGCGATAGAATGGAAAAACCGTTTGACTGAGTAGTCGCAAAATTTGATTAAGATGTGAAAAGTAAAAAAATATATTTACTTTAAATTTTCAAATAGTTGAAAATTAATATTAGGCTTTGAAATGTTGAAAACTTGGTATAATAGTGTCTGTTTCATTCAAGCTAACACTAACGTAGCTATTGGATCACGTGCAGTATGCGGTCGTATGCAAAAACCGTTTTACTGAGTACTCGTAAAATTATATAGATTAAAATAGACTACAGGTTAAAATATATAGATAAATACATACATATATATATATATATATATATATATATATATATATATATATATATATATATATATAATATATATATATATATATATATATATATATATATATGGTATATATATGTATATATATATATATATATATATATGTATATGTATATATATATATATAATGTATATATATGTATATATATATGTATATATATGTATATATATGTATATATATGTATATATATATATATATATATATATATATATATATATATATATATATATATATATATATATATATATATATATATATATATATATATATATATATATATATATATATATATATATATATATATATATATATATATATATTAAAATATGAATAAAACACAAATATATGAAGTGGTTTCGGTCCACAAACTGAGCAGTTAGAGAGTTAATATTGAAAGTTAATTATTTTTAAGTAATTATTTGTTTTACTGTTAGAAATTATTTAACCATTTTCAACTGTCATCAAAAAGGAAAACTTGGGATTAATGGATAATGTCATCCTTACGTATAGTGCCAAACGTTTAAATCTTTTTTTTTCTTCAATATGTATATTTTTAGAAATTGAACTATGGAAATTGTCAATCGCATCAAGCGGGAAGCTAATTTAATACCCTTAATCACCAACAAACTATGCCGTACTAAATAAGAATTGAATATGAATAGAAATATACGCAAACACATGCTATGAGCATTCTGCAACTGAAGATAAAAAAATTCCCCAATCGCATATTTTTTCACTTTGGGGAAAGCTTTAATGCTTTGTTTCTGCTTGGCAGGAATAACAAAGGACAAACTTTTTTTCCCTGTTGAATAACAGCTGAACGTCGAGTGATTTCATTTCCGTCCCTTCAAAACCAATTTCCTAAAGCTGTCAGCAAAGGTTACTTTTTATGTACGCCATGTTTCGCGTATTTCCCCTTGAAATTTCTCGGCCTTTTCCCTTTTTCGCATACACTCACAAAAAAAGTTTCGTTTCTTCGGAACTGGAAAAAATTATATAGTCAAGTGAGTAATACGACCAAATTCATCATGGTATAAGAATTATTTCAGAAGCTTTTATTATTACAATGAGAAGACATTTTTAATTTCCATTTTAAATAGTTAAGATGTAAAAAATGAAAAACTATTTTTTTTATCAAATTGTTGTAAAGTTGTAGTAGAGTCTTAAATTTTGGAAGCTTGGTATAATAGTGTTTGTTTCATTCAAGCTAAGACTTACGTAGCAATAAAGCCACGTGCAGTAAGCAGCAAATAAAAAAATCGGTTGACTGAGTAGTCACAAAATTTGGTTAATATGTGAAAAGTAAAAAAGGAAATACTTAAAATTTTCAAATAGGTGAAAAACTAACTTAGTCTAGGAAATTTTGGAAGCTTGGTATAATAGTGTTTGGTTCAACGTAGCAATATGACTACGTGCAGTATGCTGTCGAATACAAAAACCGGTTGACTGAGTACTCGAAAAATTTGGTTAACATGTGAAAAGTAAAGAAAAATTTTTTTTTTTTAATTTTCAAATATTTGTAAAACTATATTAGTCTACGAAATTTTGAAATCTTAGTATAATAGTGTGTTTCATTCAAGCTAAGACTAACGTAGCAATTTGACTACCTGCAGTATGCGGTCGAATGCAAAAACCGATTGAATGAGTAGTCTTAAAATTTGGTTAAGATGTGAAAAGTAAAAATAAAATATTTACTTTAAATTTTCAAATAGTTGAAAAATTATATTAGTCTTTGAAATGTTGGAAACTTGGTTTAATAGTGCCTGTTTCTTTCAAGCTAAGACTAACGTAGCAATAGGATCCTGTGCAGTATGCAGATTTTTATTAAATAACTAAGAAGAGATTTTCCTTTGCAATGTAAAATAGTTAGGATGTAAAAAAAGTGTAAAACTATTTTTTTTTTAATTTTCGAATTGTTGAGAAATTATCATAGTTAATTTTTGGAATCTTTGTATAATAATGTCTGTTTCATTCAAGCTAAAATAGCATAGCAATAGTACAACGTGCAGTATGCAGACATAAAAAAAACTGGTTGACTGAGTAGTCACAAAATTTGGTTAAGATGTGAAAAGTAAAAATAAATAAATATTTATTTAAATAGTTGAAAAATTATATTGGTCTATGAAATTTTGGAATCTTGGTATAATAGTGTCAGTTTCATTCAATCTAAGAATAGCGTAGCAATAGTACAACGTGTAGTACGCAGACAAATAAATAAAAAACGGTTGACTGTGTAGTAACAAAATTTGGTTAAGATGTGAAAAGTAAAAAAATAAATATTTATTTAAATAGTTGAAAAATTATATTGGTCTATGAAATTTTGGAATTTTGGTATAATAGTGTCTGTTTCATTCAAGCTAAGACTAACGTAGCAATAGTGCCAAGTGCAGTACACAGACTAATAAAAAAACTGGTCGACTGAGTAATCACAAAATTTCTTTAAGATGTGAAAAGTAAAAAACAAATTACTTTAAATTTTCAAATATTTGAAAAGTTATATTCTAATATAAAAGTTGATTTTTTGTTCTACTCGATAGCTAATTTAACTAGGTATAAAATATTTTTTTTACTATAGAGCCAAACAATGACCGAGTAGTAGGGCGGAATTCACGGGTTCGAATCCAGCAGCTGGTATGGATGTTCGTAGTCATTCTTAATTGACTTTAGGCAGTAGGACCCCATCTCATTAGCCTTCATGTGCAAACCTGTGTACCGTAATAACCCAAACCAAGCCAAACCTGTTTACTATAAAACCATAATTCAGGTTTTATAAAACAGAATGCTCATCGAGAATTACTGGAACTGTTCCTTAAAATAATAAAGCATTACAAGGGATGGATAGAGCTTCATAAATTAGAAACCAAAAAAATAGGAAGCAACTAATTAGTAACAAATAAAAATTCTAGTCAAACACCCTATATAGAAAGGAAAATGGAAAACTGCAGGGATATTGGCTTTCTTTTTTGCCACTTAAAACATTGTAAGCGGGACATGTAATAGTACCTTTTCTAACCATTGATACTTGAGCGCGAATCACATACTAATACTAGTTAGTGTTAAAACATGGTTTGTTTGTTGGTGCAAAATTAACGGTATATATAGGAAAACAAAGCCGAATTTTCTTGTCTACGACATAGATTCTGGAAAAATTTAGACAAATAAAAACCAGTTTTTACATGAGTCGAAGCGGAACCACAGAACGTTAAAAAATTAAAATTATATAATGCTTTTTCTATTTCATTTTTCATATTTACCACACTATTATAAATTTATCCACTAAAAATATTCTTTTTGTTTAAAAAAATCTTATGGTAGTTATTTACATATTTCTATTTATATATTGTTACCAATTTATGAAGCAAAGCGTTCGTGGATTGAGTAGACTTTGAATTAAGACAGCAAAAATAACAGCACTTTATTCATAATACAGGAAAAACACGAATACAGCAGCCAACACAGCGAGAACTTGCTAGCACAGGCGATAGTTCACTTAAACTCTTAGCGCCAAACAACGTAGGTCTTTACCTCTACAAATTTCTCAGCTAACTGAACCTCGATCAGGTTCGGCTCCCGGTATTTATATCCTTGGGAGAAACTGGAATATTCTAGAAAGTACTAGGTACAAACGGTCTCCAAGAAAGTCGACAAGTCGCCAAATTTGACGATAAATCGCCAAACTTGTCGCCAAAAATTAGTCACCAAAAACATCGCTTGCGAGCCAATATCTCACTAAATACATGATTTACCCATTATAATACACAGTATACGGCAAAAATGCATGCCAACTTGCGAAATTCATAACGATATTTATCTATATATTTCAATATAAAATACGGAAATTTGATTAAAAAATTAAATAATTTTCAATCTATTGAGATTTAGCTGAATAACTAAATTTACAAGCAAAACACCAGCTCCCGGTACAATTCCGCTGCGAAATGTACCCGCACACAATGTGTTAATATTGTGATCCTATCATATATATATAGTATTCATATTAACTGTAATTATTTAATATAAAATAACAGAAATATAATATTTTTGTCAGCCAACTTTATTTTTTTATATATTTTGTTTACGCACAGTTACAGAAAGGTTATTAAAATATGTATACTTATAAGTTTTAAATATTCTGTAATTGTATCTAAAACAAATATCTAAATCGTAGATTAACTTACCACAAGGATGTTTAATAGTTTGTTTCTGTTTGACATGAATAACAAAAGACAAACTTTCTTCTCTTCTGAATAACTCCTGAACTTTAAAGTATTTCATTTCCGTCCCTTCAAAATCAATTTCCTCAAGCCGTAAGCAAAGGTTACTTTTTAAAGTTATCCATATTTGTCGTATTTTCTGTCGAAATTTCTAGAGATTCCTTGTTTACATAAACAAAAAATTGATGTGTCTAAATCTTAGATTGATTTACCACAAGAATGTTTAATACATTTATTTCTGTTTGACATGAATAACAAAAGACAATTTTTCTTCTCTTCTGAATAACAGCTGAACTTTAAAGGATTTTATTTCCGTCCTTTCAAAACCAATTTCCTCAAGCCGTAAGCAAAGGTTACTTTTTTATGTCATCTAAATTTCTCGTATTTTCTGTCGAAATTTCTATGGATTCCTTGTTTATATAAACAAAGAAATTTTTGTGTCTAAATCTTAGATTGATTTACCACAAGAATGTTTAATACATTTATTTCTGTTTGACATGAATAACAAAAGACAAACTTTCTTCTCTTTTGAATAACAGATGAACTTTAAAGGATTTCATTTCCGTCTCTTCAAAATCAATTTCCTCAAGCCGTAAGCAAAGGTTACTTTTTTAAGTCATCCATACTTGTCGTATTTTCTGTCGAAATTTCTAGGGATTCCTTGTTTACATAAACAAAAAAATTTGTGTGTGTCTAAATCTTAGATTGTTTTACCACAAGAATGTTTAATACATTTATTTCTGTTTGACATGAATAACAAAAGACAAACTTTCCTCTCTTCTGAATAACAGTTAAACCTCAAGTGATTTCATTTCCGTCCCTTCAAAACCAATTTCTTTAAGCCTTAAAGGTTATTTTTTATGTCATCCAAATTTCTCGTAATTTCTGTCGAAATGTCTAGGCATTCCCTGCTCACACAAAAAAATTGTAAGTTCCAGACTAGAATTTATTTTATATTCAAGCCAATAATAATATGTGTTTAAGATATTTTATTAATTAACCAGCTAAACAGGAGGTCCCAAAACGACCACATAAAATCTCAAAGAAAAAGGTCGTCGGAGACTGTCTCCCATGGTGAAGCAAAACCAGAGCCAGAGAGTGGCTGAGCTGACAATCCAATACAACGCAGAGCCAAGTAGAATAGCATCGGGGCACACTGTTCAGTGGACACTATTGGAACACCTTTTCCTTCCCCACTCACAATAAGGACTATAACTATTGAACGATTCAAAACTTAGGTACTTAAAATTGTTTTTATAACAGCCTTTTTACGATTCATCATAAAAGAAAAACTTCTGTTCTTCTTTAAGTGATACTTTATTAGGTTTTTAATAACACTGTAGCTTTGAAATAGTATTTAGATTAGTCAATTCAAGTTTATTAAAATTGAGAATATGAATAAGAATCATAGAATGACACAGTTAATTAGCACCTATATGACATAAAAACAGTTTCTCATTTCTAAATTCCAAATGTTATTTTACGGTTAAGTGAATAATAATAGCTTTTATCCCAAAGTTAAAAAAATATAGTGCTAACACTAATCTATCCTGAGAAATAATGCTTTAAATATTTATTAAAATGTGATATAATTAGAATTAATTTCATTTTTCTATTAATATACTATCGGGTAGAAGAATTCAATATGGCATTTAGAGACCTACCTCAATAGGTATTAAGATGCTCAGGTTTCAGTTAAATATGTTTACCTCCAAAGTATGAGTTAGAGGAAATATTATTGTTCATTGTGGTAACGCTTCAAAATTATGTACAAATATTATAGAATGTTATTATGAGGGAAATTGTACAATATTTAGCAATGTCAAAAATCTACAAATGTAAAATAGTTATGTGTTGCTTTTACAGTCGTGCCACACCTCTGTAATATTAATTAATTACTACATGTTTTCATCAGCTCTTTCTATCGCTTAATCCTCAAGCCGAAAAGAAACCGCCTAAAATATGGAGTACACAAATTATGTTAATTGTACTTTAACAAAACGTTTTTATGACCATTTTTAAAAATGTGTTTTAAAACATGTTTTATAATTTTAGTTTATAAAACATTTTTAAAACTGCAGAAACGAACAATTCAGCGAAATCTTTACTAACACGTTTTAACATTACCCACACTACCGCAAGGCGTCGTGAATTTGTGGGTTCTACCATATTACGGCCAACATATGTCACTGATGACTTCTGCGTCACAATGATATCAAAGTGGGAAGTTTATGGTACTAAATTCCCATCTCTGGCGATTTCTGATATCATTATGACGCAGAAGTCACCAGTGGCATATGTCGACTGTAATATATTAGCAGCCTATAGGTGCTACCATATTACTGTCGACATATGTCACTGGTGACTTTTACTTCATAATGATGTTAGAGAGGGAAATTTATGGTATCAAATTCCCATCTCTGGCATTTTCTGACGTCATTATGACGTAGAAGTCACCAGTGACATATGTCGACTGTAATATATTAGCAGCCTATAACTTTAAACATAGGCTGCTAACTTAATGCAGTTGATATATGTCATAGGTAACATCCGCATAGGGTGCTACCACATTGCAGGCTAGATATGTCGCAGGCGACATCTGCGTCATAACGTCATAATGATGTCAGAAGTCACAAAAGAGAGAAATTTATAGTACCAAAATCCTATTTCTGTTGACTTATGACGTCATTACGAAGCGGACGTCAACTGTGACATATCTTGACAGCAATTTGCTAGCACCTATAATGACGCCAGAAGTCACTAGAGAGGTGACGTCATTATTTCACAGATATCCTATGACATATCTGGATCTCAATATGGTATCCTCCATGAATCAGCAGTTTTCAGCTACTTTTACTTTCAATTTGTTTTGAATGAGCCTGTTTTTCAGAAATCGGGGAAATATTTTAACTTTACGCCATTTATAACTTGTCATTTCTTTGGAAATATAATAACTTGTTTTTACAAATATTTCAGGTTATTAACTTTATTTTAATATTTAAGAAACTAATTATATTTTGAAGGGTATTTTTCAATTTTTTCATTCCAACAACTGATCTATATTTGTAAGTCTCTCTTCTTAAAACCAATATTAATATTTATTTATAAAACTCTAACAGCGAAATATGATACATTGTGTTAGATATTTAAACAATAATTAGTGCTAATAACAAGATATCTAATCATTTACTAGTATAGTTTTAGTATACGCAAACTTTATCACGCTTAATGTATTTGGCACATTTTTACTTAAATGGTGAAATTTTTGTCCTGTTGAGAGGCAAGCGTACAGATAAGTAAAAAAAGAAAAACAGTATAAGATTAAACTGGTGTTTAAAATAATATTTTATTTGCCTTTAATGCTACAAACTGTTTCCTTTTTGTTTAAAGTGGTATAAAACTGATAAGTATAGCTTAATTTTGTGTTTTAAAATTTTACATGAATATTCTGTATGTCGACTTTTACCCTGTTGACTTTTTTGTCGCCAACGGAAAATAGTCACCATCCAGGGGCATACGCTACAACTGTTCCCAATTACCATCTGGGTAACACTGAAGAATAGAGTGCCTCTTGGCAAATTTGGCGAAATTTTTGGAGATGTTTACTAAAACACAAAAGCATTTCATCCGAACAACATTGTATCCAATGCTATTTGGTAGAGTCTAATTGATGTAGATTGCGCCATTATAATAGATTTTCTTTATTAACTTAAAACCACTCAGAAAGCGGACATTTACATTTACGGGTAAATAATCCCTTAACAGTTTACAAAGCTAACAGCTCCAAATTATTAACCATAGTGAACCTTTAACGGTTCATTATATCTAATATTCTGCACGTATCCCAGTTCGGGGGCCTGCTAAACCAAATTCAGTGGGTTCGCAAACTGTGGGAGATGTCGCCAAATTCTAAAACCCAGTTTTCTGGCAAAAATTGCTCTATTTTTTTTTAAATTCATCTTAACAAAATTTCAAAAATTTTTTTGTTCAAAATATGCTTTGAAATTGGATATAAACTTAAAACAAAATGAAGCACAAATTGTAAACATCACTTGGCGACAATTTGACTATCACTTGTACAAAAATAGAGCCAAAAACATGGCGACCGGCCCCCGGAACTGGGATTCTACCATTAAAATATAGATACATATTTTTTGGACACGGCGATATCAGGAGAAAATGTTTGGCTACCAGCTTTATCGCCAAATTGGCAGGAGCTCCCTGTTTTCAGTCAAGCCATCATCTGTATATAGATAGAAGTAAAAAGGTAAACATAAAGTGAACAGGTTAACTATTTTATTAGTAAAGTACAATCCAAGTGTGTATAGAAGATTAGCGATACATTACAGATGTTTAAACGAATTCATTCCAAAATGGCAATAAGTAAGGCAATGTCAGAGTTTGACACCAGAACAGGGTACCCCCACCAACTTGGCGTCAAAACTCTAAGTATGTCAACCTAACATTTTTCTTCTGTTTTTTTTTTGTTATTAATTTTGTGAACTTAAATTGCTTAAGCATGGTAAACAAAGGAGATTTTACTGAAAATCCAAGCCAGTACTCCTATGTTACAATTTTATTTTGGATGTGTTTTCTTGAATCAAATGTAAAAATGAATTTATTTAATGAATTTGTTATCTTAAAACATCACCAAATTCGTTAAAGGGTACCCTATTCTGAAGTAACACGCAATATCCTTACTTAAAACTCATTCAAAACTATCCAGTTAAAATATTGATTTTAAAAACAATCTAAAGGGAGAAAATAGTTACATTGAACTTCAAAATATCATTTATCATTTTATAGTACTACAGGAGAATAGGCTGCCCCTTGGAAAATTTGATGAAATTATTGGCGATGTTTACTAAAACACAAAGGTATTTAATCCGAACGATATTGTATCCAATGGGGCGACTTTAATTGATGTAGATTGCGCCATTGTAATAGAATTATATATATTTTCTTAACCAAAACCACTGAGAAAGAGGGCATTTACATTTATGGGTAATTAATCCCCTAACAGTTTACAAAGTCAACAGCTCCAAATTATTAAAAATTAGCCATAGTGAACGTTTAATGGTTCATTATATCTAATATTTTTAAACATTTCGTGCATTTAATATATAAGAAATGGATTTCCCAAGAAGAGTTGGATATAATATAAATTAAAATATAGATACAGATTGTTTCGACACGGGGAAATGAGGGGAAAATATTTGGCTACCATGAGCTCAGCTTTATCGCCAAGTTGGCGAATTAACACTTTTCTTCAGTCAAGCCATCATTGGTATATATCCAGCTAACTATTTTATTATTAAAGTACAATCCGAGTGTGTTTAGAGGATTGAACATACATTACAGGCGCATTACAGGCAAAGAATAGCCAAAATGAGAATAAGTGCGGCAATGTGAGAGTATGACAACAAAACAGGGTACCCCCACCAGCTTGGCGATAAAACTCTAAGCATGGCAACCTAACATTTTTTTTCTAAATATTTGTTATTAATTTGGGGAAATTAAATTGTTTAATCATGGTAAACAACGGGGATTTTACTGAAATTCCAAGCCAGTACTCATATTATACAATTTCATTTTGGATGTGGTTTCTTGAATCAGATAGAAAAATGAATTTATTTCATGAATTTGTAACCGTAAAACATCTTTAAATTAGTTAAAAGGTACCCTATTCTGAAGTAACACCTAATATCCTTACTTAAAACTCATCCAAAACTATCCAGTTTAAATATTTATTTGAAAAAAACTCTAAAGGCAAAAAATAATTATATAGAACTTTAAAATAATCATATATTTTTTTTATTTTTTAGCACCTTTACCAAATTATGGAATTTTTCACCTGGCGTATTTTTACATTTATTTTAAGACTATAAGGAACGTAAATTGGGCAAAATTAATAAGTATCGTGTAAATTAATCTGTAACTTCCTGATCTACAAGGTTTATGCCATTTTTTATTATAGAGCAATTTGTCGCAACGTCACGAACCCTATAATGCCCCACCAGTTAACTTTTATGTTTACAACAGCCAATAGACAAACAATAAACTGCCTTTCCGTTTGAAACTAAAGCCAGAATTGTCATAAAATTAGATATTCCCTATCGTGCGAAATCTCCTTATTGCATTTGGTTTCACATGAGTTTAGGGTGCCCCTTAATTTTGATCCTTTATCAATAATTCTACTTGTAGTGATAATTTGTCTGGGAAAGTTCACGAAGAATTGCAATAAAGTAAATATAATGGAATATATTATTTGATAGCTCATTAATATTAAATTTAATTTTGAATTTCAGAACTGCTGTCAGGCCAAGATGGTTAGTTTTGCAGAATTCGGTAAGATGAGCTTTCACAAATTCTTTAATTCATATCAATGTATATTATTATATGGTATTGCAAGAAAAGAGATTTCCATCTTTTGATTGACGTCTACTCTTCAGAGTCTTTTTTAATTTTAATTAAAGTTTCCAGAGGGTTATAGTATATCCAACATGGCCATTTTCTGGTTATACATTGTGTATTAAAATTCTTCAAATGTAGAATATACTTTTTTTTACTGAGAGCTATAAAAACGTTGTGAAAAAATGTAATCAGCATCATGTAGTGAACCAACATCAGTATTAACAGGCTGTTAATTCTATATCTGTCCACGATGTTGTTCTGTAAATTAAATATATCTCGTAAATATAATAAGTGAATTTCGTACCCCGACCCGGCGTGTAGCCATACGGAAAACTGACATCCGATCGCCACGACGGTAATCACCACACCACAAGGTGTTGCTGACCTACGAGAGTTCCGTCATGGTTCGAGTTTAATGTTGACGACCCCAGTAAGGAACAATACTACAACAGCAAGTTCGGGACTACCAGGGAAGTCTGAAAAGAAGGATCACTCAGGAAACCCCGGGTTCGTGAAACCCGAGTATACCTAAAGGAGGTATACCAGTTGAGGTTGCGGACGGCTATCATTAGCCTAGGAGGGACACTCCTAGTTACCAGGGGGCGCCACGAGGAGGCTGATAGCTGTCCTGGGTGAAGTACCGCAGTACAACACCCTGAGGCTCATCTCCAGAGCTGCGCCGAAGCACTGCTGAGGTGAATCACTGCCCCACCCCCCGTAAATATAATAAAGTGACTTTTTTGGCATCTATGAATATACAGTGGAATCCGCTTCATGTGATCAAGGTTAATATTATCAATCGCTTTTTGTTATCGCAATCACTTGGTCCCGATTTTCTCTATTCATTTGTATGTTAAAATTATCGCTTTATGTGATCCTTACATCCATTAATGTTATCAGTTTTCGAACCTCATTTTAACTGTCAAAGGAATATATATTCAGAAGGATAATATATTCAGGAAATATATTCAGAAGGAACCCATTATTTTCTTTTCCTTCTCTGTTTGAATTTCCGAGAATTCTCTTCTTCAACCTATGGAAATGGGAAATGAACAAAGGTGTGTAAAATTACAGCTTCCTGGAATTTTTCAGAAATACGCACACCCTTCTGATGGTTAATGGTTGTCAGATAAGCAGAAGGCAACACATTATTATTGGAAATGAGAAGGAGTGTATTCACATTTTATGCCTTGTTCGCTTACATGCAGCTTGTCGATATGGAAGCCAGAAAGCGAAATGATTTAACTTTTAAACAAAAGGTCGAAATTTAAATCGTTATGACAGGTTGATTATGATTACGACAATTTCTCAATAAGCTGCTTAGAAAAAAATTATAGACAATCAACAATTCATCACTTTTTTAATTATGTATACAATTCTTATGTTTTAAAGGATAATATACCGTACATAAATATAAGGTGTGTTTTTCATTTTCTTTTGAAATTTAGTACATGGGAATTAAATGGGAGAGGGAAATATATCTAATTTTGCATATCGTTTATTGTTACCATATTGTTCCCAATTTATGAAGCGTAGCGTTCGTGGATTGAGTAGACTTTGAATTAAGACAGCAAAAATAACAGCACTTTTTTCGTAATGCAGGGAAAACACGAATACAGCAGCCAACACCGCGAGAACTGGCTAGCACAGGCGATAACTCTTAGCGCCAAACAACGTAGGTCTTTACCTCTACAAATTTCTCAGCTAACTGAACCTCGATCAGGAACGGCCCCCGGTATTTATATCCTCGGGAGAAACTGGAATATTCTAGAAAGTACTAGGTACAAGCGGTCGCCAAGAAAGTCACCAAGTCGCCAAATTTGGTGATAATTCGCCAAACTTGGCGTCAGAAATTAGTCGCCAAAAACATCGCCTACGAGCCAATATCTCGCCAAATACATGATTTACCCATTATTGTATACGGCAAAAATACATGCTAACTTGCGAAATTCGTAACAATATTAACAGTGTCCCAAACTGATCACATTAAGCGGACTACACTGTACTTTTCAACCTCTGGGGTTGGCACATCAAGACTTCTGCTCCGGGGGTCTTCTGTTTGGTTCCTGCTTTTGAATTACGAGGACTCAGTGGGAACAATGTTATTTGCATACATAATATACACGTGCTTCTCTCGTGGTGCTAAATGAGTAACAGGTTCACAGCCTTGTTAAGATGTTCAGTTAATTTCTCTATAGCTTTCTGCATTGGAGAAAAAAAGTCCTTTTGGCGAACTTTTTCAGAGCAATAAGGAGAGCATTAACAGAGGTCCTACTCTCACTAGATCTGAGCGTGAACTGACTTTTTATGAGAACTCACAGCCCTTCATATATCTTTCAGATTTCTGAAAATTTCCACAGTCTTTTTAGTAAAATCTAGAAAAAGGTGTCTGGCAAATTATAGCAAGTTGCCAAATATGGCGATATATCGCGAAATTTTTCCTCAAAAATGAGTCTCCCAAAACTTCGCCCAGGAGCCAATATCTTGTCAATTTGGCGAGATACCATACAAACAAATTACATGTTTATATTAGTCTTAAAAATATAAATA
The DNA here is from genome assembly GCA_032207245.1 of Pardosa pseudoannulata. NCBI lineage: Eukaryota > Metazoa > Arthropoda > Arachnida > Araneae > Lycosidae > Pardosa > Pardosa pseudoannulata. The sequence continues at coordinate 50,892,927 of CM063500.1, forward strand.
TATAGAGACAGATATTGATATATGAGAAGAGTGTGAGCTAATAGTAGGTAATGAGAAAAAGAATCACTTTTCAAGCTGTTCAATCTAGGTATGACTTCTGTCAATTAAATTATTAATGTAACTATTATTAATAGGTTTTATATAGTGTATCTAAGAAGATGATTCCTATGTAATGAGCTCTAGGTTTGTGCCCAATAGAATTTTGAAAATAAAACAAAGCTTACAAGTATAAATACGTGATTTTAGGTAGTGTAAATAAGTGAATTTAGGTGATTTGTTCAAAAGCATAATTTCTATGTAGTTGATTCTATGTCCTTACCCCAATGCTATTTTGCAAGTAAAAATAACATTTACGAGAATATAAATGATTTTACGATAAGTGATTTTAGGTAATTCATTCAAAAGGATAATTTCTGGGAAGTTAATTCTAGGTTCTAACCTCGATGCTATTTTGTAAATAAAATAAGTTTAGGAATATATAAATGATTTTAGGATAAGTGATTTTAGGTAATTCAAGAATAATTTCTGGGCAGTTAATTATATGCACTTACCCTGATGTTATTTTGTAAGCAAAATAAGCTTAGGAGAATATAAATGATTTGATTATATTATAAGTAATTTCAGATAATTTATTTAAACGGATAATTTCTGGGCAGTTGATTCTATGTCCTTACCCTGATGTTATTCTGTAAGTAAAATAGTATTTAAGAGTACATGAATGATATTTATGATAAGCGATTATCGGTAATTCTTTCAAAAGTGTAATTTTGGGGCATTTGATTCTATGTCCTTTCCCCGATACTAATTTGTAACTAAAATAACACTTAGGAATATATAAATCAGTTTTTGGTAATATGTACAAGATATTTTCGATTACAATAATATGTACAAGAATATGTAAATAGACAATAATATATGTACAAGAATATGTAAATGTATAAGATAATATAATATGTACAAGGTATTACGATGTTGTTTTGTAAGCAAAATAACACTTAAAATTATATAAATGATTTTTTGGTAAAATGTACACGATATTTTTGATTATAGCAATATGTACAATATAATAGATATAAGAATATGTAAATGTGCAAGATAATATGTACAAGAATATGTTAAATGTACAAGAAATTTATACAAGAATATATAAATGTACAAGATAAAATGTATAAGAATATGTAAATGTACAACATAATATAATATGTACAATGTAATATGTACAAAATATTGAGGGGCTAGTTTGTAAGTAAAATAACTCTTAGGAATATATAAATGATTTTTTTCGGTAATATGTACCAGTTATTTTCCAGGCCGCTGTTTCTAGTTTTGACTCTGATGATATTTTGTAAATTATTTTACACTAACGAAAATGAGTTTCACTTCGTGGAATTGGGCCGAGATATTCATTCTTAGCCCACTAAAGAGTTTCTTCCCGAAGATCTTATAAATATATACATTACGCTTAACCATAAACCATCTTTACGTATTTTGTTCAATAAAAACAGATTCAGGCTGTTAAATCTAGGTATTGCTTCGATGTTCTTCCATAAGTTAATTGCAAAAAACACTGAGTTAATAATTAGCATATAATGCATCGAGTTTGAAGAGGTTGAAAATAAGTTTTCTTCGTTTTTTTTACTCAGATGAAGATTTGGCCGAATTGAAAGAAGAAGAAGCCCAGGGTTGTTGCGCGTCCTGCTGCGGGAAATCCAAGAAACACAAAGACGTGGTTTGTACGCATTCCTTGAATATTTCGTACATAGGTTTCGAACCGAGGCTGAACCAGAAACAGATAACCGCAAAAAAAGAGTTATTTTGGTCAGATCTGAACAGAAATATTACCAGTTTATTACCTGTTCTAACCGCTTCATAAATTGGTGGACAGACGAACAGATAACTTAGGCTATTATTATACAGGGGATTTAATCTTGCGCAATCATTTCAAATTTCGATTTTTTGGTTTATTTTAAACTGAATGGAGAAGCATTGTCGAAATCTCGCACCAAGACCTTGGTGCGAGTTTTCTGCTAAAACGAAAATTAATTAATTTAATTTAATTAATGAATTAATGTTTGAAAAATTGTGGTAACATCAAGTGTCATCCATTACAAGTTTGAAAAATGTATTTGAACTTGGGTGGATAAATAAAAATCATTTTATTAACGGTTAGAAATTTGAACAAGATATATAAATATGAATATATAGAGAGAGTGTGAACTAATAGTCAGAATTCAACAAACATAAACTTATGCAGGCACATATATATTGTTACGAGCTTCACCCGAAGATTGAGAAATCGAATGGACTTTTACGACATTAGAAAACTAAAACACGAACTTATTAACAGAACAATAAAAGTTCACAATTCAAAATATCGCAGGTAAAAAACAGTTAACCATTCCAGAACAATCGAGTACCATCTTTAACAATCAAGAGCACATGTAAACACTGCTATAAAGCAAGTACTAAACACGCTACAGCGCGGCTAGGTAAAAACCGACTCCGCTTTCTAGAATCAACGTACCGCAAGTCAACCGGAATACAAGGCGATGGTAGAACTGGATTGCCTGAGCCGGGCTCTCTATCCAGAGAATTCTACAGTAAGCAGAAAATTGACAACAAAATAACTTAGGTCAAGAAGATCCGGTTAGAACATTCCATAACAATCGAGTACCATTGGAACAATCCAGAGCACATGTAAACACTGCTATACGACTAGTATTAAAAACGCTACAGCACGAATAGGTAAAAAGCAACTTCACTAGCTAGAATCAATGTACCGCAAGGCAACCGGACTTGGCAAGAATAAGGTGGAAACTGACTCATAGAAGGCATACAAGGCGATGGTAGAACTGGATTGCCTGGGACGGTCTCTCTAATCCAGAGAATACTAACAGTAAGCAGAAAAATGAAAACGAGAGTAAAATAAAACTTGAAAAGATGAAAGAATGGGATAGGGAGATGGATTAGTGTGTTCAGAACACAAGAACTAGAGAGTAGAAAGTTTAGGTATAGAAAAATACAAATATTTTTCCGGCCAGGGACATCCGTGCTCTGCCATGACCCGAGGTGAAGTGAGTAGTTTGGTCATTCTGGGGAGCTGAATAACGTCTCAACCCGAGCGTCCATTTATAAACTTGCAGAGATTTCGAGAAAGTACCGCAGTTGTAGGAAGACTCCCCTTCATTCCGAGCACTCGCAAAAACAGATGATCTGATCCCAGCTGTTTTCCAGGACAATAGCGTGGCATCGCAGAGTCTGGGATCTTGACAATAGGACTGAATAGACGATTACGCCCCCTGACGGATCACGTTTAGGATTTCTCAAGAATTCCGGAAAGGGACAGCCAGCGAATGAGAATTAAGCTAAAATATCTAACTGTTACTTTAGCTGCAGTCCTCAAGTAACTGGAATTCTAACTGACCCAAAAAACAATTGGAAGGACCGTAACTGATCCCCAGGTATAAAAAGCCTCCAATTTTGTGACTCATGGATTTTCGACATTTTTTTACGGAGGTGCTTGACTTCGTAAAGGATTTTCCGTTTTTTTTTTTTTTTTTTTTTTTTTTTTTTTACCGGAGCCAGTTTTCTAGTTCGGGAGATTCGTTAATTCCGCTCATATAGGGAACGGCAGAGTCTCTGATACCGAACGGGGGATAAATTGGGTTTGATTGCACTCTGAAAAGCCTCCCCACTTGTACGAGATTATTAAATCTCTTTTTTTCTTTCGACTGTGATCGTCGTGAGGAAGTTATACTGGCAACCATCCTTTGAAGATCTACATGATTTGGGAATTAACAGAACATGTAAATAGCCGTAGTTAATCAAGAATAAAAGTAAATTTCCAATTATATCTTGACTGTGATCCATTCTTCACGTTACCTCTCACTCGAGAATGTTGAAGTCGTCACAGTTGGAACGTTCCAGAAATTTCCGGTTATGCCAATTGTGTCACCAATTATATCGCCAAAATTGAGCAAATCCATTTCCATGTCGCCTAATTTAGTGCCAAAGTATACTTCGCCAGCTAGCCAGATACACATATTTAAAGTTTGTGGCAATATCTATACTCCTTAACCCATCCACCGGTTTCATATTTTACCTTTCAAAACAGTCACCCTTTTCGTAAATCCAGACGGAACTTAGTACCATACTAGAGTTGGTTTGTTGTCAGGCTACTTTTAAATTATTTTCCCTACAAGGTAAAGGATTCTGTTACTCAAAATTAGTTTCTTTCATTTATTATCGCTGCAATATATTTTTTTTTTTAAAAGTGTGCGATAAGTTATACGAGTGCGAACGAGAATCGACAGGTCCGTTTTCGAACAGGAATTCGCTGTCGAATTATGTCAGTGGGTTAACTCTACATTGTGAAAACCAATTTAAGTCAAACTCGGTTGACGGCTAAACTGCTCTTTCATATTTTTTTCCCATTTTGTATAATCGTTTCCTATCATATCAGAGCAAATAAGAGTGTTATTCATAGATTGATCTTTTATTTCTATAAGATATGTCATGTATGGTGAAGTACAAGTGCTTTAAATAGTAAGAGCCTGAATTATATATATATATATATATAACAAAATATATATATAAAATACAAATATATATATATATATATATATATATATATATATATATAATATATATATATATATTTATATATATATATAATTTATATATATATATATATATATATATGATACACATATTATATGTAATGGGTAATTTACCTCATTACAAAAGTAAGGGAATTCTCATTGCCTTTGGTAAATACGTAAGTAAAGGTAGTCGGAATAATTAAGAGTAGAATTTTGAAAAATAGATAAGCAGATCATCCTAGTAAAATCTTCCAGGGCATAAGAAAACTGATGGTCACAACTGTAAAGAATGATACATCTTGCCAAGAAAAAAAAAGACATTCAAAATACAAAGTAGTGACGTGTTAGATTAGATTTTTGAGATAGCAAATAGTAACGACTGTCAGATGCAAAAGAACTTGTTAGAACAAACAATTTTCAAAAATACAAAGAGAGAATGGAAAATGACAGTCAGCTACTATATTTTCCAGAAGATTTTCCTAATTTTAGTTCTGCCATGTAAGGCTTAGCGGGTGAAAAACCAGCAAGCCAAATTATGGGTATATGAGCCAAACAATTATAATTCTAAATGGGTAGTTACTTGTAGACACCTCGTAACGTAGTCTAATCGTCAGCAACTTATGTAAGAAGAATGGTAGTCAGCAAGAATTAATCTTTTGTAATCGTCACAAACTCAAAAGAAAAAAACAAAGCTTTTCGCTAAGGTTTTTCATAAAATAATAGAATGATTGAAAAATCATTTTAGAATACATATATAATTACATTGGTTTATTTTAAATTAAAAATATCATTTCATATAAATTAAATTTCTTTTTGAGGGCAAAAGAAGAAAATGAGTTTGGCGATAGCCGAGGAAACTCTACAAACTGTCTCGGAAAGTCTGCCTGAAGCCAAGGAGTTCATCAATCCGAAGTTCTTACCCCTCACATTCGTGCCGGATTTTATCATCTCAGAGATCCAGGAGGACTCGTTTAGGAGTCTACCTTACGTCCTCAACTCGGAGGCCGTGTTACTCGTCGCCGACGTATCAGGTACATCATTATTTGTGATTCTAATGTAATATTTTATTTTTAATTTTTTATATCGATCATTTCAAAATTTTATCTGTCTACTTTATATATGATTTCATGTTTCTAAATATAAAAACAGTACCAACCCTTACTTACCTTTGTCAATCAGGTACATCATTATTTGTGATTCTAATGTAATATTTTATTTTTAATTTTTTATATCGATCATTTCAAAATTCTATCTGTCTACTTTATATATGATTTCATGTTTCTAAATATAAAAACAGTACCAACCCTTACTTATCTTTGTCAATCAGGTACATCATTATTTGTGATTCTAATGTAATATTTTATTTTTAATTTTTTATATCGATCATTTCAAAATTCTATCTGTCTACTTTATATATGATTTCATGTTTCTAAACATAAAAACTTTACCAGCCCTTACTTAACTTTGTCAATCAGGTACATCATTATTTGTGATTCTAATGTAATATTTTATTTTTATTTTTTTTTATATTGATCATTTCAAAATTCTATCTGTCTACTTTATATTTGACTTCATGTTTCTAAATATAAAAACTGTACCAACCCTTACTTACCTTTGTCAATCACGTACATCATTATTTGTGATTCTAATGTAATGTTTTATTTTTAATTTTTTATATCGATCATTTCAAAATTCTATCTGTCTACTTTATATATGATTTCATGTTTCTAAACATAAAAACTTTACCAGCCCTTACTTAACTTTGTCAATCAGGTACATCATTATTTGTGATTCTAATGTAATATTTTATTTTTATTTTTTTTTATATTGATCATTTCAAAATTCTATCTGTCTACTTTATATTTGACTTCATGTTTCTAAATATAAAAACTGTACCAACCCTTACTTACCTTTGTCAATCACGTACATCATTATTTGTGATTCTAATGTAATGTTTTATTTTTAATTTTTTATATCGATCATTTCAAAATACTATCTGTCTACTTTATATATGATTTCATGTTTCTAAATATAAAAATATTACCAACCCTTACATATCTTTGTCAATCAAGTACATCATTATTTGTGATTCTAACGTAATATTTTATTTTTATTTTTTTATATCGATCATTTCAAAATTTTATCTGTCTACTTTATATATGATTTCATGTTTCTAAATATAAAAACATTACCAACCCTTACTTACCTTTGTCAATCAAGTACATCATTATTTGTGATTCTAACGTAATATTTTATTTTTATTTTTTTATATCGATCATTTCAAAATTTTATTTGTCTACTTTATATTTGACTTCATGTTTCTAAATATAAAAACTGTACCAACCCTTACTTACCTTTGTCAATCACGTACATCATTATTTGTGATTCTAATGTAATGTTTTATTTTTAATTTTTTATATCGATCATTTCAAAATACTATCTGTCTACTTTATATATGATTTCATGTTTCTAAATATAAAAATATTACCAACCCTTACATATCTTTGTCAATCAAGTACATCATTATTTGTGATTCTAACGTAATATTTTATTTTTATTTTTTTATATCGATCATTTCAAAATTTTATTTGTCTACTTTATATATGATTTCATGTTTCTAAATATAAAAACTGTACCAACCCTTACATATCTTTGTCAATCAAGTACATCATTATTTGTGATTCTAACGTAATATTTTATTTTTATTTTTTTATATCGATCATTTCAAAATTTTATTTGTCTACTTTATATATGATTTTATGTTTCTAAATATAAAAACATTACCAACCCTTACTTACCTTTGTCAATCAAGTACATCATTATTTGTGATTCTAACGTAATATTTTATTTTTAATTTTTTATATCGATCATTTCAAAATTTTATTTGTCTACTTTATATATGATTTCATGTTTCTAAATATAAAAACATTACCAACCCTTACTTACCTTTGTCACTCAGGTACATCATTATTTGTGATTCTAATGTAATATTTTATTTTTAATTTTTTATATCGATCATTTCAAAATTCTATCTGTCTACTTTATATATGATTTCATGTTTCTAAACATAAAAACTTTACCAGCCCTTACTTACCTTTGTCAATCAAGTACATCATTATTTGTGATTCTAACGTAATATTTTATTTTTATTTTTTTATATCGATCATTTCAAAATTTTATTTGTCTACTTTATATATGATTTCATGTTTCTAAATATAAAAACTGTACCAACCCTTACTTATTTTTGTCAATCAGGTACATCATTATTTGTGATTCTAATGTAATATTTTATTTTTAATTTTTTATATCGATCATTTCAAAATACTATCTGTCTACTTTATATATGATTTCATGCCTCTAAATATAAAAACTGTACCAACCCTCACTTACCTTTGTCAATCAGGTACATCATTATTTGTGATTCTAATGTAATATTTTATTTTTAATTTTTTATATCGATCATTTCAAAATACTATCTGTCTACTTTATATATGATTTCATGCCTCTAAATATAAAAACTACCAACCATTACTTACCTTTGTCAAACTCGAGAGTGATTTTATTTTATGAGCTGCTATATCCATTTAAATACTCCTGACAGAGATACATAACCTAAACATTTAGTGTATCTAATGAAATGAAATAGTTTTATTTTTTTTTAATATTAGAATTCCTATAAACTAACTTCAAACATATTACAGATGTCTGTGCAATCTAAGTACAGTATCTGACTTTAACGGTAAAACTGTGACATTCTTGAGACAAACTCAGAGAACCTGTAACATTTTTTAAATGAAAAAGTACTGGTTTAAATTAATGAAAATGACCATTTTAAGTAAACTATCATGTGAGACTTTGTTTTACAAAATTCCAAAAATTAATTACTTTTATTCTTAAATTACCAATTTTAAAACTGTCTGTTCATTCTTAAATCTTAAAGAAAGAAACAAAAATAGATATCAGATGCTTTCGGGTAAATATATTATCTCTGATTTGTTGATACTTCAAGATGGAAAAAAGTAGTTACGATTTTTTACCTTTCAGAAGAGATGAATTTTTAATTTGGTGTCACTGATATGGTTGGTATTTCAATCTTTTGAATAATATACACATTTAAAATGTAAATATTGCTTCAAAGTATTTTTAAGCAAATAAAAGCCTACTTTTGGCTGAAAATTATAGAATAAATTTAATTTACTGACTTTTGAAGACCAACAAGAACATACACATTCCAGTTTGTCATTGACAAACGAAAATTCATGTTTTCCGGCAGTATGAGGTACAGATTTGATATCTACGCTCCGGCTTTTGTCGCCAAATTTGGCGACTTTTGGGAGCGTTTTACCGTTGATGACTGTTTATCTTTTACTTCCTTAACATTGGAGATTTGTAGTGCCAACCTGGTTCGTTCTTTAATCCGCATTGGTGCACGTGACCAACTGGCGCCTTTTTGGAATTATTTCTCCCCTAGAGAGATCTTTCGCGTTAGTGTACGTGCTGGTCAGTAACGCGAATTAATTAATTTTTTTTAATTTTTTCTCTTATTTTCTTTCAATTAATTTCTTTATTTTTTAATGTTTCTTAAAATAGCGCGTGACCAACTGGAGTCTTTTTGGAATTATTTCTCCTCTAGAGAGGTCTTTCGCGTTACTGTACGTGCTGGTCTGGTTGAAATGAGCGCGTGGTCAGGTTATACCATTTTTTTAAAATCTTTTTTGGTATTTTGTGCATTATGGGTTAGAAAGGAGGGAATTTTTTCATAATTTTTCAATGTTTCATACTTTATTCTGTGTTTTAAAATGTGTGTATGTCATTTTACAATTGTTGTAACATTATGGAGGACTTTCCCCCTCAAAAATAAAAAAAAATTAATATATTTGGTAATTAATTTCTTTTTTTTTAATGTTTCTTAAAATGTGTGTATGTTTTTTTAATATTTATGTTAACAATATGGGGGGTTGAAAGGGGTTTTCCTAATCAAAGTTAAAAAAAATTATGTTTTTTAAATAATTTTTCAATGTTTCATAATTTTTTTAATGTTTCTCAAAATGTGTGTTTTTTTTTTTTTGTTCTAACAATATGGGGGGTTGAGGAGGGGAGAATTCTCAAAAATAAAAAATCCTCCCTCAGAAATAAAAAAATTTAATATTTTATTCTTTCTGAAAATGCCATTTCTGCCGCCATTTTTATACATGGTTTCTTAAAATCCATGTAGTGGCATCCATGTTTTTTTCTTGGTGATCTTTCAGAAAGCGCCATTTTGTTTGGCGACTATCAAAAATGGAGTTTTTTGCCAAGATCGACAAGAAAAAAAACATGGCGGCAGTAAGAGCGTAGATATCGCATTAGTTCCCAGTATGCCAGAAAACATCAGCAAATACTAAGATTTACCAAAAAATGAATGTGTATTTTTTTAAAATTTTCCCCCGCTCCCTTTGAGTGGGTCTTCAGACCAGTACCCCGAATGCCCCGTGTAAATCAGGCCCTGCTTCTGGTACCTGCAGCTGACAATATTTGGAGCAATAGATTGATATTTGATGAATCCCAGATCCTTAAAATCTCCATCTACACAATCAACCTACTTGACGAGGACTATTTATTTTTAATCTGCCCTGGAAACATCACTAATTAACTTGATTTGATTTACTATATCAAAAAAGGTGTCCTAGCCCTTTAACCTTTCACAGTCTATTGTTCCCAAAATCGAACATAATATTTATAAAATTATTTAAAATTAAATCTCATCAATATTGATACAAAAAAATTAGCAAATGTAGTGAAGGGACTACTTGATTTTTTAAAATAAAAGCTATATTTCTATGATTAATAGAAAAATATATAAAAAATCTTAAAAAATAACCCTTTTTATATATTTTCTATAGAGCACATATTAAAAATTCACAGAAATGTAAAAAAACATCTAATGCTTCTAAAATCCGATTGGTATCCTTAAAACAACTTTATTTAAAAAATATGAAATTCGACATTAATAATCAGAAACGTACCTGGAATAATTTATTATTTACTGATGTTCCCAATTGGGAACAATGGACTGTTGCCGCTACACTCGACGAAATAATTTCGACTACGGGAGACCATTTCTTGAAAGGGGTAGGAGATGACGGGGAATTTCCTAATTTTATGAAAAGGGATTTCAATTCTATTAGCAGTCTAGTGCGTTCGCTTCTCAGATATTATTTTGAAAGGTGTTAAATGTATTTTGTCTGTGAACTACAAGTTACAACCGCTTTTCTAAGAATTGTACCAAGGAAAATTAGGCCTCAACCTGGACTCAAAGTTTATCGCCCTATATCACAGAGAAAAAGTGATGGCCATATTCTTGTACAAACAACACAAAGTAGATGTGAACAGTGCACATTAAATGCAAGATTAGCTTGCAATGAGTGCAAGAAAAAATTGCATCTCCATTGATTTCTAATATATCATAAAATAAAGGTATAAACTCATGTTTTTTATATGTGTTTAAGAAGATGTTGTTTTCATTTAAATTTATATTTTTTAAACTTTATTGATATCTGTCCTTAAATTAAAAAAATTAAATTTATTCTAGTTATTTTTTTTATTTAATATTTAATATATACATCATTCTATTCAATTTGTGAATCCAGTGTATAGTCAAGAGTGGCCAATGTTCCCAGTTGGGAACATCATGAAAATCGTAAAAGAAATTTTTTTTCCACAATTAAATGACTAACATACCTTAACTGAAGCATTAGAAGGCAAGATATGCAAAAAAAAAAAATAATTTAAAATATATCTGGATCTGAATTCGGCCTGTAAAAGGATAATGCGGCCTGTATCAGCGCACTATGGTAGGTTCCACAAATACATTGTAGATTTCATAATTATATTCCATTATATAAGCATCATAATCTTACCCAAAGTCTTTCGACGTATTTTTCTATCAAAAATCAGCAGTGTATCTTATCATAGTGATTTATTTATTTACCAGTACTCGGTGCCGTACAGAAATATGGAACTTATTTAACTTTTGAGTAGGTTAATTACTGTTTTATAATTAATAAATTTGGACATAAGTTGATTTCTGAACTCATAAAAATACTTGTTAGCCAAGTATTTTTATGAGTAATAGTTTAATTTTTAAAAGTAGTTTATTGCTTACTTCAATTTATATTTGATTAATATTACTTATAAAACATAACGATAGATACATATAGAGGGTGTCCCAAAACGACCGCAGAAACTGTGCACAGCTATATTAATCGGTGGGAGTAGATACAACCTGCTCAAAGAAACGTTTCTGAACGATTCATTGTTTACGAGAAAAATACGAAAAACAAAGTATGAGGTCACTTCCGGTGCTAGAAAAACTCTCTATTGAAGATATCAACAGCAGTATATGCACAGACATACTCTCTAACAGTTCGTAAGGCATTTCCATATCATCTGTCGTACATCAGGTACATGTCTCAGTAGTCACAAACGGAATATATGGCCACGATACGTAGACTACCAGTATCTGTAAGAAGCACCCTTTTAAATACCAGTTCAACGGCGGCTTGGCGTCATTCCGTATCGAGCTCGCATGCATGACGAGATATGCGCGGCGAACGTTTTATGCATTATCGTCTGAAAAAATACGCAAATACTGTTGTTAATATGTCCAATAAAACGTTTTTTTCATGCACCGGCAGTGACGTCATACTTTTTTCTCGTAAACTATGGATTGTACAGGAACTCTTCTTTCGGCAGTTTTAACAATTTGACAGTTTAATTTTTTTCCAGAATTCAGTCAAAAACATGTCACATTTTTTATTGATTTTTTTTTATTTATTTTAATTTTTAAGTTAAGATATGTTATTAAAATTAACATTTCTAATATTTTTAATAATTTATTACAACTTTTATTTCTTTCTATGAAAGCATCATAGAACTGAATTTTATCTTCAGTCTCATCGATATCCAAGTTAATTTTTGGAATTCCAGTGAAAGCAAATCTAGGAGGCGGATCCGAAAGATTATCACAATTAATTTTAAAAAAATTGTCTTGCTTGACTGATTCCATCTGTACTACTATCAGAATCACTACTATCCAGGTCATCTAGTAAACTTTCGCTACTATCATTTACAGATAATTCAGTTTCTGATTCCGAGTCACAGTTCGAATCACAAGAAATTAGCTCCATACGCTCTGAATTATCCATTATTTAAAAGTAAAAATATATTATTCAACTCTTACATCAATAAATTTATCAGGCGATTAGTAAAATATAACCAGAAAGCTATACACTGAAAGATAACAATTCGTCTTCTGATACAAAACATGCGAAAAAAAACCCGTGCTTTTGAACCAATCAGAGTAGAAAATACAATAAACTGAAAACTATTATTTACTGGCCATCTGTACGAATAATTTGTTACTAAAATTGGAAAAAATACAGCCGAAACGATGCAAGTGAAATAGAAATCAGATTGCCTGTACGCCGTACGGGCAAATCAGAAAAGGCCCGAAAGCTGTGCTCGTACGGCGTACGGGCAAAACAGGGAAGGGGTTAATGCACACCCAACCAGGAATCTAGCTTTGCAGTGCTACTGCGGTCATTTTGGGACACCCTGTATATACAAAAATAAAGTTTAATAAAGTCATTTTTTGGTATTGTTACCACTTTTATAGAATTTGATGGTCCTTATTTTTATGTCAGGTTTCACAAAGTTGTGCGAATCGTACTGCCAGAAAGGAGTGAGTGGCATAGAACAACTGGCCGCAGTGCTGAATGGATTTATGAGTACACTCACGGCAAGTGAGTACTAACACACATTTATTGCATATACCTCTTGTGGTGAATGTATGACACTTATGACAGACATCTGTAAACATCTATCTATTTACATGCAGACATGTAATGATACTTTTATTACGCTTGATTCCGATTATGTTTTCCCAGGTAATTATTTTCATGCAACCCTAAATAATGTTTTTGACTGTTCCCTAGTAGATTCCTTCCGGTAATTTATTATTATCCTTATTGTAATAAATAGCTTAAAATTGTATTCTTCTTTCATGTATAATTCAATACCCTAAAATACTGATAGATAAAAGGTTGTAAATCTACAAGAAGAGATGTCAAAGAAAGAAGAATACTGTTGGTTATTTACTCTTGAGAGATACAGTGCAACTTGTTTTCTATGATTTATGTATGAACAAAAACTGAGGGAAGGAAACCATGCAAACTTCCGAATATTGGGTTAAGAACAGGAGGACACTTGAAATTTCAACATCTGAATCTTAAAGTGTAAAGTGCCTGAGTCATACAATAGCTTAACAGGTACAATAGGGCTTGCAGAAGTCAGTGTCTAATGTTACAATGCCAGTAATAGCTTGGAGGTTTGTAGTTTTACTGAAACAACAGTACGTATATGTATTAAGATCCTAGTTACTGAAAAAACTACTAATAGCAATCCGAATCAAACATAAAGAAATACGAAACAGTATCAGTCATCCATTAAGGTTTAAGACAGTATTAAGTTTTTCGAGTGACGAGAAATCCAATGTAACTCATGCTCAACAAGAACATCTTGCTCGTCATAATTGACTAGGATAACTAATTTAAGTAATCTCTTCACTAAAACCTTGAAAAGAGAGTTTTTCTTTAGTTGTAATCAACGACGATTTAGACCTCTTTGTTCATGCCAGATCGTGATAAAGAAATGCCCTTAGTGCTTAAATCTTATTCATTCTGTCAATGTTAGCGCAGGATTGGGTAAAATATTCACGTATGATATTTGCAAATAATTTCTAACAAATTGCGTTCTTATGCTTTCATATAATTTTACTGTTTTATACAATTATAACTGTATAGGTATATAAATATTATAGTAAAGATAATCTATGTATTAACATGGTAACATATTTATATATATATATATATATATATATATATATATATATATATATATATATAATACAACAGAACATCTTTAAATGATAATTACAAACAAAACTAATTTTTAATACAGACTGCATATGCTACCAATTATAAATCAAAAATAAATGTCCCATTTTTTTCTTCTGTAGTGCTGATATCGGGAGGTGGTGACATTCTTAAGTTTGCTGGTAAGTAATTGGACTATAATCACTTCTGGACATATCCTATTAATATGGAAATGATAACTTATATCATATTGCATACATTTTAGTATAATTTAATTAAATTAATTTTACCCAAGGCATTTTGTAAACATAGAATCCATTGAATCTAAGAGCTTCTTATTTCAACGTTTAAGCATATGTATGTTTATGTATATACATTGTATTCTGTAAATATAAAATTTCTAACCGTAATATTATATACTTATAAATTTCAGTAAAATGGAGAATTATTTTACCCAAGGGATATCGTTTAAACTTAGCATTTATTCAATCTAAAATATTTCTTAATGCAACTTTTGTAAATATGTATGTATGTATACCACCTATTTATTTTTTAATTTCTTATATGTTCTATGTTACATATTCTAAAACTGTGAATATAAACTTTAACCATTATATTATCCATCTATAAGTTTCAGTAAAATAGACAGTTTCTTTAAAAGTAGTATTTATCCAGTCTAAATACTTTGTTCCCGAAGGTTAAAGTTTGTTAGGCTGTGGAAAAGATCTTCTGAAAAGCCCTTGAATAAAATCAATATTCGGATTATTGAACATCCTTTTCTTATGATGAACTCCAACTGGATGTTTAAGAGGTTTATCTTTACTGACAACCATAATGTTGTCTTTCCCGTTTGGCGGGAGTGGGTAAAACCTAAAAGGCTTGTTAGACGTGCCGATTAGGTTTAGTTTACGAATAGTTCCAAAGCGCCATCTGGTATTGAGTCTTGTGCATTCTGCATTACCAGAATTATCAGACTATCTTTCTGCCAGGTAGATTCGCTCCTGTTTTACAGGCTGAAGTTGCAGCCATTTTGTGACTGACTGTATTTCCTGACTGTGGAAATAACTGCATAACAAGGCGAGTTGCCAATAGGAGATTAAAGATTTTATCTGACAGTAAGGCAGCACTTATGGCCTTGCATAGTTATAGCTTCTCATCCAAATTAATGTGGGAACCACCTTATTAACCAACTGGGTATGGTTAATAAAAAACACTAGTTGGGGTTCCTGGGCACTACGGTATTTTTGAAAATAAAATTGCTGATAATCTCCCGACGTACGGTTCTGAGCTGTCCTTCATTGGTCCGGAACCGGTACTTGTTCTTCCTTACAATGCAGTTAGAAAGACTGTTATGGATATCCTAAGGGAAGATACTTGTAGGGATTGGCTTAATTCTGGTTATCAAAGGCAGGACAATGAGCTTAACCACCAAAGGTATCTCTAGCTGAGGGCTAAGGTGCTACTTAAACCCAGCAGGAATGAACTAACGGCTGTCATTGGTTTGTTGACAGCCACTGTTGCCTCAGTATCCACTTTAACATTATTGGCATTATGGGTAGCCCTTATGTAGGGGGTGTCAAGTGGCGGAGTAGAGTTCCTTACACGTCGTGTGTGATTGTGATTACTACTCTGCCAAACGTTTTGAAATTCTCGGTTACCATTACATCAAACCTTGGGAGTTAACCAACTTCCCGGTTAAGTTGCTGCTTATCCCAGATATATCCCAGATATATTATAGATTTATCCCAGCTATTGGTCTCTTTGAGACTTAATTGTTAATATTCTTAACTTATTGCTGTCAATCTTTTGTTCCAGTAAATGGAGGGCGTTGGTTCAGTACAATAGATCTTGGGTCGCAGTGCTTATACTCTTATAAACCGCCCCACCCTAGATCTAAATCTAAATCTAATCCAGTCTAAAATATTTCTTACTGATACTTTTGAGCATACTTGTCTATGCATGTGTTATACGTATATACTTCTGGTATCTGTACATATTTCTGGAAATTTTTGGAATTAAATCAATCAGTTGTAATCGTGATCATAATTACATTTATTCTCATCTTTATCTATAAATGCTTTCCACTTCGTTTTTTTTTAATTCCAGGCGACGCTTTCCTTGTCCAGTGGTTGGACAACGGCGATACGGGCGGGATGAGGAAGGCAGTTCACAAGGCCTACGAGTGTGCAGTGGCACTACAGACACACGAGTGCTTGCGTACTAAAAACTTAGATGGGACTCTCAGAATTAAAGTAGGTAAGTGGGAACATGTACCCAAGCGCTCCTTCTAACTTAAGAGAAGTGTAACAATTAATCAGTCATTTGCACATTCTGGAAAACCTTAAATTTCTCAAATGATTGATAAGTGTTTGGGGAAGCTATTTTCATTAATGGATTTTGGTTACATTGAGTATCCTTACTTTATTCCAAGTGACAATATCTTCATTATTTTTTTAATATTTTTTCCCTTGGTAAACATTTGCACCCGGATATTTTCAAATACCTACCTTCATTTAATATTTCCATTAATGTCACTCTATTATGCACAGCTTGAGGGTCATTCTTAGTGTGGATTACCTTCCTTTCATCTTAACCCCTTCCTTGTTTTGTCCGTACGCTGTACGGGCACAGCTTTCGGGTCTTTACTGATTTGCCCGTATTGCGTACGGGCAATCTTATTTCTATTTCATTTGCACTGTTTAGGCAGTATTTTTTTCCAATTTTAGTAAAAAATTATTCGTCCAGTGAATGATAGTTTGTAGTTTATTGTATTTTCTACTCTAATTGGTTGAAAGCGCGGGTTTTTTCGCATGTTTTGCATCAGAAGACGAATTGTTATCTTTCAGTGTATAGCATTCTGGTTATATTTTACTAACCGCCTGATAATTTTATTGACCTAAGAGTTTAATAATATATTTTTACTTTTAAATAATGGATAATTCAGAGCGTATGGAGCTAATTTCTTGTGATTCGAACTGTGACTTGGAATTAGAAACTGAATTATCTGTAAATGATAGTAGCGAAAGTGTACTAGATAACGTGGATATTAGTGACACTGATAGTAGTACAGATGGAATCAGTAAAGCAAGACAATTTTTTTTAAAATTAATTGTGATAATCCTTCGGATCCGCCTCCTAGCTTTGCTTTCACTGGAATTTCAAAAATTAACTTGGATATCGATGAGACTAAAGGTAAACTTCAGTTCTAAGATACTTTCATAGAAAGAAAAAAAATTGTAACAAATGCTTAAAAATATTAGAAATGTTAATTTTAATAATATATCTTTACTTAAAAATGTAAAGTGAACAAAAAATGCAATAAAAATGTGACATTTTTTGACGGAATTCTGGAAACAATTAAACTCTCAAAGGGTTAAACAACCTTAAACTTATGCAGATAATTTTTGAAGATAATTTTGGTGATCAACTTTATACTTTAAAGAGTATTGTCTCCATATTTTGATAAAGATTGGTACATTTCTATTTATAATAATTTTGGTGATCCCTTTTATATTTCGATGTTTATTGTCTTCATATTTTGATAAAGTTTATTTAAATTCTACTCCAGGTAATTATAGATTTTCTGGGTGAAGTTAGGCTATCTTCTGTTATAGGAAGCCTATGTGAGAAATTCCTCTTATGAAGTTTCTTCTTAAGTAATTTAATTATTTGAAACTGTTCGAACCGGCTTTATAATAACATTCGTCGACTCTTTGAAACCATTGTGCTTCTTTAACTAGTCACTTTCATTTTCAAATTACGTACTAGCCTTAGCCTCTTAGTCGGCAACAACTGTTTTTTCATCTCAATATGATATAAGTGTACCAGGAAGATTACATTATGTGTTTCAAAGTTTTAAAACTAGCTTAAATGAAATAAAAAAAACTATTACAAAATAAGATAACTTTTGTTTTATTTCCATTATTTTATTTATTAGTGGACAATACCATATCACACCTCCACCTCCAATTTCTGCACTCAGAAAATTGTTGTGCCGTAAATTTCAATGTATGCATGTTCAACAAAATTTGCAAATTTACCGATGAAATTTCAAATTTCTTTATTTCGTTTTTTATTCTTTTTATGTCCATTTAAATGTTTGATGATTTCACGTACCTAACCCCAAAAAATGTCAAATATGTAAGGTAATGTTACAGGGAAAAATACACATCAGTTATATACAATGGTTTCAAAATCTAACTTATGCTCTAAAACTCTTATTTTCCGGGCACTAATTCTCTTGACCAGACGCAAAATAAAAAGTTAATAATATACATATTTCAAATATAAAAAAATGAATTTTAATATAAGGCGATTTCACGCAGTAGGGCAAATCTCAATTCATTACAATTCTGGATTTAGTTTCAAACGGAAAGGCAGTTTATTGTTTGTCTATTGGCTGTTGTAAACCTGAAAATGAATGGGAAGGTCATTGTAGTAGTTCGTGACGTTGCGACAAATTGCTCTATTGACATCATAAATAGCAACTCCTGATGAGTCTTATAGTTTTCAAATATTTTATTCTTTTGTGTAAAGAACAATTTTTAAAATCATAAGAAATATTGGAAAATTACGTTGATGCCATCTGTGTATCGTGCGACTTTTATGAGAGTGATGCATACTATTAAACTTTTTAGGACAACCAATTAATATTAATTGTATAACTTTTTGGATTTAACATCAAGTAGCGAGCTTAATCACAATTAACAAAAAATCTGGGTTTGTTTGAATTTAAAGTGTAATTCATTGATTGTCTAATAGTTACTAAAACATGAAAACCAATCAGATCATCACAACAGGAGTACATACTTAGTCAATAAAAAAGTTATATTCAGATTATATTCAGATTATTTAAAGCACCAGGAAAAACTAATGGAGTGGGAATTCAATCAATTCAATGTATTAATACATACACTGAAGAGAAAAAACAGTACACCACTGGTACAACCTAAAACCTTGTAGAGTCCTCGCGAGCATGCAGAAGTGCTTAAATATTACGTAGAATGGACTCGACTAATGTCTGTAGTACTGCTGAAGGTAATTGACACCGTGAATCTGGCAGAGCTGTCCATAAATCTCTAACATTACGAGGTGGTGGAAATCACTTCTGAACAGAATGTTGCAAGGCCTCCCAGACATACTCAATAATGTTCATATCAGGGGTATTTTGGTGACGTCTAAAGTTTAAAGAGTCTAAAGTTCCAGGAACCACTCTGTAGCAAATCGGACGTGTGGGGTGTCCCATTGTCCTGCTGGGATTTCCCAAGTTCATCAGAATGCATAATGAACAAGAATGGGTATATGTGATCAGACAGGATGATTACGTATGTGTCACATGTCAGAGTAGTAGCTAGAAATATCCCATATCACTCCAACTTCAAGAGCATGATACCATCACAGAGCCCGTACCAAATCCAACAGTCCCCTGCTTACATGCAGGTTCCATGAATTCATAAAGTTGTCTCTATACCCTTAGACGTCCATCCGCCTGATACAATTTGATACAACACTTGCCATACAAGGTAATTTGTTTCTAGTCATCAACAGTTCATCAACAGTTCATCAACAGTCATCATCGGTTTATATTGACGAGTATAAGTGAGGCTTAAAGTTTTGTGTAATGAAGCCATCAAGGGTACGCGAATGGGCCTTCAGATTCGAAAGCCCATATCAATGACGTTTCGCTGAATAGTTCTCTCGCTGATATTTGGTGATGATCCAGGATTGAAATCTGCAGCAATTTTGCGGTAGCGTTGCATTTTTGTAACATTTAACGTTTCTCCCCAGTCGACATCGATCCCGTTCTTGCACGATATTTTTCCTGCCTCAGAAATATCGGAGATTTAATGTTTTACCGGATTAAAGATATTCACTGTACACTCTTGAAATGGTCCGGGATAATCCAACTTTAATCTCTATGGCAGTGATTCTATGTCCCATCTCTCGTGTGTCTTTCAAACTCATTTAAATCTTGATAACCTGACATTGTTTAGGCAGTAACGAAGTAAATACCGGTGACAGACACTTGTCATAAAGGCGTTGCCATCTGCATCGATGTATTCTGATTGGTTAATTATCACTTTATTTGCATAGGCATGACTATACAATTTTTTGGCTCTTCAGTATATATATATATATATATATATATATATATATATATTATATATATATATATATATATATATATATATGATATATTTAGATGATTGACACGTATTTATTTTGAAATAATTGATTCCAAAAAACAATCTCTTCAGGTATAGCTGTAGGCGAGATCACGACCTGGGTGTTGGGATCTCCGAGCGAGTTCTTACTGTTTGTGGTGGCCGGACCAACACTCCCTCGTGTGCAACAGGCAGAAGGCTTGTGTTCGGCAGGTGAAATTGTCGTCACAGAGAAAGTGTACAACATGCTTGACGAACTGCACTTTGACTCCTACCGGACTATACACCTGGATGGAGGATTCGTCAAGGTAACAAAGAGCCATGGATTAAAAAATGATATTCAATTATATATTCGGATCATAAAAGATATAACTATCGCTTTTAAATATACATTGTATACCCATACATATCTCACAGTCTAAGTATGAGAACGTCGACATTCGCGCCAAACTGCAGTCTGAAGTCGTTTATAAAGAAGCAAAGGAATTTATGGTACAAAATTCCCATCTCTGACTTCTACTGATGTCATTATGAGGCTTAAGTTGCCTATGACATAGATCGACCGTAGTATGGTAGCACCCATACTTATGTTTCTTTCTGAGACAATATACAGTAAGATCCCGCTTACCGCTGTTTCATTTAGCGTTGCTACGGTTTAGCGATCTTTTATTTCAACGTAAAATTCCTCGTAGAGCTACATATCCAAAACAGTGTAGTTGTGTTTCTTGTTTGGTGTGGTGGTATAAGGAATCATTTTTATCATTTGAAACACTTGCTGACATAATTGTAAGTATAAATTTATATAATACTATAACGATTAATACAGTGACAAATATTATGATCTTTAATTTATATCATGGGTAATATTTAAAAACAAGAAAAGATGAGATAAATGTGGAAGACGCCGAAGAAATAGTTCAAGAAACAGTAGCTAGAAGTAAAACTGCGCAAGAAGAAAACAAAAATAATGATAGAAGTGATTTCGAAGAAGAGCAAAAATAACTCTTTAGATGGCGTTTGTAAAAGGGAGTTTGACCACTATAACTGAAATTATGAACCAATTTGTTGAAAAGGATTCAAATTTTGACAGTAGTTCAAAAGCAAGACTTGGTGTTATAGATGCTTTATCCACTTATCAACAACTTATAACAGAATGCAAAAGAAAAACGCAAACTACATTAGATGTCTTCTTGACAAAAAGGAAGAAAATTTGGAAACACAGAATAGACTGAATGATCCGACTGACTTAGAATTTTATTTGTTTTTATAAGTATATTCGTTTATATTGCTTTTATTTTTGTAAGAAATAAATGTTTGGTTTTATTTTTATTAAAAGAAGCATTATTAAATTTAATACCTAACCAATTTTCTATCGATTTTCCCCTAAGCCCATTATTTACTTGTTAAGATAGCCTCGTTTAGCGTTGCTTCGTATTACGTTCTAATTTGATGGAACGTATCCTCCGAGTTAAGCGGGGACTTACTGTACAACTAAACCCAGATATATTGGAACTATAATTTCCGTGACAGTTTGGAGTTATAGCGAGTTTGGCGATAAAATAAATTATACATATCTCTCTATATATATTAAGATTTTCTTAGTTTGTATACAATGGATCTTTTAGTCCGAAGATTTTCTTTTACGATCGAAGACTTTATCTCTTTACGTTTTTTACAGCATTCTAAAAAGTTAGCATGAGACTTTACAGTCATGTTTTCCTTTATTATTTTCATATAGACTCGTTTGCATTTCAAATTTAATATATTGGGTTGGCAACTAAGTCATTGCCGTTTTTGTCGACAGATTCACTCTACACTTTCTTTTGTCTTGTTAACATGGTCAGAGTATCTAACCTATATATTTTTTCTTACTGTGTGGACTTCTACTTTTATTTAGTAAAAAAATTTTCTTTAGTTTTGTTTTTATTCCAATTTAAAAATGGAAAAACAGGACGTGTACTTCTGACATATTTTAATGTATTACTTCCAAAAATTCAAGAAAGCATCGCAAGCACAAAAGAAGTTATGTGCCGTATATGGAGATGAAGCCTTAAAAGAAAGGCAGTGTCGAAATTGGCTTGAAAGATTTCGTTCTGGTGATTTTTCACTGAAAAATGCACAACGATCTGGCCGCCCAATCGAAGTGTATGAAACCCACTATCGATTCAGATTATTACAGCACAACACGAGACATTGCAGAGAAGCTCAATGTATCGCATACATGCATTGAAAAAAAATTAAAAACCCTTGGTTGTGTCAAGAAACTTGATTTATGTATCCCTCAGAAGTTGAAGGAAATTCATTTGACGCAATGGATTAGCATCTGTGATTCGTTTCTGAAACGTAATGAAAATGATCCATTTCTGAAAAACCTAGTTACTGGCGACAAAAAGTGGATAATTTATAAAAAATGTTACTCGCAAGAGATCGTGGGTGGAGCAAGATAAACCAGCCCAAACAACATCAAAAGCAGAGATTCACAAAAAAAAATTATACTGTCAGTCTGGTGGGATTACAAAGGAATTTTGTATTTTGAACTAATGCTACAGAACCAAACGATCAATTCAAATGTGTATGTTGAACAACTCGACAGACTGAACGATGCAATTGAAGAAAAGCATCCGGTATTGTCAAATCGGAAGTATCCAGCATGATAATGCAAAGCCCCACACATCTTTGGTCTCTCTGCAAAAACTATTATAACTGGGTTGGAATGTTTTGTCCCACTCACCATATAGCCCACCATATAGTACTATTGTAATAGGAGGTTAAGCTTGTGAGTGGTACTGAACGTGTACCGTTCCTCAGGCATAGCAGTAAATGAAAAATCCATAAAGCTATCTTTTTTTAGCAATGCACATTTTGTCCGCTATCCCGATTATAATAACTTCCTTGCTGTAAGCAATGAGGATAATTGTTGATAAGTATTCCGGTGATACATAGATTATGAGCTGTTTTTGGTTTATTAACCTCTCAATCAGTTTTCCCGTACAGTGAATGTGCTACCAAAAATTGGCCTCAACTGGTTTGCCCATAAGGCGTACGGACATCGATATTTCCACCTTTCGTTTTCTGGTTCGCTATCATTCGAAATACACTTCCAACGGGGAGGACCAGGTTCGAAGCCTAATCCTCTGAGACTGACAGAGAGACATTTTTGCTAATAATAGCTAATAAGAATTTGAACCTGCAAGACAATGTGCAGTGTGCTGTTGAAAAGAAAATGAGAATGGAAAGAGAATTCGAAAAGAAACATGGTATTTCTGCCCCGAATCCGACGTAGGATTTTGCATTACACCATGCTTCAAATTGTACAATACACAACAAGACTTCTGAGTGTAACAATAAGTTACATTCAGTTCAGCTTTTTTTTTACCCTTTCTCGTAAGCTTTCGTCAAAGACCTTCTGTACAGGACCGGTTTGAATGGACCCCTTTTTTTTTTCTCCCCGGAGGCTCAGACTGATAAGAATCTAAGACCTGCAAAACAATGTGTGCTGTTCGAAAATAAATGAGGATGGAAAGAGAATCCAAAACGAAACATGGTACTTCTGCCTTGGTTGCGACTTCGGACTTTGCATTACACCATGCTTCAAATTGTACCATACACAAAGACTTCTGAGTATAACAATAAGTTACATTCGGTTCAGCTTTT
Organism: Pardosa pseudoannulata; assembly: GCA_032207245.1. NCBI lineage: Eukaryota > Metazoa > Arthropoda > Arachnida > Araneae > Lycosidae > Pardosa > Pardosa pseudoannulata. The sequence goes on from CM063500.1 coordinate 50,917,260, forward strand.
TTTACCCCTTCTCTTAAGCCTGCTTCAAAGACATACAGGTTTGAATGGACCCCTGTTTTTTCTCCGCGGAGGCAGTCTGATTTTTTAGAGGACAAGGTTGTTACCAGAGGAGAGAAGAGGGTGGACGCTGCTGGTATCGGCTGATTGCGGAATAGACATTTTTTTTTGGAGCGACACGAGAACTTAGAGACGAGATAACTTAGGATACTATTGTATTAGGGGGGATTAAGTTTGTGAGTGGTACTGAACATGTACCGTTCCTCATGCATAGCAGTATATGAAAAATCCATAAAGCTATCTTTTTTTAGCAATGCACATTTTTCCGCTATCGCGATTATAATACTTTCCTTACTGTAACCAGTGAGGATAATTTTTGATAATTTTTCCGGTGATACATAGATCATGTGCTGTCTTTGGTTTATTAACCTCTCAATCGGTTTTCCGTACAGTGAATGTGCTACCGAAAATTGGCCTTAACTGGTTTGCCCGTACGGCGTACGGGTATCGATACTTACACCTTTCATTTTCTGGTTCGCTATCATTCGGGAATACACTTCCGACTTGGAAGACCAGGTTCCAAGCCTAATCCTTTGAGACTGACAGAGAGACATTTTTGCTAATAATAGCTAATAAGAATTTGAACCTGCAAGACAATGTGCAATGTGCTGTTCGAAAATAAATGAGAATGGAAAGAGAATACGAAAATAAACATGGTGTTTCTGCCCCGAATCCGACGTAGGACTTTGCATTACACCATGCTTCAAATTGTACCATACACAACAAGACTTCTGAGTGTAACAGTAAGTTCTGTTTAGCTTTTTTTACCCCTTCTCGTTAGCCTTCGTCAAAGAAATACAGGACAGGACCGGTTTGAATGGACCCCTGTTATTATCTCCGAAGAGGTAGTCTGATTTTTTTAGAGGACAAGGTTGTTATCAGAGGAGAGAAGAGGGTGAACGCTGCTGGTATTGCCTGTTTGAGAAATAGACATTTTTTTGGAGAGACACGAGAAAAGGAAAAAACTTATTGAAGAGACCGACTCTGAATTCATATGAGTCTTCGATATCTACAAATGATAAGTTGCTTTCCCCCTGTATTCCTTAGGCATTTAATTTCATAAAATTATTAAATCAAGACATATTTGTAAATGTGTTTTTCAATGAATTTTAATTTCTTCTTCCTTAAGCACTAGGCCAACGTAGCATTATTTTTACACTGCACTCTTTGGAAAAGTGTAAACTTCAAAACTCACAGTATGTGTGAGAAAAATGTCTGTAGAATTTGCAAACCAATCTTCACTGCATACAGAATGTACTTGAGAAAAGCAAACATATGGGGATTTTGTGGCCCAAAATTGTGAAATAAAAAAAATTAATTTCTTCTTTCTTAAGCACTGCCAACGTAACATTATTTTTACACTCCGCTGTTTGGAAAAGTGTAAACTTCAAAACTCACAGTATGTATGAGGGAAATTTTTGTAGAATTTCTAAACCATTCTTCACTGCATGCAAAATGTACTTGAGAAAAGGAAACATTTAGAGTGGTTTGTGTTACAAAATTAGAAAATGAAAAATATTGTAAAAGCATTAAAAGCGAAAAACAATTTCTTATTATTCTTATTCTATTAAGTATAATACTTAAGTTATGTAATAAGTATGGTAAATTAATGCATTACTTAATGCATATTGCATTCTTGCATATTACTTAATGCATATTGCATGTTATTAGTATATCTTATTGCATTTTATAGCATACTTATTTCATGACTTAAGTATGGTACTTAAGTAATGCAATAAGTATGGTAAGGGCAATAAAAAATGTATCTTTTTGGGGAGCATTTCTGGTAAAAAAATTGACCGCTTAGAAGGTTAATCTGGAATCTTCTACGATCAAACATGCTGCATCATTTCTATCTCAACTCTTATGCATTTTTCAACTCCTCTTCTTAGCCCACTCTCCTGTTTCTAATCATGGATCTTGTTGGTGCTTCAACCACATTTGGCGAAATTGGCTTGCTTGCAGCGTGGCGTTTGAAATCTGGCGAGGGGATCGTAACTCAACAAATTGATACATAAACAAAAACAACATTTTGAGGAAAAATTTTACAAAAATTGAATATTTAAAATCTAATTGAATTAACAAAGAAAACACAAAGGAAACACATAACATTCGTACTAAATAGACTGAAACATTCACTTAATCACAAATTAAATAAACTGAGTGTGATTTTCATCACAAATTTGTGATTTAGTGTAAATTGTAAAATTAATTTAAACAAAAAAAACTGTATTTTGAGTGGAGGTTGAAGAGGAGTTGTAAAATTGAAAATTTTTCTTCAAATCTCTTATTATACTATCTAGTAAAATTTTGTGTTTTTATTAAACTAAAACGATGAACTATTATTTCTTATAAAGAAACACAGATTTTCTCTAATACATATTTTGCTATTTACAGATCACGGAATACGGTGCCCCAGATTCCGAGACGGAACCCAGTAAGTTTATGATCCAAAATTGCTTCGAAAGTTTATAAGAAATGGTCTTGTTTTTCCCCAGTTGATAAATTAGGAATTATTTTACTCAAATATAAATCAAAACATGCAATTTGTGTTTATCATTTTAAAGGCAAATGAATTAAAACTTTAAAATTGTTAAAGACTCCACTACTATGCTGTGTACTGCAGTGAAGTACTACTGATTTAGGGATAGAACGGGTTATGCAAATTGTGTAGTGCTGCTCATACTTTTTGCGCAAGTGAGGGTGCTGTGGTAACTACATACGTAGCTCATACTGTGATTGTTATGAATTAGTTGTCGGAATTGGCAGTGTGGGTAAACTGCCTGATTTAGACGCCTTCGATCGTGGACATGCCGTAGGTGCCAGACGTATGGGTCATTCCTGTTCCGAAATAGTGAGACAGCTAGGAGTTTCTCGTTCAACGGAGTCAAGAGTATACCAAGAATACATAGAAGGTGAAAATAAAACTAGCTGTCGGGCATACTGCATGGTTAGAGACGGCTCAGGAGTATTGTAGGTAGCCAGCGAAGACAACCATTAGCTCAAATTACCACACAGTCCTACAGTAAATAAACGGACTCTACAACGCTCTCATCACCGTATGGGTTTCGTGTTCCTTGGACCTACAAAAGTACCATTGCTCTATGCTCTCCATCGAGCTGCAAGTCTTACCTGCTATAGAGAGTTCATAGATTGGAGCTTAGAGGACTGGAAACGAGAAGAATGAAGTTTTGAGTCTCATGTCCAACTATTTAAAGCCGACGGGAGGCTGAGATTTTGGAGTCAGGGAATTATGAATCCTGCAAGTCATGTTGGAACTGTACAAAGACATGGTATCTCAATGATGACCTGGAGTATTTTTTCGTTGAACTATTTGGGATATTTGGTGCTTGTACCAACCTACCTCAATGCTATTCGGTACATGGAGTTTCTGGGTGATCACCTCCATCCGTTTCTGATGTGCTGTTATCCTCACGATTAGAGAGTTTACCAGCAAGACATCTGTACCTCTCTCAAGTCCCGATGTAATACTAGCTGGTTGGATGAGTATTCCTCTGACTTTTCTGTCATACACTGGGTACCTAGAAGCCCAGACTGAAATCCTATTAAGCATCTTTGGGAGGTTCTGGAACAAGGCTCGAAAGGCCCTTAATTAGCACCAACGAACTTTACTGAATTATGCACAGCTTTAACTAATATTTGGCAAGCCACTCACGTGGAACGTTTCTAGAAACTGGTTGAATCTATGCCTCTTCGTTTTGCAGCCGTTAGCAAGGCCAGATTAGACCCACTTGTTACTAGTTAGGTATTCCTAATTCAGTGGTACTTCAGTGTATAATGAATACCACAATAAAAAGAAAAGGAGGGGGAAATGCAGGTCTCCAAAAAGCAATAACAATTGAATAAACAATGTGTTGATGCAAGACATCAAACCAGAATAAGATATAAATATTTTATGCAGAATAAAGAAAGGAAAATAAAATTGCTTACATTAAAGAATGATGTCTAACACAAAATCAGTCTCTCTGAATTCCTCTAAACTGTTCGTTGGGTATTATTGGTTTTATTTATTATATTTATGGTTAATTGTTAGCAACCTTGGGGCTCTTTCATTTGTCTTCATAGAAAAAAATATATCAATTTCTAACAATAAGACGAAATATCTAATGATATTAAATGTCATCGTGACGTGTAAGTCGAATACGCATATAGGTAAACAAAAACTAATGAGATATTTTTAATATACATAATCTATTTAAGAATTTTGGCTAAGAACAATAGACGATAATGCTATAAATTTAGCAGCTAGCATTTGTATTTCTTGAAAATTTTCCTCCTGAAAACAATTTATTCAGTAAGTCTATTTTTTAAACTCTTGAACCCATCCATTGTCCCTTGATTTTTGAGGTACTGTGTGGTACATACAAAACGATGGCCAAATAGATAGGGGCTTGGAATTTCGTACTAAAGTTTGTCGTTTACTTAGTTCTGGATTAGAAGTTTCTATTTGTTTTGAATCGG
>CM063500.1:50929298-50931798 GCA_032207245.1 Pardosa pseudoannulata
TCCAAAATTATTTTGTGGACTTTTTATGTTTTCGTCAGTAACAGTCTCTTTAGGAGTCCACCTCGTGCGTCCTCCTCGGTGCTCATTTCGCCTCGTTTAAACTTAGCAAACCACTACTCAACGAATGATTTTCTTGATGCAGAGTCTGAATAATGTTTATCAACACAATACAAGCCACACGTTGGCTTCAACAATATTATGTTTCGCTAAAAATCAATGCTTTATTAACACACGAAATTCCTTATTTTCTATTGTTTTCAAACTAACAAAAGTTACTTCACTCAAAATACTATATCTCTCAAATTAATAGTTCTACAACTGTCAAATTTATACACGTCTTTTGAAAGTTAAGGCTAACTAAAAATCATATGGATTTAATGCTAGTAGCGCGATCTATGTGACAGTCTACGAACATTTCAGCCCAACTCTTAGCAGATACATGAAGTTTCGAGGTATCATTCATGGGATTTTTATTTCTTTTCATTTAAAAGAAACAATAGTTTCAATAAAACATAACAATCTCAAACTATTTTTTAAATTGTCCTAAAATATAAAGTTAAATTTTAAGTGAAGCGACTAGTGATTTTAAATATAGAAAATTTGCATATTTTACAATACCAAATATTAAAGATTAAAACGCCAATTTGATAGAGCAATATTTATTGTTTGTAAATCAACAGTAGAAATCGACATATCATAATGATTACGGTGACTTCAGATGTCAATGGATAAAATAAACTTTTGTCAGTATATCTTCAGTATCCCATAAAGGTCCCCTCTAAATCGAACGAAATAATTTCCACAAAGTATTATACGATAAGGTAGATTCTAAAATTAGATACCGACTATTACAATTATGTAAATATGTATAAATGTAATTCGTGGAAAATGTTTAAAAAGCTACTAAAAATATTTCAAAAATCATCAAGATATTTTTCATGGAGTTACGAAGAATCCTTATATGAAATATCATGCATTTAGATTTCAGAGTTTACACCAATTACCGTTTAAAGAACCACAGACTCCCAGACACACAAAAGTCCCTCTTTATTTACTGAAAAGAATATTTAATTAAATGCGCTGAGGTATAAATGATTTCTTTGTATATGAGTACAAAGAAATATTTTCTACTGCTGCAGATATATGCTTGTGAACCTCTGAAAGTTTATTTTCAAAGTCTAGAAAAGGAAATTCTTTTTGACAAATTCTCTTGTCAATGACCATTGACAATCAATATTGTTATTTTTACTTCCAGACTGGTATCGGTGGGTATATCAAGTGGGACATGTTTTTGTGGGATAGTCGGTCATCCACAGAGGCAGGAATTCACAGGTAAGTATTTTAGTTACATATTTGTTATTGTTACCTTAAATTATGATGATTTTCCTTAAAAGAAAAAAAACTCAGTGTATGATGTTTAAATAATCACCTTAAGCAGAATATTTATTACGCTTTAGATCATCAGGAATGATCTTATTTTAGTGATGTCTCATATACTCGCATAAATTTATCGGATGATAATCAAAATCGGTATTGTTTTCTCTCACGGAAATCATGGGCTAGCATGAAAGGTTATTCACATATATCATCAAAATTTGAAGTCTCTTTACATCGTTATATGAGATGAGAAATTATGATTTTCTGTTTCCACTGATAAATTTGACTTTAGAAATAGAAGGATTAAATTAAAATCTACTTTGCATCAGCGAAACATTCTTCACGGTGTCAGCTCGTTGACTTTTAAGTTCCGTGATTCCAATAAAAATAACGCTATATTTCTTATTATGAATATAGTAAACAAGCGTTTTTACTTTTCTATCATAAAGACATTTGCAAAATGTGACGAGGAATTGTTACAAATTATGTTGATGAAATACTAATGACAACATTTTATCAGATATTTGTACAAGAAAATAGCTTTACAATTTAATTTTAAATAGACATATATATGAATATATATATATATATATATATATATATATATATATATATATATATATATATATATATATATATATATATATATATATATATATATATATATATATTAAATCAGTGTTAAAGTCAGAAGTGCTATCAAAAGGAAGACATTATCATATTTTCCTATATGTGTGTGGTGAGCAAATTTAGCCACATTGACTTGGTTGCAGTCGTAAGTAAAATTGTAGCCGAATTCGAAAATGAGGAATTTGGGATGAATGGAAATGAAGATTATTGTAGCATCATCTCTTGGGGACTTCTCGCCTTGAGAAACCTGTATGATTAAATTTATCGGTGTGTCAACTCTTAATTTAAATGCTTTATAGGTATATCATAACGCTACGTCAATTATTTTTTCCTTTTCTGTTCCTTTATATTTTTCTTAAATTTCTCTATACCTCAGTCACTTCTTGCGCACCTCAATATAGAGTTAGATTTCATTACTGTGAAATATCATCTTAGTTTAATCCAAAAATAGGAGCTACACTTTACCTTAGATATCTCTATAACGTGTTTCTGT
>CM063500.1:50934298-50936798 GCA_032207245.1 Pardosa pseudoannulata
AACAGATCTTAAATCATGGTGACCAAACATTGTCTATAGTGAAGAGAAACCATATGATATCCTCGTGTAATTGACCAACAGGTTTTTCGTCCCAGTTCTTATCATTTATAAAAACCGGGTGTGGTACCACAAAATACGAAAACTGCGAAGACATTGTCCTTAGAACCACCACACTAACAGTCGATCTTACCAAAGTCGTTTAACGCCTGACAGCGATTAATCTCTGTTTAAACCGCTAATTGCGTCCCACCATTGGTTGCCTTCATAGGTTAATCACGGTTAGCAGATCTAAGATTTTGGTAACACTGGCCTTTGGTAATAAGAACAAGATTAAAGGAAGATGGGACAATGCACTCTTCAAGTGTAGGAGTGAAAGAGGTCGAAATGCGTAAATATTAATAAATATAAATCCCAATTTGATTACATTAACCTTAAGATAATCGCGATTTACCCATGCATTATTCTCAAGTGTACTTTTTAAATTATAACGGGGTAAACGTAAAAACAGCATAAACCATTAAGGACATATTGACAAAAAAGCGTCTCTTTTACGTTGTTTTTTACACCTATTGCCAATATCAACGCTCCTTCATCTGCAAATTTCTAATGATTCTGCAGGAGACACCACAGTACAGCCACGTTCGACATGGCAGAGGACAGCGACATCCACGGCAGCGAACGCGAAAAAGAGAAGATTCGAAGATGCATGGCAGAATTGCGGAACAAAGATGGGAGGGCAGCGGCACGTGAAAAGACGCTGCTGCCAGTACTCGTCGTCAAGGGGAAAGGATCAAGCGGGAAAGGATATCTCCTGTTCTATGCTGTGGATGCAGCTGTTGCAGCTGGATACCAGTAAGGACAAATATAAATGTACTTATATAAGAACACACATACTTATATATACTCTATATTGCCAATGATGACCGATCACTTGCGATTTTAGACATTTTGTTGAATATTGTGATGAGGCGATTTAGATCAATAATATAACTGATTCATTCATACAAGAAGTAAAATGCTCGGAATCTAAATCTGACCTCATCACATTTTTTGCAAAGGATAGAGAACCATAAAATTATATTCAACGGATATTGTTGTCTTGTACGGTAGTCTCGGGCGGGGTTCTGATTCCAGTCCCAGATTACAATCCCGTCTCCGTACTTGACACTAAATAAGAATGTACCTTTGTGGAGTTATTTATGAGTCCCTAAGGGACAGTGCCCAATTAGAAGGGATAAGGTTTTCCACGTTGGCATTCTCAAGGCAGGGTTAAGCAGACCAATTAGATTTTTACAACTATCCCGATTGGACGATAAGAAGGAAGAGGGGACAAAGATGAAATTAATAAAATAAGAAAAATCTAAAAAAAGAGAGAAGGTGTTCGGAAGTCCAGTCAAGGAGACAAGTCCGAAGAGAGGTGTTCGAGAGGGGAGTCGAATCAAGGAGAGCAAAGAGGTCAGAAGTCGGAGGAAATGACTATGACAGTGAGACTTGGGTAGTCTAAGGAGAATAGCCTTGAGTTCGACAGAGACTCAGGAAACGTTCAGAACATCTAGCGACTACCAGCAGTGTTCCTGTATCAAATATTAGGCCGCACCACAAACACTCATAAGGAAGCCCCTGACCAGACCGACGGAAGATCCATACATACCCAATAATGATCAGCCCTCAACCAGCAGTGTTCTGGCACAAATGCAATTTGCGCAAATGCAAACAAAAATAATGTGCATAATGTATTAGCTAAATGTATAGAGCAACTTTTGTGAAAGTCTCAAAAACACAGTTTGAAAATTATGAAAGTGATCGTGTATAGAATAAGCTCGAAATCCGTTGTTCCCAAAAGGAAACAATGTATAGAGCAACTTTTGTGAAAGTCTCAAAAACACAGTTTGAAAATTATGAAAGTGATCATGTATAGAATAAGCTCGAAATCCGTTGTTCCCAAAAGGAAACAAAAAGATGAGGGACTGTATCCAAAATTCCGTATGCTATTAAAAATCACCGGGGAGAGTAAATGGGGAAATATGGAATATATCTTTCACTGCATGGTATTTTAAAGTCGAGGTTGTCATAAGAGCCAACGTTTGTTCTGCTCCAGAAGAAATATTGATACTGCATTTTGCAATGTGTTGTATGTATATTTTGTATTTAAACAAAATACTATATTTGGACACAGCCCCTAATCTTTTTACTCCCTTTTGGGGACAACGGATTTCAAACATATTCTATATACAATCAATTTCAGAATTTTCAACCTGTATTTTTGGGCTTTTTACAAAAGTTGCTCTATACATTGAACTAATACATTATGCACATTATATTTTAATTCCATTGTCGCGTGTGCATGAAAATATAATTAAGTAAACCTGTTCATTTTTCATCCAATATTTATAATTTTTTAATTCCCATTGCAGGGTATAGTGTACAGTGTCGTTTCACATGCATCCTGAAAATAACACATTCTTCGATATTGCGAACTCTGCAAATTATAAGCAAAACA